>PVLA01001209.1:0-306947 GCA_004027455.1 Hydrochoerus hydrochaeris | reverse complement strand
GCCCCTAGATGAGTAGACTGGTGGGTCTGGCAGATTAGTTCTCACCCTAATGTTTCGGGCAGTTTGTCGGGTAATTGGAACCATCCTCCTGGGAAGTTAGGTTTTGCTTTTAACTGGGCGGTCAAATGACGGTCCTTTTGGGTATAGACTGGTTCTGGTAAAGTCAGAGGGATCAGCAATAAAGCCGCTGCATCCTCAGTGGTCCCCTCTGATGTAGTGGCTATTTTTGATCTTTGATCCTGCTGAGGTTAGGAGACCCCTTTCCTGATATATGGCCCCGTGGACATGGACAGTGGCAAAGGCATACCTGCTATCCATATAGATGTTTGCTTTTTTCCCAGTTGCTATCTTTAGGGCTTCAGTTAAGGCAATGAGTTCTGCCCGCTGGGCTGAGGTCCCAGGATCTAACCTTTTGGCCCAAAGTACCTTAGTTTCAGTGGTCACCGCTGCCCCCGCCACTCGCTTACCTTCCCAGATGAAACTACTTCCTTCAGTAAAGTAGTTTGGAGCGCTCAAAGGAAGGTCAGACAGATCAGTTCGAAGGTTTTGTTGTCCCTCAACGAGATCAGTGCATTGATGGAAGGGAACTGTAGAGTCATCGTCAGGCATAAGAGTGGCAGGATTTAAGGCTGAGGATGTTTTGAACACTACTGAGTCTGGATCTAGGAGCAGGGCTTGGTAATGTAGGATCCTGGCATTGGATAGCCACTTTTCAGGCGGGGCCTTGATAAGAGTCTCGAGGCAGTGAGAGGTTACTATGGTGCGCCTTTGTCCAAACGTGAGCTTTTTGGCTTCCTTTAAGAGTAAAGTCACTGCTGCCAGAATTCTGAGACAAGGTGGCTATCCTCTGGCTACAGGGTAAAGCTTCTTTGAGAGGTAAGCTATAGGTCGTTGCCAGGGTCCTAGTTCTTGCGTTAAGACCCCTTGGCAACACCTCGTTGTTCACTAACATATAAGGTGAAGGGTTTGGTCACATTTGGGAGTCCCAAGGCTGGAGCCTGGGTTAAGGTTTGCTTAAGTTGGCGGAAGGCCTCACCACAATCATTAGTCCATTCCAGGGGTCTTTGGGTATCTCCCTTTAGGGAATCATACAGGGGTTTAGCCATCTCTGTGAAGTCTAAGATCCAGAGTTTACAGTATCCCATTGCTCCCAAGAACTCACGTACCTGTTTTTTAGTCCTTGGGGTGGGGATTTGCAATATGGCCCGGACTCTCTGGTTAGATAGGGCCCTTTTGCCTTCATGTAACCTATAGCTCAAATAGGTTACAGTACTCTGGCATAATTGTGCCTTTTTAGTTGAGACTCTGTACCCCAGCTGACCCAAAGTCATCAGCGGCTGCTCAGTGGCCTTTAAGTACAGTTCATAAGTAGGGGAGGCTATCAGCAAATCATCCACATACTGTAAGAGTGTGACCTCTGGGTGGCACTCCCTGAATCCCAATAGGTCCCTAGCTAGTGCTTCGTCAAAGAGGGTGGGGACATTCTTGAGCCCTTGTGGCAATCCAGTCCATGTTAACCGTTCAGTGGCCCCCGAATCAGGATCTGTCCATTCAAAAGCAAAGATAGGTTGACTTACTGGAGCAATCAGCAAGGTAAAGAAGGCGTCTTTGAGATCCAGCACTGAATACCAAGTGCAGTCTGGATTAAGTAGGCTCAGCAAGGTGTAAGGGTTAGGAACAGTAGGATGTAAGGTCACCACTTGCCTGTTGAATTCCAGTAGATCTTGTACTGGGCTATAGTCTGGTGTGCCTGATTTCTGTACTCAAAGCAAGGGTGTATTCCAGGGAGAAACACAAGGAACCAAGATGCCATTTTTTTTTTCTTTTAGTCTCTGAATGTAAATCTTAATTCCATTTCGGGCAGGGAGGCTGATGGGGTATTTTTGCAGTCTGACGGGGGTAGCCTGTGGCAATAGTTTTATAACAAAAGGTTTACAGCCAGCCTAGGAGGATTATTTTTGGCCCAGACCTCAGGAACAGCTTTGTGCCATTGAGCTAGCAACTCATTATTGATTGAGACTGGGTCTTTGTCTTCTATTAAGAGATGTCCTTTGCCCTCTGGGTAGAGGGCCATTACCTGAATAGCCTTTCCTACGAGTGACTCTGTGCCCAATTTCAATTCGGGTTTATCAGTCTGGAAGTCAATTTGTACCTTTAACTTATGGAGCAGGTCTCTCCCTAAAAGTGGATCTGGGCATTCAGGGACCCACAGAAATTCATGGTGAGTTACTTTGTGGCCTCAGCAGGCCAAACTAGCAACCATTTCCTCTGCCAATTGCCTTACCTCAGTTACTCTTGACAAATTAGTAGGCTTTTTTGCAGCCACTCGAATTGCATCTAGAAGCCTCTGGCGATATTGTTTTAGAGCCTCCTTACCTTTATCGGTGTTGGGATCCCATTCCCGGCAAGAGGAAGGAAAAACATGTTCTATTCTCTGGAGGTCAGCTGTAGGAGTGTCATCTGGATTTCGGATGCCCTTTTTACCCAGGGTGAGGACACATAAACGTTCCTCTGCAGTGAAAAGGACTCCAAGTGGGACGATGAGTGGAAAAAAACAGACTCTAGGAAATTTATCAGACTATCGGGGTCCTTAGAGAAAGGAGGGTTTTGGCTTTTCCAATTGTGGAGATCGGAGGTGGAAAAAGGGGTGTAAACAAACATAGAGCCTCCACCTTGCACTGGTACCTCTCGCAGGGGGCAGAGGGAAACAGCTTCAGAAGGGGCTCTTGGTTGGGGTTCTGCTCAGGGGCAGCCGCATGTGCAGATCGGACTGGGTGGAGGGGAGGAGGAAGTGGAAGGTCACTGCTGGCCATTCCTGCGTGACAAAAATCATTAATCTCCCTTTATATACATTTCCCCATAGCCAGTGGCACGTCTTTTGAACTCCTCGAAATGGTTAAGAACCAGGGCCAAGAGGGTAGGCGGCTCCTTGGTGCCAGTCTGACCCATGATTTTCCTAAAGGCAAAGGTTAAGGAACAGAGACTTAACGATAACTGACAAATAACATCAGACAACAGACACAAACGACAGACTTCAGTCAAAAGAAAAACTCCTTACTCAACTGCAAGTTTTTGGTTACAAGATTTAGTTCAACCAGAGGGCTCAAAAACAAATGGAGCGGGTCAGGGTGGCGAGGCAGAACACAAATACAAAGCAAAGTGGGCTGTCAGCCCAAACCGATTGTTCTGGCCTTACACACCTGATCCAACTCCCAAATCGAGGGCGTCCCCTCTGCAAATCGAGGGCTTCCCCTCTCCAAATAGAACCTAGGTATGGCACGCCATCAAAACCCTCTGGAAGAAACAAAATTTACTCACTATTGAAGGGGTCTGGATGATCAAAATAGTCCTATTTGGGTCGGTGGGGGCTAAGCCTCCATCCCGGACAGGCCCCCAAATGTAATGGTGCAATGATGATTTAGAAATGAAAGCCAATCAATCAAGAGTGAAGGAGTTTTATTGCCAAGCCTGGCGACGCAGTCTCTGTTGATGGATCTCGAGACTGCACGCCTAACAACTAAGGGTGGTTACCTTTATAGTGGGTATGGGGAGGACGAGACTAGTACTGATTGGTGAATTCGGGGTGGTAAGAACACGGGGAGAAAGTTGGTTGGTTATTGAGGGTGGCAAGCGAAGCGTTCAGTTCGGGGAAAAGGAAACTTATCTTATGAAACAGAAACTTAAGTAGAAAACAGAAACTTAATTTTAAAATGGCACATACAGAACAAGATGGTGGCGCATTTGGTTAGTTAATGGTCTGAGCATTACAAATATCTCATTTACTTTAAAGTAGGTGTGTGTGTGTGTGGGTGTGCATGTGTAAGTATGTGTGTTACATACCAAAATACTATGGGATTGTAATTCTTATCTTCACATTTCTGTGCAACAGTAATGAATAATAAACACCGTAATGTATATTTATTGCTTTTATAGTAGGAAAAGAAGAAAAAGTAAAATGGAAAATAGATTCCTGTTAGAATTCTGTATCTTAGGTTTCCACATACCACTAAGCGTTCTTTTGACAAGTTCCTCTTATCCCCACCCCTTTTATCAAGCAAATTCCTTTGGCTCCATTCTGGGACCTGTGTTCTTACCTAGCCATTTATATCCCTGAAGTGTCTCCTCCTTCCTTATTCTCCATAATGTATCCTAGAGCTTGGTTATGTCTGGACACTTTTGTATTGTCCAGAGTTACCAAGGCTTTAGATTCTCAAATCTTAGTGACATGTGTGAAATCTTACACATCGTTGTCTTTCTCAAATTTTCTCTTTCTCATTTTCTCAACTATCTGTTAATCTTGGTATTGTTTCTTGTATCAGAGTCATCTTTGTCTTTTCCCTTGCTTCTCACACTCACATCTTTCAATGTACCTTTTTTGTGGAGGGTGTATCAGACATTTCACCATTACCAGTAAAAGATCTTATGTTCCCATGCACACAGTTTAATCAGTAAACGCACCTCTGTCCTCAGTTAATCTTCTTGAATACAGCTTGGATCCTTATCAACATCATCCTCAAGTTTTTGCACCTCTATAGGATAATAGTCTATGTTAGGTTTTCTAGCTGAACTGTCATTTCTGATTGATCCAAACTGAATGTTCAGTCACGTATCTTTTGATCAACCCAAAGAAAACTGCTGACTTCTGGCTCTAGTCCCTCACTCAAACTCTTCTCATTTATCTCTCTACCTACTGTAAACCTACTTGTTCTTCAGAGGCTGTCTTGAACCTTTTGTCCTCAGAGAGCGATTAAACACTTATCACCTGTGGCTTCTCCCCCTATTTTAAATCAAGGTAGCTTACTGTAGCTTGTTGGAAGAATTTAAATACCTTTAGAACTATGTGGTTTTCTTGTGAAAGTAATTGGATTTCTTGTTTTATAGTCACTTTTGCCATGTGAACAACAGTGCACACATACTGTAATGAAATAATTATTACTAGTTCTCCCTTTCAGTTTTAAAGTCATCCCAATTTGAATGATAAACTATCGCTAACCTACTTATCCAGCACCAAATATGTAGCACCAGTTGCTAGCTATACATAAGCAAGTGTACACTAGTGAACCACACAGTTGGCTTATATTCTGTATTCCAAATATAAAAATAGCATTATAAACCTAGTACTGAAAATAAGTAAGTTGTCACATTCCGTCAGCACTGTACACTCTGGATGGCCTCAGAGCAGCTTTGGTTTATCAAATGTCAGTTATCTGCGTTGAAGGTGCTTGAAAACATCTATAATTGGCAATTGACAAGAATCATTATTCCTCTTCTTTCTTTGTACCCTGCCCCTTGGCATGGGGGTGGGGGCAGTGGAAAAGTACTGTGCATAGCAAATACGTTTCTGAAGAAGTGCCTTCATACTCTTCTGTCGTGGTTCTCAAGATTTTTACTATGGTTGGTAATTTTCTAGGAGAACATACAGGATGTAGGATATAGTTGTATTCATGGCTATGTTTTACTACAATGGTAGGATAAGAAAAAAAAAAGCAGGAAAAGGAAAAAAGTGCTTGGAGCAAAGTCTGGAGGAAACCAGGTCTAACTTCATTAATCCTCTCTTCGTGGGGACAAGTAGGACATGTTTTCTTCTCCCAGCAGTGAGAAGTGACTGCACATGTAAAATGTTATCTTACCAAGGGAGTTTGTGGAAACTCACAGCTCAGAGTTTTATTGCAGGATTATCACTAAGGTATCTCCCTCCCTGGCATTTACCCAGACTTCACACGCTTGAAAGGCATAAACCATGTTGTTTGTACAGTTTAGGCATATGAGCTGTTCTTATCAACTAACACTCCCCAACTCGAATTCCCAGATGTCATCTAAGGACCAGCTTTGTAAGATCTTTCACAAGATAACAGTCCAGGCCTGCTGCTGTATTAACTATCTTCTATTCAACCTATTGATTAGAAATAACCATTGTGAGCTCTAAAGGTATTGCAATGTTATAGTTTCTTCCAATATGCAAGGCAGCACAATTTATGTCATCATACTTGAAAGTAAATAGCTTTAAAATAGTGTGTAAAGTAGAATATTGCCTCAGAAACTAAAGATATTCTTGCATCTTTTTCATACATAGTGTACTGAAGCTTGCTCAGGAGAGCCCATTTTTGCTTCTCTTTCCAACTTCTGCATTCAATGATAATGACTTTGTGATTGAAAGTCTTCATTTGGGGACTGTTTATACCACAGAAACCAGCAAAAACTGCAAATAGGTTTTCCTTCCTAGAAAATCAATTATTAAACATATATACCACTATCTATCTCTCTTTGCTAACTTAAATTTTATATATAATATAATATAATATAACATAATATAATATTATATAATATAATATATTTCTCCCCTAAGTGATGGTAAGAAGAGAAGCGATATGGCTTATGTAGAATGTAGATTTCCTTTTGCTTTTTATAGTTGGTGTCTTGATCTTTTCTAAACAATCTATGAGAACTCAGAAATCTGTTATTCAACTTTTCCACCTGGTTTATATATTTTTCACATGTATTAGTTTAAAAACGTGGAATTATCAATTTTAAAAATAACTGAGTTGCTGATGATGTTAGGTTGTTGGTAATTACTGGTATATAAGTAAATGCATAAGATTACAATTATTTTTAAAGGAGCTTGAAATGAAATCTTATGGTGTGCTGATGTCCATGCCAATAACCTTTTTTCCCAAGCTTTTCTTTTGTGAAATTATTATTTTACATGTCTCCCGAGTGATTTTCTGTTCTCCAATTGTAAATGGACATTTTGGTTCTACAGAGAACCTGTTCTTGTCACCTGCTTTTAATCATATCTGCTGTCAGGTAGAAGTGTGAAACTGGAGAAGTAAACTTTGTGTCTCTCTGCTGAACTAAAGTCATGTTCCAGGCTTGTATTTGAGAGTGGTATTGGGCACAAAAGACGAAAGAGAAGTAAAGTCAGAATAAAAATGAAATTCTCTCAGTAACACTCTCCCACACTTTATCAATAGAACCTCATTGCAATCAGAAAGAATGAAGGTGCCTGACATTGATGGAGCATGATTCATCAAATTCGAGCTTTTGAATTTTTCTTTTCTCTCTCTCTCTCTCTTTCTTTCTTTCTTTCTTTCTTTCTTTCTTTCTCTCTCTCTCTCTCTCTCTCTCTCTCTCTCTCTCTCTCTCTCTCTCTTTTTTTTTTTTTTTGGTTCTGCTCCCATATTATTTTTTCAAGATTTTACTTAGTGATGCAGCCCTTCTGCTTAATATTCTCAAATGCTTCTCCCTCAACTGATACCCAGGTTTGTTATTCAGGGCCCAAGCTCTTTCATGGTGTGATGAAAATTTCACCTTCCCTACTTTCCTACCTGTATTTAGCCTGCAGAAAAACTCTGTCAAACCCTTTCAGTGTTTTTCTGTTTTGTTTTGTTTGTTCGTTTGTTTTTACTTTTTCATGTGGATTACTCCTGTCATATCCTGTGTTTCTGTGTTTCTTGACTCCATATACTGTAAATTGTTGTAAGGGCTATAACAATTGCTATATTAAATCTTCCTGCAGAATTAGGTTTGATAAAAATTTCACAGTACATACAGAACCATTGGTGATTACTCCCTATGCCATGCTTTGCCTGTTTGTCATTCTTTAGGCAGATACACAGATTGACCGAGAACATCAGAACTTCTATGAAGCATCATTGGAATATGTCTTTAAAATTCAAGAGGTTCAAGAAAAAAAGAAGTTTGAATTTGTTGAGCCGGTAAGTTTTTAATTTCCTGTAAAATAGTAGGTAGGCTCAAAACAACCTATAAAAGAAAAACTGTAAAATGATTTTCTGTTGAAAAGTATGATCTGTAAAAATACAAGTGGTGTGGGCAGGGATGAGTAGCTAGAGAACAAGGCACTTTTAGAACAGTAAATTCTTCTGTACGATACTTTTATAGTGTGTAATGTCATACAGTTGTCAAAATCCATAGAATATACAGTGAAAAATATGATCCTTAATATAAACTATGAATTCAGTTAATAATTTTGTATTCGCACTGGCTCATCAACTTAATAAATCTACCACAAGAAGGCAAAATATTAATAATAGAGGACATTGTTTGTGGGGGAAGGTAGGGACTTAGGGAATAGAGAAGATGAGAGGTTACACAGTGAACCCTCTATATTTTCTGCTCAGTTTTTTTTTTTTGTAAATTTAATCTACTCTAAAAATAAGTTAGTTTCAAAATTAAAAAATGATGTACACTGCCTAAAAAGGAATAAATATACCTCACCAGTAATGTGATCCATTCACCAAAGCTTTAGGTGAACAGGAAAGACCTAAGGCGCTCTTTCTCCCTTTGTTCCATGTCCCAGTCTCTACGTAGCAAGATGTGCCTGACTGTTCTGTGAAACCATTTCTTTTCCTAAGTGAGTAAAAATGCATGATTCTCTCAACATAAAATGCATCACAGAGAAGAACAGGTGGCTGGTCTTTATAAGTGTACTTCATTTTCACAGCATTTTTTCAAACCATCCCCTAATATATATAGTATTGCATAAATAAATATCTTTATAAGGTGATATCTACAATAATTAGAAGTAAGCTGGAGTCAAGATAATCTTCTGTTACGAATATAAAAATATATCTCAGTTCCCATTAGAGAAAGAGACAGGATTAATTAACACAGAAGTAATATATAATTTAAGCCATTCTTCCTATGTCAGTCTTTAAAATATCCATTTATAACAAGACAAAATATCTTGTTGCTACTTTAGTAAAAGTAGTAGTGAGAAGGCACAGGGTGATAGCATTTAAAAACATATTTGACAGGGCTGGGGTTTTAGCTCAGTGGCATAAGCGCCTGCCTTGCAAGCGCGTGGTCATGAGTTCGATCCCTGGTACCAATATATATATATTTCATTGTTTTGTAGTGAAAACCCCCAGTTGGTGCCCTAAAGAAAATAAGAAATTAAAGACGAGAGCCTGTGGAAAATATTGGTCCCTCCCTGGCTTCCAAGACTTTTTTTGCTAGTCAGTGCCTCTCTCCTTTAAACTGGGTTTTTAGCAAGTTTGTAAGACCATACCTGAGCTAGAAAGATTAAGGAACTAGAGGCCACATATCAAGCTGGGGGATTTAATGTTTTTTTTTTTCACCTTGTATTTAGAGTAAAAGGCTTAATTCCGAATTCTGTTAGTTAAACAACTAAGTGCTTAAATTCCTCTGAATACATTGGTAACAAATAGTAGAACCTTGAGGATCTGATTGAACTTTATATGATTTGTGAAGCTCACCGCTGGGGTTCATGGACAGTGAGGTAGCCTAGCAGTCCTCCTTGCAAGACTTAAATCCTCTAAGATAACTGTTCCTTTTCTGTTTGGATAAGTCCTGCCCCCAGAACCCCAGCATGGTTTTGAAGCTACACTTCTTGCCAGCAGACTTCTTCCCTAGTGCCTGCCTCCTCATATTTCTAAACTTGAACTCTTTTGTTACCAACTGTCAGACCCCATTAATTCTGACAATTTCCTGCATATTTTCTTCCCTATGCATTCCCTTCAGACACTGCTCATTTACTGTGCTGTTATTTGTCCTCACACCTGCAATCATCTTTCAACATCTGTATACCTCTGTCCTTTTGGACAATGCTGTGAGTTAACCTTTTTCACTGTCTAAGTCTCTTTATATCCTATTCTGTCTGGGAACAGTGAACTAGACCATTCTATAAGATGACATCAGATGTATAAAAAGATTATACAATAAAAGCATTTGCTCACGGGTGGTAGAAAGAATGATAAGAAGTTATGGTTTCCTGTGAAACCATAGCAGAATGAAAACTACCCTTCGGCTGAAATGTGTCTTCTTCCATTCCATCTACCTTACTTCAAACTGTGGTATTCTGATAAATCTTCTGTAACACATGCCTTTCTTATGATTCCATAATCAAAACCGGTGTTAAATTTATACTCCCACAGTATTTTCTTGGCTGCTGTATTTTTCCCTATTAGAATGTTAGGCCAATCAAAATAGTACTGCCAGTTTATAGTCTCACCCTCATTTCTAGCCTCAAAGACACATTGATAGAGTTTCACTTAATTTTCATTTTAATAATGAGAAGACTGTAAATGGGATTGAAATCTTAACATGCATGTTGATCTTACACATTTCCAAAATAATTTGAAAGGAACAGTTTTTCAAAATTCCAAGAACAAAGCTCATAAGAGCTATAAACTTGTAAGCGCTTAAAGATATTTTAATATTTTTGCAATTTTTATTCTGAATAAATTCAGTTTGTATTTGCTTTGTTGCATATTGTAGAAACAGAGCTAATTTTAGCTCTGTTTAATTTATCAGATAAGCATTAAAGAAAGCAAATATCCTAGGGGTGAAACCTGTCTCTTATAGATTGTAAAATATAGAGTAGAGAATGCAAGTAGAGGGTGATGATTCACATTAAGTAATATTATTTTATGATGATACATTTGAGAAAACTTTACATTGTCTCACTTATTATCACTTGATAGATTTTTACTATTATGAATAATGTTTATATTCTTATGTAGATACATGTTTTCATCTTAATTGCACTATAGTTACCGAATTATATAATTCTATTTGATCATTTGAGGAACTACTAGACTTGTGCTTTTCATTTTACATTACCACTGGACCTGTATGATAGGTTCAGTTTTTCCATATCCTTACCAAAACTTACTGTTAAGTCATTTTTTTTTTTAACTCTAGCCCATCTGTCTTTATTAGCTTCTCATCACTAGGACAAAATACTCAACAACCAAGCTTAATCTTATGGAGCATAACTTTTTTTTGTCATAAAGGCCATAAATGTGGGTGTGTCAAACCCACGTTTATTCTTTAGAATATTTCTCTTGATGAATTATTAATTTTAATCTTATGATTTTATTGCATTAAACAATGCTTAGTAGGAAAAAAATCACAAAAATAAATTAAGTATCACATATTTAATATGTATTGAGTACTTATAAAAAGACATCAAAATTTTCAGCATTGACTGGTTTTTGATGTACAAAATCTAAAAAAAAGAACAACAAATAAATTCCTGTGTGAAATACAATGAAAATACCAGTATCACTCTAAAAAAAAAAAAACCACTTTAATGACCACACCTAAGGTTGTCTTCATACATGTTCTATACATGCATATCACTTACATTGACAGCACATGTGTTTTGCTTTCTTGGCCTTTTTATAAGACATCTTGACATCTTACTGTTTTGTCATGGGTTCTTAGGATATCATGCAACGTGTAGTTAACATGAACATAAAATATCAATAACATAAATTATTAAATTTTTAATATAACACATTTAGAATAAACAAAACCTAAGATATAACATAAAAAATTCTATATGAACTATAATGTAAACACAAACAGAAGTCTACCACAGAAATACTCTTTGCCTCAAGTGTCACTCCACAGCAGTCTCCTCCCGTGACACCTGCATGTTCCATCCATCCACACATCTTACTTTCACTGAGAACACATGTGCTTAGCTTTCCTTACCTATGTGGCAGGCCACCGTTGCCACCTCTCTTCCTGTTTTGTTAGAAGCTTCCTACTGTGTTGTACAATATGATCTTCGTAGGGAAATAAGATACCAATAAAATACCAAATGTATACGAGTGTTTAGAATAGACATCAACATTTTCACATCAGCTGTTTATTTGCTTATAAAACCTAAGAGGTAAGTAACATCAAGAAGAAAAATAATGAAAATACCAATAGAACTCTACAACAAAAATAATCTTTGCTTCAGTTGTCACATCCAACACAGAATTCACACGTGAAAATTGCATGTTCTGTACACATATATCACTTATGCTGATAGCATGTTTGTCTTGTTTTCTTGTCTTATAGGGCACAATTGACATCTTTTTGGTTTTCTTATTGTTGTAGCAGGTCTGTGGGATGCTATACCTACCTGTTCACCTGTCGGCTCATCAATGTGCTCCCCAGTTTTGTTGCATAGTTCCTCAGGCAGAAACATTTTGCTTTTCACCTGCTATAAATAATCTCTTATGAGTTCCAGTCCCAAACTTCTAAGAAAATTTCTCCATGGTATTTTGTACTTGTTCTTTTCTTTGTAAACTATCATACTGTTTATGTCACATGTTTCGGATCAAGTGAAACACAACCCTTGGCCAGCACTTTGTTTTTCGAGTGACATCATAGTTTGCATAACTGATTGACAACATCTACTCCGTCTTTGGTTTTGTTGTAGAAAGTATCTATCTTAATCTTCCATTCCATCGAGGTTTTCCTATCAGTATTTTCATCATGGTGCAGTCTTGATATCAGCAGTACCAGTTTGCTTTTCTTTGCCATATATGAGACCAATGTTAATCTTTCTGTAATTTTACTGCATAATTATCTGTTTTAAAATTACAGCATTTCATTTGGAATTTCTGCTTTGTTCCTGCATATAGTTCTATGCAGGCCAGTTGGTGCTCTGTTAGCAAATGTAACATCAATTGGAAACTGCTAAATCAATTGTTGAATGTCACATTTTGATTAATTTGGGAGATGGGAGCAATAAGTCAGTTCACAGCATCATTCAGTACATAACTGTACAAATAAGGACCTGATGGCTGAGTTCCAGGATAAATTTCTAAATTGAAAGTATAATGTCTTGGAGCTCGAGATTTAGTTCAGCAGCATAAGCCCTTGCCTTGCAAGCGTGTGGTCGTGAGTTCGATCCCCGGTACCGATTTAAAAAAGACAGAAAGAAAGAAAGTATAATGTCTCTTCAAATCTACAAGAACATATATTTTATGTCCTTCTTATGTCCTATATTTTGACCTATCATTTTTCCATAAGTCTTTTATATTCCTGCAATTAGAATGCAAAATCCCTGCTAAGTACAGCAGACCTGTGAATGCTTTCAGTTCAGCCAGTGAAGTATCATAACAAATACATTTTTGAATGTGACTATTGGTCTAAACAGAACATTTTACTTTTATTTCATCCTTTTTGTATTTCACAGCATCTTGTAGCATCTTGTTAAAAATTTCCAGCCCTAACTTGCAGCGCTAGCTTTTTGTCCAATACATTTCACCACCACCAAAAGCCTCACTTTATTTTTGGAACTCAGTCTAACATTACACCATTCCTCTTTGTTGCAGGACCATTTCACAACATTTCAACTAGTCAAATATGTACCTACATTGCTGTTTTCATCATCTGAATCAAGGATGTCTGCATTCCCTATATGTATCAGTTGATTCTTGTTCCATTTCACTGTCACAGCAACTTTGGCTCACATGGCTATTGTCAAAGTCATCACCATCATTATCCTCCTCATCATATACCCACACCACTCTTCTATTATGAAAGCATATATTTTACCATAATGGATCATCTTCATCACCTATGCACAAGTAATCTAATGATTTACTTTTGAACTCTTCAAAAACTTACTAAATCTGGTCTTTCGTGTTCCATTGTACTGATCTGAGGTATTTCTACTAAGAAAATCAAAAGAAAACTCTCTATAAAATTGTCCTAGAGTGGTGCTGGGTGTATTGCACCCTCTAATACTCAGGTAAACATATGCAAAGTCTGTTAAACAGAGCACCATGTCACTAACAAACCTGATTTGATACTTTTACACCTATGCACCCATCTTACCTTTCATAGTACCAAGTGGATAAACACAAAGATTGCTTCCTTTATCCCTCAGACAAAGGTATGGAAATGAACAGCTGGCTACTTTTATGCTAAAGTAAAAATTTACAGTAGAGAAGTAAAAGGTTTGTTTGTGAAACCCAGTGATATGCTCTCAGGAGAAGCAAATTATTATTGGCTCACAAGTCAGTTTATGTTTGGCTGGCTCTAAAGCATTGCAGTGGAAAAGGTGTTCAGCCTATAATAAATAACCAGGAAGCAGAGAAACAGAGAAGAAGCTGGGAACAGAAATGTACCCTACCTGATTTTATGCCCATAACTCATCTCCTGACAGCAAGTCAGCTATGATGACCCCAAATCCAATCACCTTCCAAAAACTCTGTCTAGGAGCACTTGAGCCTTTGGAGAGCATCTGGATATAAACTCTAATAGTCCACCCCTGGCCCCTAAAAGACTCATGCACATCTCTTTAATGCATTTAGTTCTTATCTCTATAGTTCCAGCATTGCTGAAAAGCCCAAATCCAAAGTGTCTTCTGAGTCTCAAGACAAACTCTTTTCAATTCCTATAAAAATCAGAAAGTCAAGTATTTGCAACCTACAGTGGCACAGGATAAAAATTACCTTTGAAAAAAGAGGAACAGGAGGATAGAAATCAGACTGAAGCAAGACTGTAACCCAGCAGACAAACATGAGATCCTGCAGCTCCATGTTTAGCATCCAGAGCAAGTTGTGGTAAGACTTGAACCTGAAGACCTTAGGCAGCCCCACCACTAGGGAACTACCCAGCTGCAGACCTCATGGCCTCTCTGTTCGCGTGGCTTCCCTCGTTGCCTATGGCTTCCCTCAGCAGATATTTTTAATTCCTAGCATCTCCTACTTCCTGGTGCATTTTTGGTTTCACTTTCACAGTTTCATGTGTTGTCCTCTCAAGGACACATCCCTTGGCTGCCCAAGCCCTGCCGCCATTCCCTTCTCTCTTTCTTGGCAGCCATGTAGTGAACAGCTCTCCTCTACTATGCTGATCTTCTGTGTCATTTTTGTGTTGGAATTAGCTAAACATGGACTGAGCCATTGAAACTGAGAGAAAACAAAAACAAATACTCTCCTCTTTTAAGTTGTAGGTGTTGAGTATTGTGTGTCAGCAAACTCATTGAATTCGGAAATGACTTAAGACACTGTCCTATAGAAGTTACTCTGATTTTGAATTATATTTTTTTTGATGTCTAGTAAGTCAGGAGTTTTTTTCAAGTGCTTACCTTTTATATGTCTTTTTTAGAGAAATGTTTTTTTAGATTCTTTATTTTTAAACTGAGTTGCCTGTTATTGAGGTATAAAATATTATATATTCTAAATGTAAAGTTCCTTATCAGATAAATGATTTGCAAATATTTTATCCCATTCTGTTAGTTTACTTTAATTTTCTTGATAGTTTACATTAATACACAAGTTTTTAATTTTGACAAAATGAAGTTTATATATTTTTTTGTTTTTGCTTGGGCTTCTGATATCATATATAAGAATACATTGACTGAGTCTAATATTTTTATGTATGTAATAGTTGAAAAAATTGAGTCTGTGATCCATTTTTAGTTACTGTTTGTCTGTGATATGGGGAACTTAACTTCATTTTTTTATATGTCGTTAAATATTCCCAGAATATATTTTTGTCTTGTTTTGCTTTGCTTTGCTTTTTCTTTCTTGTCTTATTCTTGTTGATTTGTTTTTGTTTTATTTTATTTTATTTTATTTTCTACTGTATGTTTTTTAGAGTCTTGTCAAAAATAAGTTGACCACAAATAATGAACATTTGTAAAGCCTGCAATTCAGTTTTATTGATTTATATGTCTGTCCTGTGATGCCACAGGGATGACTTGTTACTTTGAATTAAGAAACCAAAAATATGAATCTTCCTACTTTACTTTTATCTTGTTAAAATTGTTTTGACTGGTTAATGTCCTTTGTAACATCACTTGAATTTTAGAATCAGCATGTAAGTTACTAATAAAAAGTTAGTTGGGATTCTGACAGGTTATTTTGAATCTCTGTATCAGTTTGAACATTATTACTGTCTTCTCAGCATTAATTTCTCCAGGCCACAAATATGAAATATTTTCCATTTACTTGGACATCTTCTTTACTTTCTTCAGGCTATGTTTTATAGCTTTTAAACTAGATGATTTTATACATAAAATTCCTATACATAAAATTTAATTGATAAATTAATTCCTAAATGTTTTATTACTTTTTCACTTGAATAGAATGTCTTAAAATTCATTTCAAATTCTTTATTACAAAATATATTATTAATCTTTGTCTCTTGCAGCCTTTCTGAACTTATTAGTTCTAGTAGTTCTGTAGTAGATTCCTTCAAATTTTATTATGTATAATTGTGTCATTTGCAAATAAAAATGTTTTTACTGTTTTCTTTCTAGTCTGGATCTTTGTATTTCCTTTTCTTGCCTAATTGCTATGACTAGCACCTAGAGTACAATATTAGACAAAAGTGTCAAGAGTGAACATCTTTGTCTTATACCTGCAGCTTTTTAAGTATGTTGTAAAGAGAATTTTAACTAGTGAATGATTTCATTTTTTTGCTAGCTGAAATGTATGCTGTAGAGCTTCAGTGTCATCACTGAATTTTGTTTGGCAAAACAAAATTCCTTACTGTTTTGATAAGGGTGCTGCAAAGGCTCCTAGAACAGTCCTATGTACAGTCTCTTGAATCCAAGCGCACGTTTGGAGTGTGATGGTTAGGGTTTGCCTTGTGCATTGGGACATCTCTGCCATTTTGGCATTTTATAAGTTAAAGAAAATTATTAATTTGTAGTCATCAGTCAGAAAAGAAGGTAAGGATAAGGAATGAATCACACTGTTTTCCCAGTGATTGCATCTCAGTTCTTCTGCCCAGTTTGGGCAGCTGGAATTGCTATGTATGCTGCTGCAGAGTTCTTCTCTCACCCTCATGCCAGCTCCAGTGCTTTTTCTCAGTGCTTGCCTTTTCTCTGCCATGTAGAGTATCACTGGTGACTATGGTCCCTTAAAGCCTGAACCTTTTGGAAGTGCCACACCTATACTGCATTTTGTTAATTATCTGGTTATTCAATATGAATATTTCTTCCTTGGATGACTTTTAATAGGCCCATTTTAAAGATTATTTAAAAGTGCTATACATAAACTTTTACTTTTGGTCAGGATACTAATTTTGGTCAGGGGCAGTAATTTGATTCTAAACCTCTTGGGAACAATAAATGCTATATGAGGGTTTCTGAATGATAAAAAGGACTTAGTATCAAAACCTAATCTGTCTAGCAGTCAGACACTAGCTACTCAGACACTTTGACTGAAGAAAATGACATATGCAAAATGACATATGCAGTTTTTAAAAGTTTTCAGTCTGTCCTGTTGAGTCCTATTGATTTAACTTTATGGAGTTTGTCAAGAATGAAATGAGCATTTATCCAAACCTTAAAAAAAAGCTCTGCTGCCATCTAGAGATAGTTGTTTCATATGCATACTCTTTATTAAACTTTCCCAAAAGCTGCTTCCAAAGATGATATGGGACAAAAAGAAAAGGTGTGTGCTCTTTGTCTATAATGTTTATGTATCTTCAGTAGAGTAGTACATTCCCTAGTGGTTGCTTAACATTTGTTACGAGTTTAAAACATTTTGTCTGCTACTAAATGATTCTGAATGCTGCTAAAATATGCCAGTGGGTTTATTTTCACCTTGATTGAAGCTGTTGCATCTTAAAATACTAAGGATGTAATCTGAATAAAAATGGAGATGCCAGAATCATACTTCTAGAAATAAGATTAAGAATTTAACAGCAAAGCTTAGTGGAGAATATTGCTTTCTGATAGTGTGTGTCAAAATACTTTCATATCAGAGTTTTAATTTGGAGACTCACATGCTGCTCAGCAGGACTGCAGCGCTAAGAGGCCCTTTGTGTAAGGAGGACTGTCTCACAGGTAGTCAGGGTTCAGCAAAGAGTACTCAGCATCTTCTCTGTATGCCTTATCTTCTGAAATTTTATATCACTAGGACTAGAACATCAAGCTAGGATAGAATTAAAATAGATAGCTAGGATGTATTAAAATACATCATAAATCTCCATGGCCTAGGAATATCAACTGAACATTTGTTAGATTTTTTTTAAATAATGTTCTGGTTAAACTCAGTAATTGTTTACTTCCTATTTCTGAAACATCAAGGTGCTCTTTTCAAATGTCTGGACACTCAGAATAGATTAGTTGTTTTGTAGAAAAATTTGCCACAGATATTCTGAAATTAACTTCTTTATAAATTGTATTAACTTTTGTGCCTATCAAGATTTTAAAATAGGATCTACTCTATATAGCATCCAGTTTATAACAAGACAGTTTAATTGTACAGTAATTCTAAATGCTAAATCATGAAACAGTACTCCACTAACAATTTCATAAATGTTTTGATATGAAGAGCCCTAGTGCTATGAATTTGTTTCAAAAGTATTTCCTTATTTCATCTCTGAAAAGCTCTAAATATGTATATGCAAAGTTTAATTAAAAATATTTTTAATCTTATTTTAAGTTCCAGTTTGGATTACGTAAGTTCCATTAAGGTAGATTATATGACTTTCTGGATAATCTGTCAAATATTTTTTAGCAGAACTTATTGAATATTTAGTTTTGAGAGTAATTATTAGTTGATGTAAAATTGAGGGTATAATATTATTCTAAAATGGCAAATAGTACATTTTGTGATGTTATCAAACTTTCTTGAACTGTTGAACAAGAGGAAAAATCCTTATAATACAACAATATAACAATTTGCAAATGTTTGTTTTTCAAAATGAATAAAACTTTGTATGAAATTGACTTGTTGATAGAAAGAGAAGCATTATGTCATTGTTCCTCAGTACAACTAGTACTTACCTGTTGAAAATCATAACACACACCAGTCAATGCTTAGCCCACCCCCTGCCTCCCACAGAGGAAGTGGTGGGATGATATTTACATATGAAGATGATGTCAAATTGATTGAGATTGTAGAAGAAATTAAATTAGTGGATGAGTCTATGGAGTAAAATCTCAATGAATTAAATTTAAAAAATTAAAAATCTTCTCCAGATGTAGCATACTCCATGTAAACATGTCATGTGCTCTTTAACACCATAGACAGCCAGTTTTACTTATAGATAAAAATATAAGCAGAGATGAATTTGATGTTAGAAGACTGTTGTGGGTAATGTGTTTTCTTCTGAAGAAATTGTAATTCTGTTAGCAAAGATCTATGTTGGAAATGTATGATAATATTTTTTTTGTTTGGTGAACTCTTTTTTTTTTTTTTTCCTTTGAGTTCTTGCTAAAATATTCTCTATTTAATATCAAATACTGCCACCTTGTGGTCTTATTTTCAAATTTTTTATCCTATCCCTTGGGTGTTTTTAACCTGTTATTTAGTGCTTTAGCCTTGCATATACTTGCACTAGTTTCACCACCCTGTTTTGTTTAGAAGGTCTTCCACAGTAGAAGCTGTTTCACTTCAGTCTTTATACCCTTTTGTGGTCTCTTGTAGGTATTTCTTTAATGTATTTGAATAGCTGAGTTATGATAGTTGCTTGTGATATACCTAAAAATTAAAGCACTATCTAGTGATGTGGTTTGTTTTGTATGCATAATTCTGTTGTCTGCCTTGTGAAGCAAAAAGTTTGAAATTTTTTAGTTTGAGGAAACAGAATGAAATATAATTTATTCAATATTTTACATTTAAGGGTAATCCTTAAGAAAAAAAAACAAGTTCTCATTTTTTTTTAATCTCTCCTTGCAGCTTTTGTCATTCCTTCAGGGTTTATTTACTTTTTACCATGAGGGATATGAACTTGCCCAGGAATTTGCACCGTATAAGCAACAGCTACAGTTCAACTTACAAAATGTAAGACTACACCTGTTTCTATTGCCTTACCTCAGTGAAGCTAATGACCACAGGACAACTCAATCATAACCAAATCAGACCTTACAGTCTTTCAACATCTTGTCAAAGCATGGTAAAACTTCAGTAATTTAGAAGAGCTACTGTATAAATATATGTTTTCCAGATGCTATCTAGACATAAACCCCCCAAAAAGCCCACTAGGCTTATATTAGAGCAATTTATACTAGCAAATTTTATATTGCCTATTTGTAGACACCTAGAAATTGGAAAATGTTTGCCTTTTTCCAATCTTGTCATTAATTTACTGAGTGATGAATAAATTCCAGACATCTCTTGTACAGATGACTATAGTTAATAATAGCTTTACAGTGTATACTTTGAAGTTAGAGTGTAGAACTAAATAAACCACACACAAGCTGTATACTAGTTACCTTCTCACCATTGGGACCAATTCCCACAGCTTAAAGGAGGAGTTTATTTGGCTCACTGTGTCCAGTGAGTTCTCCCAAAGTCTCCTGCCTCCAAGAGAGATAGGCTTGGAAGAAGGGCCTAGAAGAGGAAACCTTTCATTCTCTGGCAGCCAGGAAACTGAGAGAAAAAAGGGAGGAGGACCCAGGAGTAAGAACGCACCCTTCCAAATCAGGATGCCAGGAACTGACCTCCTCTGACCAGGCCCCAGCCACAGCGGCACCAGTTAGCCGCTGAATTCATCAATAAATGAGTCAGTTGACAAGTGCAGCACTCCCTGATCCAGTCACCTTCTAAACACACAAGGTTCTTGAGACACATTGAAGACCTGTATCATAACACACACAAATATGGTCATGGATATGCTGACTATTTTAATTCTCAGAATTTTACAATGTGTACATGTAGCAAAGCATCGTGTTGTATGTCCTAACTATATATAACTTATATTTGTCAGTTATACCTCAAAGCTGGAGAAAAATATTCATTGGCCCAAGGCAAGTCCTATTTGTTAATAGAGTAACATTTCTATGTTTGTTAAGTGATGGTAGTATATTTTAACACTCTAAAATATCTTTCTGAAATATTTTATAAAATTTGTGATATTATCAAATAGTAAAGTTTGAATGTGGTTTTGAAACATTCAAAATAACTGCTTTAAAGCAAAGATGGGAATTATTCCCAAACAACTTATCTGTCTTACCAGGTTTATTTAGTTAAGTTGTCTAATCATTTATTTTAATCACTGTTTCATGGTTTAACAATCTCTGATTTTTCAGTTAATGAGCCAAAGTTACATTATAGGAGGAAAATATCTTCGGCCATTTCTGCATTGCTAAACCTGACAAAGAATAAATTGTAATTCCTGCATTTTTTTCTATAACTGAAACCCTGAGTATCTAATAATTTAACCAAAATAATTTAGGAAACCTTCAGTTAATTTCCTTAAATAACATGTTTCTTAGGTCATCTGATTCTTGTCATTGTAGAAGTATTCAGTAAATAAAATGCAAAGTTGGGAGTTTCCCATAAAAAATATGCATTTGGATTTATTCTACTTGAGTGTTGAGTTTTAGCTCTTATTTAACTGAGATTTTCTAGCAAAATCTCACCTTTTCATTTCCATTGTTTTTCAACGTGAAATACACTTAGAATTAAATATTAAAAGGAATATTAAGTAGGGAAAGTTTAAGAGCCAATGTATTTTTATTTCCATGTTAAATACAATTATGTTTAGATTCCTGGAATTCAGGAATGGGGAAAGAGGAAGAAATTGTAAAATAAAACTTGAATCCTTGTGGTGTGTGTGTGTGTGCCAGGAATTGAACTCAAGACTTCACACTTGCCAGGCAGGCACTGTACTACTAAGCTATATCTCTGGCAAAATCCTTGTGTTTGAAAGAGAAAAATAGCAAAATAGTCACGGGAAAAGTTAACCTGCCTTGAGATTCAGTTCTTGTATTATGGGCCTTAACAAGATCATAATTTTTATATTTTTAGACATGTATAATATTGTATAAGGTAATATAATCTGAACAAAAAAAAGATATGTCATAAAAGCCTGATACTTTCTCTAGCTTAAGTAAACTTGCTCTAATATGTGTAAACCATTTGTTGGAAAAGAAGTTAGAACTTAGACCTGTATTCATTCTTATGAGTCAATTTTATACACATCTCTTAATAACCACGTTGTTATTTCTGAAAATCAAACTATATATTTCTCCAAAAAACTTTTGAAACAAAGATGGAAAATTATTTCCTTGATTTTTCTCAGTGTCACTTATATCAAAAAGCATCATTTTTTTCCTCTAAAAAGAATTAAGTCAAATGTATCTCCTTTTTACATTAGATGTTAGAGAACTCAAAACTACATTTAATGAATCTTACATATTTTTAATATAAGTAGTACAGTGAAAATAAGAAAGTCTTCCTTTCACACATAAACACAACACAAAGACCTTCAAAGGAGAAAAAGTACAGAAATTCATTCAAGGAAGTTTTCACTAAAATAATTCAAGCTCAGACTAACGACTGAACATCACAGCATCACAAATATGTTTAATAGTGCCAAAAGAATCAGAACCACCCTTCATGCCATTTGTGCTTTTGACGCTTCAGTGGGAAGATCTTTAAACTTGGTAGCAAACAGTGAATGAAATTCTTGTTTCTATCTACTCAAGACAAGGAATAACTTTGAAAGTACACGACAAGAGGTAGAGCGGTTAATGCAGAGGATGAAATCAGCCAACCAGGACTACAGACCACCCAGCCAGTGGACGATGGAAGGCTACCTTTACGTCCAAGAGAAACGTGAGTCAAAAGGCTTAATTCATGTCTCTAGTGATGATTAGAAGATAACATGCTGTTTCTTTCAGGTATGGCTTGGTTGTTACTGTTCTCTTCACTTAGGAAGACTGACGTTCCTTACAGCTTTACCATATTTAAAATAGTCTGCTTTCCCATCACTACCATTACCACCACTTCCAAAGTAGAGAATTTTTTTTTTCCAGTTTTGGCATCAGGTAGTGTAATCTGGTACTAAATCGTTGAACTTAGAATTTGCCATCTTTGCTGACATTATGTAGCCTCAATTCAGTTTTAGAATTTAATTGTGATAACTCAAATTTAAAGTTTCATGGAAAATTGAAAATCAGAGCCTTTATCAAGATGAATCATTCTGGTAACTATAATAATAGTTTTTTTTCCCACCAGCAGCATTGTTTCATTTAATTCTGTGTTCTGCCAGTTTTCAGGACTAAAATTGGCAATTATGTCATGTCACATTGACACTCTTCACTTCCTGGGTTTAGAAATAAGTACCAGACCTAATAGAACACTATCATAATTGCCTCATGTTAAAAAAATTTTTCTCAGAAAATTAATAAAAAGCCAGTCAGGCATATAAAGCCAGGGTCTTTTTTGCCTGTTAGTTGTCATTATGTAGAAGCAGTTCGAGGGTTTTTACTAAATTAACTTTATTTCAATAATATATACTATAAAAACTGTTCTCATACTGTTTTATGGTCAAGACACTGTTGTTTTTACTTCAGTCCATCATGAAACCTTTGTAAAATTCAAAATCATGTGCTTAGATTTTGTGGCTGTGTTGAATTGCTACAAATTTTGAAATGCTTGTTCTTGCTTTATGTATTTTTCTCACACATTGAAGCTTATAAACCACATAGGATAGCACTGTTCTGAAGTCTCTATATCAGTAGCAAAAGAGTAATGAAATTGTTTCATTTGGTGAAATAATCTACGGTTTTATGTTCAGGAAACCCTCAGGTACAGAGTTGGCTGTGAAAATTTTTGATGTATATGTTACACAGTCACCAAAACATGAATAAATTTTGCATTCGAGATGTCTAAGTGATGCCCATTTGTTGGAGATCGGTATGCCCCAGGTCACAATTCAATCATCAGATTCTGCCAACATTTATTACCCTGTGTCTAGAAAGCAGCACACTGGCCCAGGAGGTTTGGGTTTCAGGATTTTCTATGTCATTACCATCTGCCTTGGCCAGTTTACTCTTTGCAAATCTTAAAATGTCAACAACTTTCTTGCTACAAGTAGCCCATGATAGCCAGCTTTCACCCCACCTCCAATTCATCAAGAGACACCAATGCATAGATTCACAGAGATTTGGTATCTATTGTAGCTTATGCTTGAGACTTTAAAGGAATTTTTGATACTTAGTTTTAAATCAGGTTTGAAAGTTTCCACCTGAGAGTGCATTGAGAGGTACTAACATTTGTATCAGTGATGGATTTGGCAGAACAGAAACATTTCATCTCAGGATTCTTCAGACATGCAGTGGGAGTAGAAGAGGCGCCATCCTCGTGTCTATAAATTTTTTATTTCTTCTAGCCTAATAATGTTTTATTTCCTGAGTTCTTCGCAGATATGAAATAGTTGCTTAAATGTTCACACTTTGTTTTTAGTTTATTTGTTTGCTTTTTTGAAACTGAGTCTTACTAAGTTTCCCAGGCTATACTCAAGATTGTGATTCTTCTGCCTAGGTCTTCTGAGTAGCTGTGTGCAGCTCTACCTGGCTAATATTTTTTTACTTAAAAAGAAAGTTAGGATTAGCTAACATGTATTTTGAACATAATTTTCAAATATATTTAGTCACTAAATGGCAGCCCATCCATTGGATAGTACCATAGCTTGCTTACCTGTTCCTAAGCTGTTGGGCATTTGGCTCAAACACTTTATAAACATAGGCCCTTTAATACCATGTGGGTTGCTTAGGGGCACCCAGTGCAGTGTTTTAGGGGCTTAGCTAATGTTCGCATCTTTGTTATAAGACACCTGCCTTTTCCTCCAGGTTATTCTGCTTATTAAACCTTTTGTACTACTGACCTTACCTCCAAAGATTTTTCTTTGTGTTAATGACATCTCCACTCCCCTAAGCCACATAGCTGAAGATAATCCTTAGTTCAAATCTCCCCCTGGAGCCTGAGGCCAAATCTTTTTCATCTCCACCAATTCAGCCCAGGCAAGACCTCTGCAGCAGCTTCCCCACGACTCCCAGGTTGCCCACCCTCCAATTCATCCTTTGTCGACTTCTGCAGATCCTTCTGCAGAGCAGAGCTGTGGAGCTGCCCTGAAGCAGTGCCTGACACTGGTGCTCTCACGATTGTATTTGTCTTCCCTTTTTATTAACACCTCTCTCTTGTTACTCTCCCAACACAATTTCCATCTTGACTTTCTCTATATCTGTCTGCATTGTTTTTATAGCTTTACTGATATGTAATCAGCATATGATAAATTACACCAGTTTAAACTTTACAGTTTAATAATTTGACCATATGTGTACACCTTTGCAACCATTACCACAATGCAACATGATAAACTAATCACCTTCAAAAGTTCTCACTTGCCCCATGAAAATCCCTTCCTCTGTCTTTTCCCACCTTCTATCCTCCTCCTTTCCCCTTGCTGAGGGATTTAAAAAGACAATGATTTTATTTACATGCTTGAGAATTATTTTTACATGTGGGACAAATATTCAAAGCCTCTTCCAACTTGGAATCTTCAAGCATTTATAACAGGAAAATCTGACCACTCAGTTCACTAAAATATATTAATTTTATGCTTGTTTTCACTGAGCAAGTTTTATGAGGACCAGAAAATGAGATAAAGAATTTGGTTTCAGGTTTTCTTCTGTAGGTGAAGGCATAAAATAAACAGTTGTCAATCAGTGATCAGTACTAAATCTCAGGGCTGTACCTTGAGTGAAATAGTGACAGATGTTATGAGGTAGAAGCAGAGCACTGCAGCTTAGACACACAGCTTCATTTTATCCAGATGCAAAGTGTTCAAGTCACCCATCTCTAGCCATGAATAAAGTCACATTGTAGTAGACATTAACCTGGAAGGGTATGAGTTCAAGTCAAAACTCTGTTTCAGTTCCATGTGTGTCACTTATTTTGTGATTCTTGAATTCTCAGAGCTCAGTCTCTTCATTCATAAAAGGTAGATATTGATACTTATCTACTAATGATGTTGCAAGAATCAGAAATATTGCATATAAAATATCTCTAATTTTAGTGGCAGAATTAAAAATAATATTGTGTTTACCATGATCTTTTACTGTTCAGTGCAATGTACATTTAACTCCTTAAAATAACTCAAGAGCATTTGTCATCTAAAAAAACTAACATAATCACATGTACTATTGATAAAAGCACTGCCATCTGCAGCTAGTAGACTCAGTTTTCTTATATGTAAAATAGTCTCATGTCTGACTTAAAAGGTTCTCATATTAAATGTAGGCACTTAGTATTCAGTAAATTGTTAATTCCTTTCTCCTCGAATATTCATCATAGCAGTCTTAGATGATTATTAAATTAGGTAATTAAACTCTTATTTCACAACTTGAAAGTTGCAATAAATTTTTATTTTCCCAGACACTTTTAGGGACTTCAGAATTACTTGTCCAACAACATCTGCCCTGGCCTACTGCCAGAGAAATTTAAAGAGAGCAGTATGTATGTTTAACTTGGTGATTAAATGCAGGAGGTTTTGAACTTGAGGTGGAGGCAGGACAACACATCTTAGGTCTAATATGTAGTCCAGGCATTGAAGTAGCTCTATTTTAAAATTATAACTAATGGTGTTTCATAAGTCACTAGCTAAATCCTAAAGTTACTGTGATTTCCATCCTGCTGTTTTCCACTAATCAGCTCTAAGCCTTTAAGTATTTTCACATCACATGTAACAGACTTTCAACAAGTATTGTTAAGTATTATACTGTGAAATGGCCCCCCAAAAGAGCTGAGGTTATTTGCAATAATACTTTCTGATTTTAAAGTATATGGCCGCATCCTATAATTTTAAAACCTGGAGTGGCTCTGTACTACCATTAAACTTAACACCAGCGGCACTGTTATTAAAGAAAAATAATTCAAATGGCTCATGAAACACTTCTCAAGAGATGCTTCTTTACATTTCAGTTTCTTGCTTTTAAATATATGGTTTTGAAATCAAGCCAGCAATAACATTGTGCATAGTTCTTGCTAGAGAAATCCAGGTGTTAAGCAGGATAGGTCCCTAGGTGAAGAAGCTTTATAGAAAATGAGTTCCAATTTCAACTCGCTCAGCACACTCTAGCAATTGGGTTCAGGACATTTGGCTTCCCGGAGTAAAGGTCTATTACTTTGGTCACGCAGAAACTGAACTGAAGCTGCAGCCTGCTGGTGAAGCTGCAGCGTCCAGTTCCTGAAGGAGAATACTGAGTGACCACATGGCATGCTGTGGGAAAGGCTGCACAGTATTTATGGGGAAAAAGAAAGTAAATATGTGCAAGGGTTTTTTAATAGCCAGTCTTATTTTTTTTATCTTTAAGGGAGTAATTTGAATTTGTTTCAGATTATGGAAAGAGGTTATAATTGCAAGGTCAGTAAAGTCATAAAGCAAGATGAATAATACATTTGTCATATATTTATTGAGTATAAGTTATATGATTGGTCATAGTCTAAGAATGAAGAATATTCTAGTGAAGTAAATATCTTCTGTTCCTGCTATAATGAAGCCGTAGAGTCTCATGCCAAAGACAGACAATACATAAGATAAATTAGTAAAATTCATCACATTCGATAGTTATAACTGCTCAGAAGAAACAGATAGGAAATGTCAAGGTGAAGGTGTTGATATATTAGATATCATCGCAGAGGAGGCCATATTATGGAAGTGGCATTTAGTAAAAGACCTGAAAAAGAGGACCGTGCAAGTCATACACATATCTAAAGCAACAGTAGTTCTGGCCGAGGGAACATAAGTACAAGTGTCTTCAGATAGGGGCCAGCAAAAGTGTGGCTGGAGCAGAATGTGCGATGCAGAATGCAAGAGGATGTGAGGCCAGGGAAAGAAAGGCAGAGACCTAAGCCAGATCATGCAACACCTAGTGAATAATACACTTTTTAAAAATAGTCTTAGAGATTGAACCCAAGGACTTCACACCGAGCTGCATCGCCAACATTCCTTTATCATTATCACTGTTATTTTTGGACAGGATCTCATGAAGTCAAGTTACCCAAGCTGGGCCTGAACTTTGGGTCCTTTTGCTTTAACTTCACAGAGTGCTGGGATTATAGGTGTGCACAACCATTTTACTGTAATAATGTAGGAAGCCACTAGAGGGCTTGGAACAAAGGAGTAAAATACACTGGTAGATTTTTACCAGGAATTTCAATAGGTTGGAAAGTAAAGAACAACGATAGCTGTAAGGGCACCATTTTTAATAACTGTCATTATTTCTCATCCTTCCTACCCCTGTGGAGTACAAACAAGTACTTGTCTCAAAGTCCATAGCTGTTGGTAGGTACCAAAGTCCATAGATGTTGAAGTCTCATAGATGTCGAAGCCAAAACATTTCTTGTAACCTGAGAGTGTCTCTTTACATAATGTAGTTCATCTCTCAATTGATTATAATACAATGTAAATGTGATATAAATAATGGTTATATTATATTTCTTAGGAAATAATTTTAAAAAGTTTTAGTATTGGTACAAATTTTCTTTTAAATATTTTGAATCCATGGCTGGTTGAGTATATGGGTCCAGAACCTGCAGATGTGGAAGACCAGCTGAATACCACTTTTACAGCTAACAGGTAAAGATCAGGTCTAAACCAGTTCATGGACTTACAGTCATTGGGGAATCACAAGTAAAGTCAAGTTGTTTGATTCTAAGACCCTGTATCGACTGCTGCTGTCCTTCACCTGGCTCTGTTCACAGTGAGTGCTCCAAGCTAACAGGATGGAGGTACTCAGCTGTGTGATGGCATGAAATCTTAGATACAAAGCATTTGTTAACTCCAGAAATGTTTTTGTTTCCTTATTAGGACCACTTGGTTTCACATGGATTAAACATTACTGTACATATGATAAAGGAAGTAAAACATTTACAATGAGTGTTTCAGAAGTGAAATCCAGTGGGAAAATGGTGAGTTCTGGTTGGTTGTTTTTTTTTAAAACAAATACTAAACTTGTTATTAAGTAATGGAAATAAAAACAAGATATCCCATCTACTTTCTTTCTAATAACATGAATGAGTTCTTAAAAATTGAAAAAGTCAAAAAATTTTCTCTCATTTTAGGGACCTTGCTGACTTAAAAAGACTGGTCAGGGTTTTCCTTTAAACTGGCCATATTATAAGCTGTTGAGTTACATGTAGAATCCTTCCAGACACTGCGGAGGTGCCATCCCCCATCCCGAGCCTTAGAATTACTAGTCTCTACTGGGATCTGTCTAACACTCCAGTTTGTTGGTACAGGGCTTGGGCATTCTGCATTCTTCCCCAGTGGCTTCTGTCAGGCACTGCAGTTGCCCTTGCCTGCCTTTGCCTCTTCTGCACTGAATTGTTTACCAAAATGCTGGCCAGCAAGTTTCTTAGAAGAATCCAGTCAATGCTCACTTGCCCCAAAAGTAAATCAGGCACCGTCTTGCATGGCTAGTCAACAGTGTAGGACACAGTGTGCACTATTTGAGGAAATGCTGCTGAAAGTGTTAGTGAAAATGCACTGTACTTTTTTTGTGAGTTAAAATATGAGTTTGGTAAATGATTTCCTTTGTGGAATGGATTATTAAAGCTTGATATAAGAATCCTGGGAATTATCTTAGAGATAATTAGTCTCACCTTATTTTAACAGATCCAGAAATACATTTCTAATAGTAAGTGACTCACACAACTAATTTTTAGTATAGATCATTGCATAGGTATTGGTTGATCAAAGTTAGATACATACTCAAATATGCCAGCTGAAACTTATTGTGCTTGAGCATTCATTAGAGTCGAATAATTCAAACTAAAAGACATAAAATAAAGGAAAACATACCAGAAAAAAATAAATAAAAAGAAACTATAGATTGCTACCACCATGTGAAGTTAGTAAATGCTATTAACACAGCCAGTTTCTGTTTTTTAGAATAGTAATTGTCAGAAAGGCAACTTACATGACAGGGAGTTGATAATATAAATAGCCCAAGTCAAAGTTTTGTTACTAAATGTATGAGATTTGTAACAAAACAAAGTTATTCAGACATTGGATAAATTCACCCATTGAAATAGAATGACATTTCACATATAAAAGAGAAATCCCATAAATTGAGCCTAGATTCAAATTTGGTTCAAAGAGTCTTATTTTTAACTGCATAATAGCAGTTAGCACCAAAGTAATCACATAGTGTGCTAAGCATAGCAGTATATGAAATATATTATTTTGGTAGCTCCTTGGTGACTCTGATGTAGCACACTAACATGATTATCTCCTAGCAATCTATAAAATTTTGATTAACAGCAACTATGTTACATCCTAACAAGTATTTGGTGTCTAATTGTAATGTTACAGTAATTTTGTAATTTCATAACTTCTCAAAATCTGAAGTTGTAAGGATTTGTGCAGTATAACTTAACATTACAGTTCATTGCATTGATAGGTACTAGACAAGTTTGTCACGAAATTCTTTGAAATAAAACATGTATGATATTAATTGATCAATGGTTTGATATAATGGTTCAGCTAATGTTAGAGAGATTTTTTTTAAAAAAGATAGAATTGTGACCTTCATGTATAACTTACAATTTTGACAGCTTTAAATCATGTATGGAGTACATTTTAGTTCACTCATCATATTAATATGATCCCTTCTTGTTTCAGAATGGCCTTGTTACTAGCTCACCAGAAATGTTTAAGTTAAAATCCTGTATCCGACGAAAGACAGATTCAATTGACAAACGATTCTGCTTTGACATTGAAGTAGTTGAAAGGTTTGAGCTTTTCTTCTCACTTTATATTTTTATGTTAATAAACTGTTTCTGTTTCTATATCTAGATTTAAACATAAAATAATACACAAGTGTTTTTACTCTTTCTCAAAACAGCATACATGTTTACTTCATTTTGCACATTGTATGATTTTTTTTAAAAAAGAGATATACAAAGCTATCAAAGACATATAAAGCTAGCAAACATAACCTCAAAGAAGAATCTGAACTATCCATATACCATATAAATTAATGTTTAGGTGAAATTATTATAAAGAAGGAACCCGAAACTTTTTTTTTTTTTTCCCCCGAGACAGGGTCTCACTAAGTAGTGCAGACTGACTTTAAACTCACTTATACAACCTAGGCTGGCCTGAAATTAATGGGAATCCTCTGGCCTTAGCCTCCTTTTTGCTGGGATTACAGGCATGCACCACTATGCCTGGCAAACTTTGTGCTTTTGTTATGTCATCTATGGAGAAACTGCCTACCCTGTGAGACTTAGCATGAGATGGAGATAGTGAAAGAAACATTAGTAATTATCACAGTGCCTAACACATGTATGAAACAATGTAAACAGCCAGCAAATATTGACTGTCATTGTAATTGTGTTATCAATGCTATTACACTGGCTTAATTCCTATTCCTATTATTCCAATGATATATTTAATTTTTATTTTAGTTTATTAGTACATGTGTGTAGCACAAATGTTCACATTCCTGATGGGAAATTGGTACATTTATATGTCACATCTTAAATGCATTTTCACCCCCTTTCCCTTCTCTTCCTCTCCCTCCCTCCATCACTTGACTCCCCACTTTTTGCTGCATGTTTCCCATACATAATGCTTATATTCCTTGTGTAGAGTTGGTACATGTGCAAAACACATTCCAGTTCTTTTCTTATTTACAAAAGAGATGTAAACTATTATCTCTTTAAACCACTCCTAAGTTTTTAATCATACAGCATTTCTAATGAAACTTTTCTTCTCAATATTCCTCTTTAGAATCCTCTGATTCCCTGTTTAATGAGATTAATTCCTTTCCAAGATTTCATATCTTTTTCTTTGTTATATTGATTCCTTTCCTGTCCTCTTTCTCTTTGAAAGTACATTGTTAAGTAACTATTTCACAGTGCCTTGTGGAAGAAAATGATTTTAAATGAATTAATGTTAATATTGTAATAATGATGTAAAGAAATGCTTTAGGTTTAGTGTCATTTCTCTTATTAACTATTATTTATTGTTTGCTTAATATTAATTATTAATCATGGTATTGAGGCCTCCCACATTGCTATGTACTCACCACAATTGTATTTAGTTGATTATATTATACCAAATCAGAATCAAAACAATCATACAGTGGAATGTTTAGAAAGCTTTAAATTTTGTGAATGTGTTTTTGTCATTCTTTTTGGTCATTTCAGAAGATACAGTTTGAAGCTAGCTTTTTCTAACAGTTTGTACCTAAAGCACATAATGATCTTATTACCCATGATCATTAGAATTATAAACATTCATGTGTATGTGTCCACAGTGATTTTTCTGAAAGATACTTATAGGTCACATTTTTTATTTTTCTAATTTATACTTTTTTCTCTTCTTTTTCTTCAAATTTTATCTTTGTAGTTAACTAAGAACTTAAAAATCAGTACATATTTAAAGACATAGCTGAAATGAATTTAATATGTAAAATGTTTGGTTTTGGTAGACATGGGATCATCACATTACAAGCCTTCTCTGAAGCTAATAGGAAACTCTGGCTTGAAGCCATGGATGGGAAGGAACCGGTAAGCATGTGACACAATTATATAATTTACATCTTATTACTCTAAAAATTACAGAGTACTTCTAACACTTTTGTCATGTGACTGTAGTATAAGTGAAAATATTAAAATAATCAGAGGAGTAGAAATGTGTACTGTTTCCCTAGTCTTAGTCTCTGCACATAATATCATTTTTTAAGTTTAGTTTTCCAGTAATTTAAAAACTCTAAAATTACTTTTTAAAATCTTAGGATCATTAGCTGACTGCACACTTTGTGTCTTTTTGTTCAGTTAATGATTAATGCATGCTCAGTTTTTGCAAAATCTGTGCCAGAGATTGTGAAGAGTAATGAACAGGGTTCAGGGTATGCACTGATCCTCTAGTCTGGACCACTTTATGTGAGACAGTCTAATTTGATAAAACTCTCTAGTGTGCTGTTTTTCCTTCCTCATTTGCTAATAGTTATTTTGATAACTAATCTTGGGGAGGAATAGTTCATTACTGTTTACGTTCTTAACACAGTTACTGGATCAAAGAGGACCGAGAGTGCCTAATGACCAGGGTGTGTGGCCTCCTTGCTTAGGACCTCCCTTAGGTACAGAGAGCCTCTGAACAATCTCCAGCACAACAGCTGTGTGACAGCGTTGTGACCCATAGTGGGCAAATCTGAGGCCTTCTCTCGACTCCACTACAGCCCACAAGAAGCTATGTATAGCAGTTGTGATTACCCTTTATAACTTTTTCTAACCACTTGATAAATCTGATACATTTAATAATAAAACATGGGGACTCTGCATCTATTTTTTTATCATGTTCTATTTCAATCTTACTCTGTTTTATAAAATGCCAACCAATGACAGGTTTAAAAAAAAAAAAAAAAAAGCAACCCCTAGCTCTTCACCACAAATGATTAAAAAGTCTTGACCCAGAGCAAATTTTAAGGACAGTTTGTTAACTCAGCAAGGTACAAGTTAGGATTATGCACATTTGGAAACAAAACATGAAGTAGATAATTTTAGGAAGGAACAATCAAGTGAAATCCATTGCGCAATACTTCCTAAAGGAGGTATATTATGTATCACATTGGAGAAGAGAATAAGATGCTTAAATCAAATGGGCAAGGGAGAAATGTGTCCAGGGCAGATAGCCAGGAGTTGAAACAAGCAGGAGGCATGGTGGGCCTAGGCATAAGAAAGGAGTCATTAGGCAGGGAAAACAAATGGTACTTGTGGACACAGTGGTTGTGAGACCTTTGAAATCAAGGCAGGCCCTCTGTGTTTACTTTACAAACATCGCCTTGCCAGGCTTCTGTGCTGGACCATTACCTGAAAGTAACTGATAGACATCCTTTGTTTTTTAGATATACACGCTGCCTGCCATTATTAGCAAGAAGGAAGAAAGTAAGTCATTTATTTTCCCTTTAAAATCTCTTACTAGTATGAACAGTTCCTGATTCTTGGATTAAGACTTATATATTTGAGTTGGAAACAGTTTCTGCTATTAATCAGAAATAATCCTATTTTTTGGTTTACCCCCTTGGAGCAAGTCTAAAGTAAAACTAAAGTTTACATTTCCTTACAGATAAATGGTAAAACAATAGAAGGAACATGCTGAAATCTAGAGTTGATTTTGACTAGTGAAGTTTACCCTCAGCCTCTCCTAAATAAAACTGGATAAACACTCTTTAACACCTAATTCTTAGTGGCCACTTTGCAGGCTATTAAAAAAAAGTAGAATTGGATATGTTTCTGTCTGCTCTGTAATCAAGGATGCTTCTTTTTCTAAGGTCTGAAACAAGGCTGGCTCTATGTCAATAACCTGCTCTTAATAAGTAATCTATAGTAGGCATAGAATCAACCAGAGGTGGAGAGAATGACCAGGCCACCTCTAGGTCAGCGCCAATAGTCTAAGAAGCCCAAAACCCCTTAGAGTACTGAGAATAGCTTAGGGTGTGCCTTCATGATGTGACCAAACAAGTTATTATAAAATTACTTGTAATTGTAAGACATAGTTATTTGTATCACAAAAGTATTATCTGATACTAAGTATTCACTATAGAGAAATAGTATTAATATACCATTGATCAAAAGGTCCAGTTAATTTGAAATCTTGGATCAGTGAAAGTTTTCATGGTAAAACCACAAACTATACCCCAATTGCAATTACCAGAGTAGTTTTTACTTATTTGGCTTTTTATTCCCTTTTTTTTATGTGTATGGTACTGTCTTATCCTTGATAAAGATTTGAAGCTGTTCATATACTGTTTGATTTTTTATGGCAGTAGAGTGTTTGCTTATCTTATTTTTCCTTCCCCAATTTTCTCAGAAGTATAAGGTCATTCTGCTGGTTTTGGTATATCTGCTGGTTTTGATGTATCATTCCAGCATCATTACTTTCCAACCAATTTTTATAAACATAATTTATGTGTTTTTTAGCATCTTCTAAGGCCTTGTAATCATCTACCACCTTTTGCTACTTTTTATCCTTGATAGAGTATTTTATATATGCTTTTAAAACTTTTAAGGAAAAGGAATAATATATATACAAGATAGCTAAGATAATTAAACTACTGATTTCTATTCATTGAAAAGAATGATACGTGCTTATATTGTTTGATCAACTTTGCATGCCTATATCTTATAGTCTGGGAACTACTTTGAAGATAACAATATGCAATATATTAACCACTGTTAATTTCGTATTATCTTGTTTTGAAACTGTATCATTGTTTTATTGGTTTTTCCTCTTTAAAATAAAGAAAAAATTTGTTATATTTCAAAAGTATATTTCAGTGATTCTGATATTATTTGACCTATTAAAAGTCATCTGAGCTTTTTATATTATAGGTTTAGAGAAATTTATCTCTTTTTACAACTCCTGTACTGTGCTTCTGTGTATCATCTTGCTTTTGAGATCTTATGTCCCTTTTTATGTGGCATTTGACTCCCCCAGAAGCATCATTATGTCAACTTTAGTATTCAGTTTCTCTCATAATTGGTATTTGAAGGAGGTACTCGCCTTGATTCATGTGCCAGCTTGAAAGTGCTTATTTATAGCCTCTGTAATTTAGATGGATTCTGTTTATACTAAAACATTATTGTCCTTTCAGAACTCAATTTTTCATGATATGTGCTTGTTTTTGAACTGCTAAGCGTAATGAAATTTAAAATACTAAAATATAAAACTTGTGTTAAAACTCGTTGCAAATGGCAGCCACTAAAAGTAGTCGTCATCTTTTCGCTAAGAAAACCTGGAACCATCTACATTAGTGCATGCCATAAATGTAGCGTGGAATGAAAACTGTAACTCTGCTGTACATACAGTAATAAGTTTCTTTACAAAACTGACATTAAAACCCTCACTTGGTAGTTACTCTTAATTCACCATTTTTCAGTATATAGGTCTTGTCAGTGAGACTCAAATAATTCAATAAAAACTTGCATCTTTATGACAAAGCATCAAGTAAAAAAATCTAAGGTATTGATCGCTTACAGGGTATTGAACCCAAAAATACCTTTTGGGTTGTAAGAGGTTGCATAATGTCCTTTCCTTTAAATTGTAAAATTTCCTGGCCCAAGACCTCCGTTTTGAGACTGGACTTTAATAAGGCCAAATGCAATTAAGATTTCTTCTAGATTTTTTTTTCTTTAACATTCTCTGTTGATGCCTTGTGTCTTATCTACTCAAATGTGACTTTCCTATGATGGTGTTTAAGCTAGCCCTTCACCCTGGATTTGAGCAAAGTGAGAATTGTGAAAGAAAAGATACTTAGTTCTTATTCTCTTGTGCAGTTAAGTCAATAGTATTTCATTGTACACCCAGATATTGTGAGTAAAATTTTAAAAGTCCTTTCAAAAGATGTTTCACTCATAAAAACCACTGTTTCATCATATAAAGACTAAGGGACCTCATGCAAAATCACAGGAATTGGAAAAACTACCTATAAATTTCCTATCAACTTCCAATTTTGACCACTGTTTCAGTGGCTTTTCCTATTAGTGACCAGCAGATACATTCTTTACAGCAATAAGCAGAAAAATGAAACTTATTTTTCTTATTCTAGGCACCTATTTGCCATCTGTCATGAATGTTCTTGAGGTTCATACTGTTGTTCAGAAAGTTTCATTCTGTGAGTTCTCAGACAGCCTATGAAACACCATCATTTATCTCCTCTTCCCTATACCTTTGATCAAATGTAGTTTTGTTTTCATCAAGGAGGGACATAGCTCAAGCATTTTTTATGTACAAAGCAGAATGACAGGACAATTTAGGCCAACACTGGAGGGTTAACTGTTTATCCTTTAGGAAGGAAGGGGAAGGGACCAATGAGTATCGTGAATACCAAAAAATCCACTCATTTCTTTGTTTCTTTCAAACCACATATAGTACATTAAATGTGTAATCTGAAATGGCAGATTACAAAGTGAAATCTAAAAACAAGTGTTACTTGTTGTTAACTTGAGTGTACTGTAAGTCTGAATATAGTACATTTGTGAGGACATGCTGGGATTTGCATAAATTAGCAAATTAAAAGTACAAGGTCTTTTGCTTTGTTAGCTCTAAGGAAGACTGTTCCTTTTGTTGTCTTCATGGCTCCTTGAATTCTCTTGAGATTAATAGCTTTTGTGCTGCTAAACTGCCCTAAGCTTTGAGTTTCAATAAAAGCTTTAACCCTAAACAGTTTTCAGAGTGGGGGAAGTAGTAACTATTAAATTTAATTTCATTGAATAAATTGAATTCATTAAGTTAGTCTATCCTCTGCTTCTACCACTGACGGCTAAATACCATTAATATTATAGTATGTTCATTTCTGGAAATTTGGTAGTTGTTCGTTCTGGGTGTCCTGCTTCCAAAGAGGGAGGTACACACTAGGCATAAGGACTTCACAGAAGTAGCTCAGGTTAGCTGATGTGTCCTAACCCTTGTAGTAGCCATCAGAGAATGTATCTGAGAGAGCTTGGAACAGACCAAAAGCTAGCAAACCGTCAGTCTGTAAGCATTTTTTCACTGTCTGCTCTGGACTAGGTATTGAGTCCTGAGTCAACACTCAATATTTCTGCTGTGTACACATGCATACCTCCCCTTCTCTCCTACCACTACAGGAGTGGTTTGTCTTCTACTGGAGGAGAACTATGATAAAATGTCACATACTTAACAGTGTAGTTTAGTATAGTAATAACCTTTTTTATTGACATCTCATCTGGACATAAGAAGTAACCAATTTTTCTTTCTTTCTTTTAGACTACAGAAAAGCTTTTAGTTGACTCTTTATTAGACTGCTGATAAGTGTGGTGACCCCTTCATGGCTTTTGAAAATTGCTTGTTTTCTATTACAAAATGTGTTTGCCCTAAGAAATGACACTCCTGTGGCTACATCTTGCATCAAATCATTGGGAAGCAAACTGAGCCACTTTGTTTTCTCAGACCTCTTGAAAAATTCTGGATGCTCAAGTGAAGATCCTGCTGAATTGCATTTTGCAAAGCAACGGTGATTGGGTGCTGCCACTGTTGCTCTGCGCTGGCTTTGTTATGTGAATTTACAAGAAAGTTGTCAAAAACAGATATTTCCCGGTTTAAGAAGGAAAAACTAATTGTGTAGAATCGGCCTTTTTTTCTTGAATCCTCATTGCCACAGCACACTGTTTTGAGTTATACATAATTACAACCAGCTAGATTAGACTGTGGCAATAGATGATCCTCAACTCTCAGCACCCTGCCACAGGGGAGCTTCATTTCTTGTGCTTAGTGTGTATGTATAGGTCCACAGTGACTCATAGTTCTCACTCTGAAACTCAAGTTGGTAGAGAAACTTTTTCTGTATCATTGCTTATGTTGTGCCAGAGGAAAAAAACAAATAGAAGCTATTTACTGCAGACTCTCACTTCTCCTGGGTGGTGACATGTCACCTCCCCTCTTATTTCATTGCATAATACATGACCAAGTCTACCCTTATGGATGCTGAGAACTATAATTTCCCCACAGGAACAGGCAACAAATATGGCAGAACAGTACTGCTAGACTGCTGCAGTCTGTCTGGTTCTAGTGAGAGGCTGTATCTGCTCACTGTGATTTATGGACATAAAATGAATATGTAAGAATGTGTCTTAATATACAGGTTACCTTTTCAGTGGCCAGTAAGAGGAACAAGTCTTCCCCTATTTAATGCCTTTTCTATGTCTGATGAAAGAAACAAGTAATTACCCTTGCTATGTTCCCCTGACCTCAAAAAAGGAATGTAATATCTTTCTTTGAAAAATAGTGTTGGTATTTTTTTTTTTGGCTGATTTTGTTTGTCTTTGTTTTTGTTTTAAGGATGGGGGACAGGATTTCACTGTGTAGTTTAGACTGGCCTTGAACTCACTAAGTAAACCAGGTTGGCCTCAAACTCACAGTGATCCTCCTGCCTCTGCCTCCTGAGTGCTGGGATTACAGCTGTGTGCCACCATCCCAGAAGTGCTCATATTTTTGACCATCCCTAAACATCTCATGATTTCAGCCATGCCTAAATGAAAATCGTTTGACACAGCATGTTCATATGCAGATGTTTCTGTTCTCCTTAGTCATTAATGATGGTAATGGTTGACGATAGTCAGCACTGTAGCTCTTACTGTGTGCAAAGTACTATTCTTGGAGCCTTGTAAATATTAAGATTTCATCCTCAAATAGCCCTGTAAGGGAAAGAAAGTGCTCAACTGGGATAAGGGAAAGAAAGAAAGAAGGAAAGGAGGAAAGGAGGAAAGAAAGAAAGAAAGAAAGAAAGAAAGAAAGAAAGAAAGAAAGAAAGAAAGAAGAAAAGAAAGATCTGTTCATCAAAAAGTACAGTTTATGTTTTTATTGATCATTTCTAAGCCTAAATATTATAATCTGAACAACTACTTTGAAGGTAAAAATATGCAGTATATTAACTAGTGTTAATTTCCTATTTGTTTTGAAATTCTTTTTTTCTTTTTATTTTAAAGAGGATAAAACCAAGGAAAATAAAACAGAATAAAACCAATCAAAATAAACCAGTATAAGTGATACAGTACTTCAAAACCTTACAAAATCAATACGTTACTATGATGCCTTTTGTTGTCTTCAAAATAGCTGCAGATACCTTCATACACAGTAAAAATTGAACAGAACAGAATAGAATAGAAGCAATAAAAACAAAATAATAAATGCAATAAAGGATTTCAAAACCAGCCAATAGTAAATCCAAAACAGCTACCATAATATGTCTTGCCATCTTTTAAATAGCTGCTCTTGCCATCAAATTTAACATAATCAAACAGAACAAATGAGAATAAAACTCAACCCAACAAAGCAATGGAACCGTTAGGTTTCCAGGTGGAGACTGTCTCTTGCTGAGGCCTGGTTCTCGGCGCTGGCGCACAGAATGAGGCTGGGTTCTGGCTGTTCCCACTCTGGCAGCGGCCCGCCGCATCGTGCCGATTTCAGGCGGGGATCACCTCTTGGTGAGGTGTGGTTCTCTCCCCTGCAGTCTGCAAATGGCTGTTTTGAAATTCTGTGTCATTGTTTTTATTCTTTTTTGTGTTGTTTTTAAAATACAGAAATAGCCCTATAAAGAAGATACTACTGTTGCCCTTATTTTGTAGAAGAAAAAACGGATTAAAGTTGTGCTTGTTAATAGAGCTTTTGAGTGGAAGAGTATTGTCTCTTATCTGATTAGAAGTAATAGCTGGTTTTATTTATCATTTTTTTCTGTTTTCTTTCATTTAAGAAGCACAGACAGCAGCAGAGGGGAAAGACAACTATCATTTTTCTGGCTTTTTCCCCATGATTGGGCATTCTTTGGTGCTTCATACGGTTTTATTTCTACTTTGCTATGACTTTAACATATGTGTTGCCACTTCTCTGATTTCTTAAATGTTAAATGTTAACAGGCACACAGCCCTTCATGCAGCAGTCATCCTGGAGCTGGGACCTAACTCTAGGCTTGCCTGGCTCTGGGCAAAGCTGGCCCTTTCTCTGATCCACACAATTGTTGTCTTTCTGACAAAACAATGGATGATTGAAGGCAACAAAAAAGCACAGATATTTTTGGTAACATGTATTTTCCATATCTCTGAACTGATTGATAATGCTACATTTACTCATGAAGATAGCTGTGAACAGCATCCATGGAACCCATCAGGACGACAGCACCCTCAGAATGCCCTTGCAGTCAGACTGACCTTCTGTGAGGTTTTATTACACACGATGAGCCTGTAGTATCGTTTATTAGCATAGACAGGAGTATTGCTGCCAGTATCTCAGTATGCCTTTGAAATGTAGCTTGATTATTGCCTGTTTTTCTGAAAATGAGTACTGAAGAAACAAATTCCATTTTTGTATATCACAGTATCTTCATTTTTCCAAAGTCTAATTTTATTGAAAAATTGTTTTAAATAGATTTTCTTCATCTTAATAAATCTTTTTTATTGAAAAGCTGAACATTGTGATCTTCAGTACCAAACATTACAAATGGCAGGAACTTGCAGCGCCAATTGATACAAAAAGTGTTGGTGTCTTTATTTTTAGTTTTACTTAGGATTGCACTTGTCTCAATTTTTAGTTTTATTATACAAAACAAAAATTAAGAAATGATTCTTTAACTTACAATTATACCTGTTTCTTGTATTTTGTAAATATTTCTAAATATCTGAATGCATATTATGCTTGACATCCTGTGTTACTGGAAGTGAGTGATTCTCAGTGTCAAAGGAGCTGCTTTCCTGTGCAGGTCCTAAGTGCGGGCTGATGGTACTTTCCCACTCTAACCACTTAATTCCTCATGTGTGTTGAGATCACTTGGAGTACCTGCTGCGCTCTGTTCTCTTAATGTAGGACATTGGAAGTTAAGAAATACATCAGCTACTGCATATTGATAGTTACACATAATTTAGTTTGGACATTTTTATTTCCAGAGTACTGGTGTTAAATTTAAAGTACTGACTCTATATTTTATTACTTAGATCTTGGAATCAAATGATTCCAAAGTCTACTGAATAAAAATAACAGTTTCTGTCTTCAGCTTTCATCTTCTTATCAACAGTTTGCATCTGTCTTTATAAAGTTTTTTCCTAAAATAATTGAAAAAATTGTACCCTCAGATTCCTACATTTTGAGAATGCAGGTCTTGTCAGTTACTCATTTTTATTGCATTATTCTCTCTTGTATTGTTTTAATGATTTCATATTTATTAGTATCCTATGTCTAAGATTGTTTGGAAGTTTTGAGTCTGTTGCTAGTACTTTTTCTTGATTTTTATCATAAGTGTTTTAGTGTGTGCCTTTTCTCTGTGGATCTGTGTTTAGTTCACAGTTGTTCACGGGAAACCAATTTTAAAATTTTTATCAGTTTCAATTATCTTCATTTATCATTATTTAAGAATATTGAGAATTACAACCACAACATGTGTTGAAAATTTTCCTTATAGTACAAAAGGTATTTCAGGTTTTTCCTCTAGATAGCACTTTGTATCCTTAAATGCTTTTTTTTTTTTTAATATAGGTAATCTAATTTGGTTCTGGCCCTACAACCTTAAAAAAATAAATGAGGATTTAAAGAAACTCTAGAAAAAATGAAAATAACTTGCTGTTTTATAGTGTAGAATTTGGAAGGGTTTTTTTAGTGCACTAAATAAGCATGTTTAAGATTAATTTGAATATGAAACAGTGTTGTACAAAGAGCATCAGGCTTAGAACAGGAGACCTGTGTCAAAGTCTAACTCTGGAGCTCAGAACAGAGAAAGGTGAAGTTTTTAGCAATTTAAGACCCTTATGTTGTTTTTAGAATCCCATGGAAAAAGTCAAAGGTTTTAATATAACTTTCCACACAACATAAAGGTTTATTCTTTTAGCATTGACTTTTGTCACCTGGAAAAGGGAAATAGATGGCATCAATATAACTATTTTCTTTGAAGAATATATGCTTGTTAATAAGTTGATAGTTTTAGTAATTGTGAGCTTGGACCTCCTTATTCTATTTTTACCCCAAAATTTAAAAGTTAGACTCTAGCCAAAATATTTGATAAACTCAGTAAGCTCTGTGCTGTTATGAGGTGAAGGCACAGTGCACAGAGCCAACTAAAGGGGGAATTTACATTTCACCTCAGCAGTTAATTTGATTTTCTTTTATTTTCAGTGTATTTAAATGAAGCAGGGTTCAACTTTGTGAGAAAATGCATTCAAGCTGTGGAAACAAGAGGTGAGTATTGCCTAACAGGTACACTATTATTACTGTAGTGTGTGCAGTTCCTTACATACAAACCTGTCAGAGTAGAAAATGAAGATGTAGCTATGTGTGGTGACCCATGCCTATAATCCCAGCACTCAGGAGGGTGATCCAGGAAGATCACCACAAGTTCAGCACCAGCATGAACTACATAGCAAAACCTATCTCAAAAGAAAAAGACTAAAGAAAAAGACAGTGTATTTTTTGGCATTGACATGAGATTAATTTTAAGAATAGTATAAATGGATAAATTTTATAAATGTACCAGTAACTATGCTTTGAACTTAGTTTACCAAAAATTACACTACTTTTTTCATAGCTTTTTCATTGCAGTTTGTCAAGCATTGAGAAAATTTTTGTCTTCAGCCACCTTTTTACTCTGTTTTCTTTTGCTTCATGATTTTGATCACTGCTGATTTTTACTCTTAACAGTGATCTTTCTTGAAGCTTACCCCAGTTAGATATTAGACACATTCATTTCCACTAAAACCTGTCTAAAATAAAATTCATTTTGGGCTTTGAAAGTCTGTGAACATATTCAGGTTTCAATGTTGCCATTTAGAAGTTTTGAGAGGTGTTAAGTAGGTTCCTTGAATTTGCTAAATCTGTTTCCCTGCATTCAAAATGAACATGGAAATTCTTTAGGATTGTTTATCATGCAGGAATCAGTGACTTGGAAGCAGAAGATGAGGACCATGAATCATCTCTTTCTGTTATTGATGCTTTTTATATTCAGAAATTGTGGATAGATCTTCAAAGACTTTCAAATGGCTATTCAGTGTCTGCTCTGAGAAATGTGTCTGATAGATGTTTTGCAGGACAGGTTTGCTAAGGTTAGACTGTAAAATTGGATAAGTAGCTCTCAAATTCTGTATATGTTATGCCTGAGTTTTTAACATTCTGTACTTGGGAAGCTGTGTCTCAAGCCATTTTCTTGTGATTTTTCTTTCTCATTAGGCATCACCATTTTAGGGCTCTACCGAATAGGGGGAGTGAACTCCAAGGTTCAGAAACTCATGACCACCACATTCTGTAAGTTTTAGATGAAATAAGTTAATTAAATTTTATATCTTTATTGGTTATTCAAACTACAGGTTTTTTGAATTGTAAGTACTTGCTTATCTTTTGAGTGTTTTCAAATAATGTTCAACATTAATTTTCCACTCAGTTTTTCGCATGGTGTGGTAGGGGGTTGGTGCCGGGTTAGTGTCCAGTCCTTGCACATGCGAAGCATGGACTTTACCACAGAACTGCACACTCACCCTCTGTATTCAAATGTTGTTTGGTTAACTAAAGATAGAATAAGATGCATGATTGCCTGACTTGGAATCCCAGTTTGTCCAATTAAAAGTTTTACGATTTTTAGTAATTTGCTTAACCTTCCTGTGTCTCAGCTTCCTCATTTATAAAGTAGAGATAATAATAACATCTTTTAATCCATGCAGGTGACTTAAAAGCATGCCAGGTACATGTTAATCACTGTCATGTTAACAAATAGTGTTAAGTTGATTTGGGAGACTATTATTCTATTAGATATCTTCAAAGTTCACTGTCAAAATGAACTTCTTATCACTCTTCCAAAGAACAGTCCTAAAGTTTACTTTATTTGGCATCTGAAAAAATGAATGCATCTCTCTTTTGACCTACTTGGTTGGTGTCCATTTTCATAATGGCACAGGAAATTTTTTTTTTTCTTTTCGGTATCAGGGATCAAACTCACGACCTTGCACTTATCAGGCAAGTGCTTGAGCCGCTGAGCTAAATCCCTGGCCCACAAGGAATATTCTGAATTGTAGTTTATATACCTGTTTTTATTCTTTCTAGCCCCTAAATCCCCTCCTGATATTGACATTGATATCGAACTATGGGACAATAAGACGATAACAAGTGGGCTGAAAAACTACCTCAGGTGAGGAGGTTTAACTGTTTAACCCCCGGTCTCTGGACGTGTTCTCTCCGTGCCTTCTGCGGGCAGTACCTGTTTGATTTCATAGAGCCCATGTAAAGACTCCTTCATTTCAGGCCTTGTGTAAGGTGGACGTACACAGGGTTGTAACTTTTACACTGAGCATTCTGGAACTTATTTTTCCAATAATAACATAGAACTTTAGAGTTGTTCATGAGTAACAATTAGTGTTTTTTGTTTTACATTAAATTTGTATGTTAGGTTTTTGTGTATCTTTGAAGTTTTAGTTGTTTGTTTCAAGCCATTTTCCCCATATCTGAGATTAGTTTTGTTCTGGTCTCAAACTCCCTAATGTAATTGTAGCAGCAGGTGCTAGGAGCCATTTGCATTTTGGAAGTCTGCGTTTTAGAATTACTTGGAGGCTTCTACAGGGCCTTATACTGCACAGTCACTCAGTTATTATTATTTGATTTTTATTACAAAATAATCAAGTTCTTAAAGAAGCACTGACTATGAGTGGGGGGCTATACCATTCTAAAAGGGTGCTGCCTTCATTTCTCTGTCATAGGTGCCTTGCCGAACCACTGATGACTTACAAGTTGCACAAAGATTTTATTGTTGCTGTTAGTAAGTACACATCCACCTGATGCATGTAACTAATGTAGTTTTTTGGTATAAGATACAGACATACAAGTTTTAATCTAGTTTACTTTTTTATATATTGCTGTTTATATATAATGTGATATGTAATAATTCTGTGGTTTTTAAGCCAATATAAATTGTAAATTGAACTAAATATCTTGTCACTTAATATAAACTTATTGTGATAGCAGTCCTGTGTGATTAGAAAGAACTTTAAGGAATTCTGATTTCATTTAACTTGAGCAATTAGTACCAACTTTTTATAAGAATAACTATGATTAAATAAAGAGTTATGACTGTGTACAGAGAGTTATGCTGCTGTACATGCTCACATACTGTGCTTAAAGCTAGAAAGGTGAGTAAAACATTTTTGACCACATACTTGCATCAATTCCTTTCCTCATATTTTATTTACTTGTGGTAATATGTGTAGGTCTGTGACTGAATTGTGATTTAATTAGATAGATTTAACTGAAAAATTCAGGAGTAAACACTGAAAAACATGTTAGTAATATGCATTTTTCAACCATTGAGACTCAAGTGCCAGATTCCCACCAGAGCACATCTCTACAGCATGTAAGTATAAGGAGGTGCACTTCATTGTTAAACTGTATGAGGTCTGACTATAATTAAGAGTATTTTTCACATTCTAAGAAAGAAATCAGTTGCATTAGTTTTATTTCCACACATTGTAATGTCACAGGAAATGTCCGATGATTAAAGTGTCTGATGAAGTTGAGTGACCTTGGTTTTCAATTCAGTGTTCATGGCCAACCACGTGATATGTTAAACACCTGTGTTAGTTAGCTGCCACTGAAAGCTCTCCTTTCTACATTCTCTTCATAGAATCCTGTCATGGTAAGGTGAACAGGACCTCAGAAAATTCATAATCCAACTTTTCAGATTATTGACTAAGAAATCAGGACTCAGAATAGATAAGCAACCATTTAAGGACACTGGTAAATTTTTGGCAAACCAGGGCTACATGCTCATTGGTTGGTTGGTTGGTTTGATTTTGTTTTCTCAATCTTAGTCCAAAACTCTTTATACCAAGATTTTGCTTTGTAAGTGGCATATGAGCCACCTGGATAAAATGACTAAAATGAACTGGTTGTTTTGATACAAGCTTTTGGTACAGGTTTCTTTCTGTACTTGTTTCTATCACAAATGGTGATCACAGACCAACATTATTATTTGGTACTATGATACTTAAAATATGTTCCTATATATGAGAATTTACCTTTTATTTGAGTCAAGGATGGTTTTGTTTATTAGAACCTAAATTAGGTTATTTAATAAAAGTAGGTTGTTTGGTATCAAGCAAGAAATCTCAGTAAAAAAAGGCAAGGTATTGCAAGCCCAAGAAGCATCTCACAGAATCCCTGTGCAGAGAAGAGGGCAGACCAACTATGAGCCTTTCTGAAGGATCTCTGTTCTTTATTACATTTCTTTCTTATTCTCATCTCCCTTTTTAGTCAGTTTCTTGAGGTACATTTGGTGTCCCCACCCTGGTGCTGCATGATCTGCCTTTCCATTTACTGAGCAGATAAGTGAGAGTTTTGGTGTTTCCATTCCAACTTGTGGAAAATGTGTTATTTAGCCTGAGCCAGGTCTTTACTCACTTTATGTCTAAACAACTGGACAGGAAGAGAAAGTGGCCTCATATATAGATCTGTGAGTAGGGATTGTTTCTAGAGAAAGGGCTTGGCAAAGTGGGCAGCCACAATAGGACAGTGTTAAAATTTCTTCTTCTGAGGTGTTAGATGTCTTTCTAGCATGTGTGTCAGTACCTTAGCTTTTGCCTGGCAGGACTGAACTTGCTTAGATGATGTCTCACAGTTCAAGTTTACCATTGTCAGTATGGATTTACAATTTACTGGGCCTGTGTTTACCTCAGAAAAGCTCCACTCTTTACCTATAAATTATGGAGGGGAATTCTGGCTCTAGCTGCATGTGTTGGATCTCTAGGAAGTTTCTATATGATAATGTGAATATCACTTGATAATGTGATATCACTGTATTTAATTGGAGAGACTGCACCAGTTGCTAAAGTTCACATTTCTGTTAGTTCTATTGTATCTTTGGTTTTAAAATCCAAACAGGTAATGAGTTATAGTTGTATGAAAGTATATAATTCAGTGATTAAGAGCACATGTGTAGAATCCTTAGAATTGATTGTGTTTGACTTTTCTGCTCCTTAACTTCATGTGTGTGGACAACTTACTTAACCTCTCTAAGCCTTAGGGATTGACGAGACTCATACTACATGAAGCAGTACTGGTAAGGCAGGAAAAGTAGGAGTGGCTAAGATGTATATATGTATTAGTATTTACATACTCATTTGAATGCAGTTAAAACTTAAGCATTTGTAATTTTTTTTACTTAATAGAATCGGATGACCAGAACTACAGGGTGGAGGCTGTACATGCATTGGTGCACAAATTGCCTGAGAAAAACCGAGAAATGCTGGACATCTTAATAAAGCACCTGGTCAAGTAATTAACTTACACTATTTAACTATATATTTAACTGTTGTTAAAACTTGTTTATATCTTTTTAAAGTGTATGATGGAGCTATACCATTGCTGTTGTAACCAATGTATTGCAAGGGCTTTAAAAATGATGTGATAGTTATCTTTAGAACATATCTATATATGTCATGTGTACCTGTATGTATTTTCAGTATGCAAATAAGTATATCATTTGTAATTGTTAAACTAAAAATGAAACACTTATCAACTTAAAAATATGTGGGACGTAGAGTTTTTCCTCACTTCTTTTAGGTGTGTCATAAGCAGTGAGTATGAAGACTTGTGTAATATACTACTAAAATCAGCAAGTTTCCCCAGGTCAAACTATAACATTCTGATTAAAAAAAAAAAAAAGTTGTGGAATTTCTTTTGAATGCCAAGTAAAACTTACAGTTTTTTCCCTAAATAAAAACTTTGCAAAAAAATAATAAAAATGAAAACTTTACATTTTATAAACTAATATTTTCTAATGGTATTAAACTTATCATTCTGCTTACGATGTTTTAAATTCCATAATATTTGGGTGACTGAATATCTTTAGCTCAGTCCAAATGTAAAACTAAATAAAATTCTTGGTTCTGTGTTTGGAAAACCTTTTCAGAAACACATAATTTTGCTTTGTATATTTGGGTACTTTATTGTTACATGCAAAGATGTTTATAATTGATATCAATTCATGTTGGCTTGACCCTTTATTATTATCTTTTATCTTTCCAATAACATTGAAAATCTATTCTGTGTGATATTAGTATGGCCACTCACACTTTCTTATAGTTGCTGTTCATATAGTATATCTTTCATTCTTTTACTCTCAACCTACTTGTATCTTTTAATCTCAATTATTTACCTCATTTTTAAAATCCAGCCTGATAATCTGATTTTTTATGTTTAATCGATTCACATTTTATGCTGTTAATTCTGTTTTGTTTTCTATATGTTGCATGTGTTCGTTATTCCATTCCACCACTACTACTTTCTTTTAATTGTTCTTTTTAGGCTTACCATATATATTTTATCAATACTTATTTATATTAACTTAATTCCAGTGAGATATACAAAAATATGCTTTTATAGGTCTGATTCCTTTTTCGTTTCTATGCTATTATTTATGCACTTCACATTTATATATGTTACCAAACCCAACAATACATTGTTATTGTATTACTTTATACTACATAAAGAAGCTAAGGAAAAACAGAAGATATGTATTTATAGAGTTTAATATACTTACCTTCTATTTACAGTTTCTGTGGTTTTCATTTGTTACTGTTTATTTGAGTTACCATCTGGTATTAATTTCTTCCTGCAGTATAGCTTTGCTTTTATCCACCTCTTTTGTTCTTTTATGCCAATTATATATCTGAAAATGATAGGCCCACCCATACAGAGATATAGATTAGCTCAGAAGAAAAATTCAAAGAAGAGAAAATTAGAACAAACCCATCAAAATATTACATCTTGTGTGTATTGTAATCAACTCTTGTTTCCAAAACACTTCCTAAATTGTTTTTGTGTGTGTGCGTGCATGTGTTTTGTTTTGTTTTGTTTTGTTTTGTTTTGTTTTGGTTTGGTTTGGTTTGGTTTGGTTTGGTTTTCGGTACCAGGGATCAAACTCATGGTCTTGCACTTACCAAGCAAGCACTTGAACTACTAAGCTAAACCCCCAGCCCAACACTTAGCAACTTTTTTAAGATTTCCATATTTATTCCTGAGCTTGATACTAGTTACATTGAATTTTATTTGTATTATAGGCACTGGGATATTTTAGCAAGCATGCCTAAAATCAATTTAATTTTAGAGAGAGAATGTTATTTTGAAATGATAATTTCAGTTATTTTAATTCGTCACTTCATTTTATTCTCTCAGCAATCCTGTGAGAGTTGGTATATATAATGTACAGATAAGAAAACTAAATCCTAATATACTGAATAACTTGACTGAGCTTACCTGGCATCTAAGAAATGAATCCAAACTTTGAATCCACAAAGGCCCACACTCACTGACTTTACATACAGTTTTCACAGGCAAAGTGTCTAGTACATGCTAAACATTTAATATGTAGTATTTGATTATATAAAAAGAAAATGGACTGGAACTCTTCTTACTTTAACGCCTTCTCAGCTAGTGCTCTCTAGACCAAGAGGATAAAAATTAGTATTTCTTCTTCCTATCTTATGTCAGTTGCATGGATATTCCAAAAACCTGGTGTTTTCATAAAATCTTGCTTCTTATTGTGGAAAGCAGGTAGTGTCGCATACTCAGTCAGACATAAACATAATTTTGTGTTGTATTCTTTCCTAAAACTTTACATCCCGATACCCCAGCATCAACAGTACAGGAAAGTTTGTTTTTAAGGCAGATTAGTTAAATAAGTAAGAGTTTGTTTTAAGAACATAACCAGTTTCTAGATTAAATTAATGAAGTAATCAAAGTCAATCTTCATAGTTTCTGGTGACACATTAGAGGATTTTCATTTCATCTTTAAGCCAACGATGATGCTACCATATCTGCTTATTTTACTGTTTGCCTAATACACTGTCCTGTACCAGGAAGACATGTCCAGATGTTTTAAATGGAAGAAAATAGAAAAGAAAAGGGAACAAGCCCACATATTGGCCCATGATATATTTTAGGAGTTCAAGGAAACTGTGACTTGGCAGTTAAGAGACCTGAATTGAAATAGCAACTGTCTTCCTAATTTGCATGACCACAGCCCATCATTTCACTTTACAGTACCTGTGCTATTTTTTTCCTGTATAGTAGACATAACTGACTTACTGTGGTAGTTAACTGCGATAGTATATATGAAGATACTTGCACATAGGTTCCCAATAATATGCCTGAGTCCAAATATAATGACCACTAGCATACCCTTAACTATGTGTTCTAAAAAAATTATAATACTGCAGAAAATAACAAACAATTATAAATTTTTCCTCAATAGATTAAGCTTTGCCCTTATTTGTTATATTCAGGCACATGTTAACTTTTTAACAACTTCTTAAAAATTTTAATTAACACATGATACTTGTATATATTTATGATACAGTGTATTAATTCAGTGCATTTATATAAAAAATCAGGATAATTAACATTTCTATCTCCTTAAAGCTTTTTCATTTCTTTTACTGGAAGAAATGAATTGGGAATTGGTGGAATTGGGACTGGGAGGAGGATAAATAAGGAGTGACAAAATCCAGTTAGGTAAAAGTACTAGTGTTCCACAGCTCAATAAACTGAGTTTATTTTATAGGAATTTAATATATATTAATGTATAACATATAATTCTAATTTAATATATATTTTTTTCTTTGTTTTTAATTTTATTTTGAAGAGAGTAAAACCAAATAAATCCCAGAATAGGGTCAATGAAAACAAAATGTTAAACATTATACATGACATAAAATACAAGGAGATCAACAATAGCTACCATAATGTCTCTTATTATCTTCTAATATATATTTAATATACATATTTTTAAGAACATGTTACATCTTTTGGGCTGTTACAACAAGAATAACCAAAACTGATTGAGAAAATTATCCTATAATGGAAAATGTGTTTTACATTTGTATGCCACAAGTTTGATAGAAAAGCATGTTTTGTAATTATTAATCTTTTAATTTAAAATTTTTTTGGTCTTTATTGACAGAGTATCACTGCATAGCCAACAAAATCTCATGACTGTCTCAAATCTTGGTGTCATATTTGGCCCAACTCTGATGCGAGCACAGGAAGAAACTGTAGCTGCAATGATGAATATTAAATTTCAGAATATAGTGGTCGAAATTCTGATAGAGCATTATGAAAAGGTAGGCTGGATTTTCATGTGCAGACATCACATTCCGTATGTTGCCTTTTAAGAAGGAATTTCGCATTTGTATTGTCAGTGAGCCTTACATTGTCATATCAGAGTCCTATAAAATGTCTATCAAGTTTTGTAAAATTACTTCTTCCTGAGGACTTTGATATACTTTTGTTGTAATTTAGTTAAGTGCTTCTCAAAATTCTTCAGTAGCTTTTTCCTTATATATCATGTACATCCCATATCATTTATTTTCTTTAGCATTTCTGTACTCAGAAATTACTCATTCCAAAAGCGTTGTAGAATCACTTTGTGGTCTAAGTCATTTTAACTCTGTCTGTATTCCTCGAGATCAAAATCTTGAAGTTCTCTTTCTCTCTAACCACTAAGGAGGTTTTCTTTAGAAGAGTGAGACCTTGGAATAACTAGAAAGAGGAAACTGAAAGCCACATTATTTCAATTATAAACAAATTCAGCCATCTAAAGTCTCCCTATACAAAATTTCACTTATGTGTGATCTGCTCTTTGTGAGAGAATGATCATTGCTTTCCCTTCCCCCTAAGTCCTTCCTTGTGCCACAGAGATGTCCTTATGACACAGGTTACGAGTTCCCTCACAATCCACAACTCCTCGCAAGTGCATCCAGTGGCTGCTCTCATTCCTCTGCCTTTAGCTAGTCACTTTTCTTGGCAGCTCAGAGCCAACACTATTGACAATACCTTCTGGAAACACAGAGCTATGTTGCTAGAGAAATGATATGGATACACTTATGTTCTCTCATGATAAAGGGAGAATGAGAACATTAATGTAGTAAAAAGAATCAGTGTGTCTTGGCACAGACATTTGTGCTTATGTGAAAGAGATCTTGAAGTTTTTGGAATAGCATCTGAATTTCAATGATGGGGATGTGAGAAAATAAGAAACGCTAACAATGAAACATCGCCCAGTAAATGGAAAAGAAAGTTATAATGGCTGTAGGATCTTTATATTTTGTATCAAGCGTTCCTTGCAATTCTGAAATTATTTAAGAACTCTAAAATCATATTTTATGACACGCATGACAATTTCACCCTTTCATTGACCTTGGTCCATTTTTCTTCAATGCAGATTTTTCACACTGCACCAGACCCAAACATTCCCCTCCCTCAACCTCAGTCTCGATCTGGATCCCGAAGGACCCGAGCTATCTGCCTCTCCACAGGCTCCCGGAAACCCAGAGGGCGGTATACTCCATGCCTAGCTGAGCCCGATAGTAAGTGTGCCTTGTCTGAGGGAGGTGCTTGCTTCTGCCTTCGGTTCAGTGACCTCGCTCATTAGTAATTAGGTAGAAATAGAAAATGATCACACTGATGCTATCTCCCCAGCACCTTTCTTCTAAAATTGATACAGTCTGTGTCAGTACAGTTAGTTGTGAGGTTCCTGGATAAGCAAATTCACTATTTCCACACAGAAAAACTGTCTACTCAGTTCTCTGCCTTCTGCAGCTGTGGTCAAGTACATTGGGTGCTACTTCGTAGCAGGTTTTGTACTGTTGTCAAAATGGTAAATAAAAAATCAAGGGACAAATCAGACTGAAATAATTTATTTTCTTTCTTTCATATTATGTTTCATATTATGTTCATAAAGCTCATTGGTATCAAAGTGGCTGAAAGAGAGAAAAGAAATGAAAAAGACAACCAGCAGCACATATTATCTTTTAACTATTTATCCTTAGCCAAGCTGCAGCCTGGTATCACTTGAGTCCATAGCACACATTAAACGGTGGTCATTCTCATTTTATACACTCAATTCTTTTACCGCAAATATTTAATATAAAACTACCTAGTAATTTTTAATTCAGGTATGTCTGAATGTTTTATTATGATTTCTATGATTGTTTCCTTTACATTTTTTCTTTTGGGAACATTAAAAGCTAAACCTAATGAAACAATCAGTTTCTTCCAGTGCTATATACTTAGTAGAAAAAGGAAAAACTTTCTTTGAAAATTGTAAACTGCTTATAATTTGTGGCTAACATTTGATGGTGCCTTTGAATGAAGGAGGACTTATATACACTGTAACTCAAAATCACCTATAATCAGAAAAGTGAAAGAAGATAGAAATAGGTCTTAATCCCTCTTCCACTGATTTCTTATAACACCATGAATCTTATTTCTCTTCTGGTTCCTGTTTCAGAAGACAGTTTTTGTCTGCACTCAAGTTAGCCCACTAATACTTCAAGGAGTAAAATCGTTACATTGGGGAAATTAGTTTATAGGAACGCGTAACACTCTTCTAGAATAGTAAGTGCAGCTGCATATTTGAAAGCCTTTCTTCAGTACTGACGACAGTTCTCCACAATCCACAACCAATAAAGACCACTGTGACTCTGTGCCCTCAAGTGGCCGGGAGCACACATTGAGCTGAAAAGAAAAAAGGTATGTGTGATGTTGTTGCCAAGATAGCTACTGATGCTTTTGTCTCCCTCCTGTGCCTCCCTAGGTGACTCCTACAGCAGCAGCCCAGACAGCACGCCCATGGGTAGTATTGAGTCGCTCTCCTCTCACTCTTCTGAACAAAATAGCACTACAAAGTCAGCTTCCTGCCAGCCCAGGGAGAAATCTGGAGGAATTCCTTGGATTGCAACCCCATCATCTTCCAATGGACAGAAAAGCCTTGGTCTCTGGACAACTAGTCCTGAATCAAGTTCTCGAGAAGATGCAGCCAAAACAGATGCAGAGTCTGATTGCCAGAGTGTTGCCTCAGTCACCAGCCCAGGGGATGTTTCCCCTCCTATAGACCTAGTCAAGAAGGGACCTTACGGGCTTTCAGGATTGAAAAGAACCTCTGCTTCCTCCCTCAAGTCCATCTCTGCTTCTGAAGGTAAAGCAGAATGGAACTTGTACAGGATGTCATTGTCTTAATGTCATTTGTTGGATTTTTCAGCGTGATTAGATGAGGATAAAGTTAATAGGAGAAACTTAAGGATGCTTATGTACCTTGTTCCTGAGCTTGGATTTTAAAACTTTTTTGCTCCATGACATTTTTCTAAATCTTTCTCTGTAAGGTGATGCCTTTGTAATTACTGTAGATTTTTATCTCCCTGAGTGATGGGCCATTGTGCCCAAAAAACATTCTGTACCTTCCTATTTAGTCTCAGAGAAAAATGCTCCTTTTGTTATGTACATGTTCTGTGTTATTGCTATTATTTTGTCTAATAGCATCTTGCCTTTTTGGGGGGGCTTGCTTTTTAGGAAACAAGAGCTACAGTGGATCTATTCAAAGCTTAACTTCTATAGGTTCCAAGGAGACATCCAAAGCCACACCAAACCCAGAACTTCCTCCAAAAATGTGTAGGAGGTTAAGGCTGGAGACTGCCTCAAGCAATGGCTATCAGCGACCTGGCTCAGTGTAAGTGAAAAGGAGTTTGTATGTTGTTATCTCCTGGGGATGCACAGGAGTTGATTCTGTTCAAAAGCACATTGGGAATTCCATACATAAATGCTTCCTCTACTGAGTGGGTAAAGTCAACTTCTGTGAGAGTCTTTCCTCTTCTTGAAAAGATGTGAAAGTTACTGTAAGCTTAGGACGTATAAACAATCTCATCAGGCAGCACTTTAGGCACTTTCCCTAGAACAGAGCTATGGCTTGAGTATCAAGAGAATAGATACACACTATAATAGTCACAGGCTTTGGAACTAGAAGCTTTCCTATAGCAACTAAACATTCATCTCTCGGTTCCTCACTCACTGTTACCAATACAGCTGCTCTTTGGCTTGCGAGGGTTGGGTTTTTTTCTTTTCTCTATCCTGTTTCTATCCTCCCTTGGTGCTCCATGATTTAAATAAGCTCATAGAGTGCAAGGAACATGAAAAGCAACAAGGGAAAAGTACCTCTAATCAAAAGAAATTAGCGGAAGTATAAAGGCTGATAGGTCGTAGGTACATAGACATGCTCAGAAAGATGAAGAGGAACAAATGGGAACCAGAATAAAGAAGTCAGCCAAACACAGAAAGGAAAGATGTTTCTCCCTTTTGTGCTATGTTCTGACAGTTGCCAAACATTTCCTAGTGCTATGTGAGTTATAATTGGGTGTCTTTAAATATAATTGGGTCCCTTTAAATGTCCACATTGTCCTTCTGAAATGGATAATTTAAACCCCCTTCATTCAAGAAATCATAAAAAGTGATCTTAACAAAGGTTAACAAATTAGTCCACATACTCTCAGTTAGTAAGTGGCAGGATTGGAATTCCAACGCAGGGTTCTATAATTTTAATCCTGTGTGTCATACCCATTTTTAACATGAGGTGTTTCTGACATTTTTACGATTTGTGAAAAGTTAGGTACAGTGTTTTACTAGGCCTGTTTCCATTAGAACAAAGTCTTATATTCATTGATCCATCCTTTTCTTAGTCAAACCCTTTTAGTTACAGAGTTCAACATCCATTAACTTTCTAGGGCAGAAAACCAGTTATGTGGTACAGACAGGTCTGTTCTTCCATCTCTCTACTCCACAGGGGGCATAGTTTTAGCCACTACAGGAAATTAAATTATAAGCCAGTGTGTTAGGGAAGGTGTGGCAACATAAACTCCATTCTTTACAGAGAAAAGAGAAGAGCTTTTGTCTTGTGATTGTACTGATACTTAAAGTAGAAATTAAAATGAGAGAATGAGTTTTATGTTAGGTGTAACATAACATATGTATGGTCCTCAGGATTATCAAATGCTAGGCCCAGTGAGAAGAGTTTGTGAATTAAGGATAACAGATTATTTTACTTTTTTTCTTTTAAACTGGAGATCAAACTTAGGACCTTTTGCTTGCCAGGCAGGCGATTATATGCCTAGCCCAAGCCAATTATTTTAAAGTTGAGTTTAAATAGAACAGCATTCAAGGAATTTGATTTTCTCTTCTAGTAAACAAAAATATGTCTAATAACTGAGGGTCCCTCTTATTTGTGGTTTTCATTTTGTATCCAAGAACCTCATGTTTTCCAAGGAAACATTTCCTCACTACATACACATCCTTCATGATTTGAAAAAAAGGTGAATCTAGAAGTTACTGGACCTACTTTTAGGGTTTAAACCATTCATGTTACAGGAAATATTTTCACATTTAAAAACCACATGAGATCATTCTGGTAGTAGGGATTTTTTAGCCCTGGGAGTGAACAGCAGTTCTGCTTTTGTCATGTTGATTTTCTTCTTTGACTCTTTCCTTGTGGATCCATAGGAGTCAATAACATGCTGCCTGCTGGGAGCAGAGTAGGTAGAAAATGTTCTTGCTGTCCCCTTAGTTTTCTGAAGTAAAAGAGATGAGGATAGTTGTGAAACCTGCAAGAGGTAGCTCTAAGTTGATTACAGTCTGAGAATCATTGAGCTAGAGGCTAGCGCTAAAAACTGATTCACGTTAAAGCTTGAAACAGTTAAAACTTGGCTCCCGTTTTGGTGTGGCTCTTTAATCTTTTTGTTTGGTTCAAGTGATAATCTTGAATTACACACTGAGCAGAATGATTTTCTGATTGACTTCATGAAACATGTATTTTTAAATTATTTTTCAGAGTGGCAGCAAAGGCCCAACTATTTGAAAGTGTTGGTTCTGTTAAGTCCGTATCTTCTGGGCGGTAAGTCCTCAAAAACTTTGGAAGCACTAAACATATAACAGTAGTGACAGTGTCTTGTGTTGACATGACAGTGTTTGTTTGTTTGTTTGTTTGTCTGTTATGAGGCAGTGTCTTGCTATGGCAGTTCAGGCCGGCCTTGAACCCACAATGGGGCCAAGGCCGGACTGGAACTCCCCATGATCTGTGCTTTAGCAATCCTGCTGGGATTGCACCACTGTGCGTAGCTCATAACAGAGTATTTATACCCTCAGCTTTGCAGACGGTCACGTGCATGGCCTTTTACGTGCAGATCATGTCTGTAACAGCATTTAGCGGCATAGATTATTATAGTGATGCCTTCATTGCTAAAATCTTTTGCAAAGGGACTATTCTAAACTGAAACAAGTTTCCTGAAAGAAGTTGCTCTTTGCACATCTTTAATGACAGTCATTGTGGGGACAATTTCAAAAGGATATTCTTGGCTTCTTAAAGTTCTATTAAGTTTCTGTGGAAGAATCTTCATGGGCTTCTATTGGAAAATGTGGTAATTATAGACCTCTAAAGTATGCTACAGCTAACTGCTACAGGTGCCAGTTTTTGAGTACAGAACTTTACTCAGCGTTTCTAGCCTTTACATTCATCATTAAAAGTATATGAGTTGCTATATCTTATTGCTTAAATTCCTGCTTTCCTCTTCCTAATTAATTCATGTAATCTATAGTAGGCTTTTGTTTTTTGTTTAAATAATAGGATTTCATAAAGATGGGATTTTCCTAAGATTCTCTTTTAGAGGAGGCCCTCAATCGCTGCTTTTTGAAGGAGCATGTGAGAGAACTTGGGGACACAAACCTTGATTTTTCCTTTGGCTGCACGTGTTTCCTATGTCTAGATAATTAAGTCTAAGAAATAGAGGAGTCACAGATAATTTAGTTATTGCTACATATTTCTTCTAAAAGTTATTCATCCAAAGAATTTCTATCAATCTTATAAAAATATGTAGACTTTCCTAGTAGGCACTTATTCAGTAACACTGGACATGTGCTAGTTATTAAGGATAACAATGACCTTCAGGTTCTTTAGCTTAGTTCAAGGCCTGATGAGGCCCTTTTAGGTTGTTGTTGTCAGTGGTTGTTCTGGTTTGGTTTGGTTTGGTTTGGTTTGGTTTGGTTTGAACTCCACAGAGTACAGTAATTGCGATATCACTAGGACAATGGTGATTACCTTGCATTTCGATAGTCCATGCATTTTCCTTATTTCCATCCACAGCACTTTCACCTTATTTCTTTTTATCGAGGCATGATGAAAATGATGTATCAGAGCAGACTTCATTTTTCTGAGACTGTGGTTGATTTTAGGCCTTAGTGTAAGGGTTTTAATCTTAACTTGCTACCCTGTCACCACTATGTGATGAATTCCTCTACTAGATTGAGTTTCTTTATTAGGAAGCTCGGGAGCAGTGATGGTGAACCCTTCAGAGTGTTCAATGATGACAGTCACCATAATTTTCAAAAGATAGTTTCAAAATTAGAAGTTATATTGTTCCACATTTTTAACAGATATTTTCAGTATCTGACACAATCCAAAATAAATAAATCCTCACATGCCTTCCATTATTGTCAGAACAATGACGTCTTAGGATCCCACCTGCCCCTCTTTCTGCCTCAGGTTCCCCTGACCATACTTTGAGAACTGCTTGGTAAGAAACATGCAGAGGAGCCATGAAGTTGTGTGTGGGATGCTGTTTTGCTCCTGCCATAGCACCCAATACAAACTAGTGGCTGCATAAACTGACAAAATGCATATCTTTAACCTAAAAATAATTTGTTGCTTACTTTTTTGCTTCATTTTCAACAGAGATGCCATTTGCCTGTGTTAGACATAAGCGGCTTTAATTCTAAATACTCTGACAGTTTTTTAGCATTGAGACTTCCAACACTCACCCAGATGTACAAACCAGACAAAGCTAGTGTTTGTTGGGAAGAGAGAGAAAGAAAAAAAAAAAACGTACATACAGAAAGAACATGTGGCTAACTGTAAGCACATGCAGTGACAGTTTACCAAGAACAAATGTGTATAATTTTTGCCTTTCATACTAACATTGTTTCATGACTTGTGTTAATTCTTTCATAGTATTATTTGTAGTTGCTCTGTAACACCTAATTGAATGGTATATTCTAATTTATTGAGTCCTCTGCTGATTCACACTTAGATTATTATGATTTATTTTATGGAGTACTGCTTAGGTATCTATCAGTGTGCAGTACTATTCCCTAAGAAGTGAAACTAAATAATATTCAGAGAGAGAGAGAGAGAGAGAGAGAGAGAGAGAGTGTGTGTGTGTGAGATACTGATTGATTGATTGATTGATTGATTGTTAAGCAGCCCTAGGAAGCATTGTTTTGAGTTTGGCGACTTTTTTTCTCTTAAGATGAGATTGGCAAATGGTGCACAATTACCTTATCATGCATTTGTAAATTTACTCATCGAGGTTATAAGGCGTTTAAAATTAGGAAGGACGCTATGAGCAGATCGTTTTCCCCAATGATAAGGCAAGAAATTGCTTTTAGGACTGTGGATGTCATTAGCTTATTCTACCCTGAAGAAAGAAACAGATTTTTCAAAGGGCTATTAGAATCTTTTGAAGAGTGATACAATAGGTGACTATGTTATTTTCACATCCTCTTCAATACACAAGACAGTGTAAGAGGAAGCATTAGCACCTAGAGAGGAAACTACACTGTCACAGTCTACATTAAATAATCAAAACTTTCTCCTGAGTTGACACCTGTAGGTGGAGTTCAGTGGAAGGAAATTCTGTCTACTCACATGCACAAATATTAAAAAGCAATGACAGTATTTTATTTTTTGTGTTTCTAACACATTTAATATTCTTTAGTGGTATAATTATTCTGTTTTTTTCTTTCTGTCCTCATCAGGGCATAAAATACTAACAAGAGAATATTCATGCCTGAAATAGTAATAAGAATTTAATTGAGTTTCAAAGAGGTATACTTTAAAAAATTATGTCACTGCAAAGTATTTAAAGCATAATTACTTCTGTTGTTTTGGAAATTGTTTCCCTATACATTTAATAAGTTGTTTTTTAATGACTTAGAGAAATGTGACATAGTAGCTGTAAGAAAACTTGATTTTTTTTAAAACATAGTTATGTATTATTAAAGTAATGGCTCTCAGAATCTCAATTACATCCTTATCTAATCCAGTTATTATACTGGCTAGTTTATAGGAAAATCTAATGTTCAAAGTTACCACAGTCTGTTTCTTAGAAGTTTTCAAAACTTGGTAGGGTACTTTTCCTCTACCTTAAAAGTACCCCTTACCAATCTGCAATCAACACACTCATGCACATATGCAACACACCAATAAACATAGGCTCCTGCGCACGTGTGTGCACACACACACACTGCTGATTTCTGATTTTTAATATAAAGTGCTGCTCTTCCTTGGGGCCTCCATTCACTCATGTCTGCCACCATGCATGCTACATTGTGAAGCTGTGCAGTCCAGGCTGCTGGTGGTTTCCAAACTTGATCCCCTAGTGAGCTTTTTGACAGCACAAGACTCACCTTGGGGGACATAAACAGATCTCTGCTTTATAAAAAGCTTTCTCACCTTCAGATGTCTTTTGGAAACCCCAGTTTAAATGAACAAGCTTCATTCTGGAATTGCCAAGACCCAAGATCTGATTCTAATTAGGGCAGTGAAATTGTGAGGTATGCTATAGCTTTGGAGGAGATGGCAAGGATTACAGAATAACAAGTGTTAACACCACACAAAGCAGCTTTAGGGTAGCTGTGAACCCTGGTTTTGTATTGCTTTTAAAACAACCTATTCAGCAGCTTCCTAGCAAATAATAACAGTCTTTAATGCCAGTCTATACTGTTTGCTATAAGCTGGGCAGTTCCCTTAGAAGCCTTGCTTGGAAGTACAAGAGCTTTTAGTGTGCCAGAAATGTCTAGTTTCTTGATCTGGTTATATAGCTGTGTTCAATGTGTGACTTACAGGTACACTTTGTTTATGTATATTGTATTCTAGTTAATAACAATCAATAGCATTCTTTAAGAGAAGCTTTAGTATAGATGTACCTAAGTTGAGTGTTGTGATTTTTACAGATTGTCTTGCTTTTTCAGACAAGCCAAAGCCATGTACTCCTGTAAAGCAGAGCACAGCCATGAGCTGTCCTTCCCGCAGGGGGCAATATTTTCTAATGGTAAGTACATCTAAATACTTCCTGTAACTGTAGCGTGGAGAGGACGAGGGAATGGTACAGTGTGAAGGGTCTAAAATAGAAACCATGAACCTCAGATTGTAACCTAGAGCTCGTTTCTTGTAAGCTGCATACCTGAGCACATCAAAACCCCTCAGATCCCAATTCCTCTCCCACAGGACCACATATGTACACACTGGTTTCAGTGCTTATTTGTATTTAAAAGAGAAACACACACAAATCTACACATACACATGCACACAAGTTGATGCTGTGAATGCAAAGAATATTTCATCTTTAAAGAGAAAGGGACTGTAGTATTGTCTTTATTTCAATAAGGTGAATGAATGCATAGTATTTGATACGAATTTTTAACCATTTGTCTAGGTTATATAATTATTTGAAACAAATGTTGATTGAAATTTATTTATTTTCCAGTGTACCCATCAGTGGAACCAGGGTGGCTAAAGGCAACTTATGAAGGCAAAACAGGACTAGTTCCAGAAAATTATGTTGTCTTCCTCTAATATTACTTAGTGGATGGCAGTATCTTCATGGTATCCATGGTAACAAGTAATAAGTGCTATGATTTTATCTGACACAGATACAGGGATCAGCCCACTAAATGAAAACAGCCCATTTCTATTAAGTCCTTCACCAGCAGTTCTCTAATAGAAAAGGAAAAAAATGTTTAAATTCTATTCATTCTTTTCTTAACTATTTTTTTTTCCCTTTTGGTAATAAGTGCTGTAATACGCTGCAATGTCTCCTCCATAGAAACTGAAAAATCTTAATTACTATATTAAACACTATAATCTAAAAGTTTAAGAGCCGGAAATCTGCTATATGGATTTTGAGACCTGTCTCTTACAGCCTGGCATTCTCAGAGGAACTTTGAAATCATTACTTGTAACTGTAGTGTAAATTGTTCATTTATTATTTTTTCTTAAAAATATACTGCTTTTATATGATTATTTTGTTGGTTCTGAACATTTCAAGGAAATAAGTCTTCATTTTAACATTATTTTTGTTTTTCAAGTGGATGATAATATTCAAAAGCAATAATGTATATGATGTTTTAAAGAAAACCAAATTAAGTCATACACTGATTTACTGTAAACAATCTATCTGTAATTCCAGACAGCTTCTGTAGGGTTAGAGAAGGGATCAGCAAACTATTCCTATAAAGGCCGAATGATAAATATTTTTTCGACAGACTAGATTTCACTTGTGGTTTTATAGTTTACTGACCCTGGCTTTACAGGATTTTTGAACTATTTTCACAACTTCAGGGTAAAGATATGAAGCATTTATAAATCATATGCCTATATCTTCTGCTAGTAGTATGATAGTGGCATCACAGAAGTATCATTACTCAAATAGGAAGATTACAGAAGTGCAGTATAAAGGCATATGATTTAAATTCTACTTGCAATGCTGTAATGTGTTAGAATATTTTAATAATATCTAATTTTGGCTACTGAGATTTTTCTACAGATGGTAAAGAAAAGCTATGCCTTCTGAATTTGTGCTTAATTAAAACAGAAAAAAACCCCACAAAAGTATAGGAACCTTAAATCACATTGAACTACAGAATTGAAATTCTGTCATCATCTTTAACAGGAATAGAATCTGTCTGTGATTTCCTTTAAGTCATTTGGTTTATACCTTTACTCAGAAGTTTACTGAATTTATAGTACATAGAGTTATTTACTACCCATTTATATATCTATATATCATCAACTGGCTAGGCATTAACTGTTTTTTCTATTATTTCAATAATTCTAATATATTATTTCTAATATATCTCTATGTGGTAAAGAGTCTTCTCAAGATTCCAAACAGCTGGTTACCTGCCAATTCACTATCCTAGCCCTTCCCTCCTTAGCCTTGATGTCTTACTGTCACTTCAGAGTTTTTGCTCACTTTATAGACACTCAGGTATTTACTGTGTAAAACTCTTTTTACATATTAAAATCTATAATCTGTACTTCTACTTTAGTATTTCTAGTAATAGTACATTAAATACGCGCACAGAACTATGCCTCAGAACATTTATGCTTTTAAATATAAAATTAATGGATTAGAATTACCAAATAAAGAGAGTAACAGTCAGTCAACAACCAGAAATAAATGTCAGTGAATTGAAATAAGTGAACAAAGCATTCTGATTCTGAACATCCTGAATGAATAGGAAACTCTGGTATGTTTCTTTTGCCTTCTCTTTCTGCTGTTGATCTCTATGTACTCCAGTGAGATACTGCTGGAGCTTCTCCATCAGGGTGCTTGGCAGCCCTCAGTGGTAATAAGAGCATCGCTAGCACTCTATTGGCCCTCTGCTGGAACAGAAGGTAGATCTTTCCAACACATCAGCCTCAGTTTAAGCACCCTGGTTGTCACCCAGCATTCGGCTAGGTTATAATCACTTAAAGCAAATTTGGTTTTCTTTTAAAGATTAACTTGATTCCAGAAAGAGATTCAGAATCTTCACTTACTGCGTAAAGAAATCTCTTAGACAAGAGTGCCCCTGATTCTGAGCTGTCTGTGAGCTAATTCTACTGTTGGTCAGTGAAGAATTAACTGTTTCACTGCATAGGACGTAGATGTGAAGTCCACCTCTCCTTTCTAATGGTGAGGCATATTTTGTGGCGTTACTTTTGTTCCTTCCTAGAAACAAGGTACAAACATGCTGGTTCGTGTTGTAATTCTGTTTGAAGCCTTTATGTTATTTGTGGTGCCAGGAATTGAACCTAGGACCTCTTGCATGTTCAGCAAGTACTGCACCACTGAGCTGTATCCCCAGCCTTTCTGTTGTACATTTGTTAGAAGTTTTAATCCCATAGATATGTAAGGATGGTTTGTCTTTCTTTGTATCAATTACATGTGTAAACAAGTCATGACCTTATACTGGAGACAGGTTAATGCTGTTTTTCCCTTCATCTACATTTCCTACTTGAAGGCATTTATGACCACCAAAAGAATAACACGTGTACTCCAAAACAGATAGAATATTAATTACACAAAGGACATAATGCGAGTCAGTCATTAGAAAACAATCACACTCAAAAATCTGTTAACAATGCAGTAATGGAACCTTCCTCTTTCAGAGACTGTGGAAGGGTATGTTAGTATTGGCATATCCACACCTTTGAAATGTACATCATGTGTACCTAAATCACTGCTTATAGTGTAATCAATATGAGGATGAGATTGACAGTCTGATTGTGAAAATATCCCTGAATACAAAACATTATTTCACAGATGACTTTTCTGTTATGTCATTTCACCAAGGTTAGTTATAGAAACTAGTCATTCAACTGAAGAATTTTTCTGTTTTACACTGTGTGAATATCTGAAAAGTAAAATACTCTTTATATCCCTGTACTGTCCATGAAGTATGCAGAGATGTCATTGCTCCTTGTCTGATGTGAATGATGCTTGTTTATTGCATTGGTTCTCTGTGCTTTGTAATGTACTTGAATATAACCAAGATTCTCAACAGTAGCTCCTTCGCTGGCTTTGTGAGGGATGGTGTAGAAAACAAAAAACAAACTTTCAATTTTCCATATTCCTAAACTGTCCAGGTTCCCAAATAGGAAAAATAAAGATACCTGAGTCTTAGTCTGTAATTACTTTTACATGTGCCTTCTAAAAATCCGTTGTATTATGAAGAAAATAAGTCTCATAATTACTGTGATCCTGTGTAGACCTCACTCTCAGCCTCATTCTGCAGATCTGTGTGTCAGAAAGACTGTCATTTACACTGACATTAGTTTACAAGTGACCTCAGAACCTGTGTCAGACGTCTTCCCCTAGGAACACAGGAGAGGAGCATCCTTCTTCTGAAAGGCTACCAGAAGTTTAGATTTGGGAAATTTTTTTCTTAGATTTTGGAATAATGACATATACATAAGGTCTTATAGGATAGGGTCCCAGTTGAAACATTAAATTCATTTAATCATATACACCTTATATACAAAGCCTGAGGAAATTTTTATAGTTTAATAATTTAGTAGGTAAAACTGAGTTACATGCATGGAATTTTCCAACTGTGGCATTATGTACATGTCAAAAAGTTTTAGATTTTGAATTTGGGAATTGGGGATGCTTAGGCTATGTTGAGGGTGCATCATTTAGCATATAGAACCCTAATCTGACTTACATTTTTTCACAGAAGACAGAGGCTGACCAGCTTAGAAACAGCTTGGTTTCACAGGACATTTATAACTTGGAACTCTTACCATGACCTCACATTAGTGATAGCACTCTGCAGCCCTGTCTTCTGGTAAAGATAAAAAGCAAAGATCTGACTCTTGTCCAGAAGTTACTTTCCTTTTGAGCAAAGGATAGTAGTCCCTTATGGAAGAAATTGCTATGTAATTTTGCCTCCTTTGCTTTTGTTACCTTCTAAGTCAAACAATTTTTTTAAATGATTCTGCCTTTTTGGACAGTGTATTTCCAGGCTATCTCTTGTTTATTCAGACTTACTAACAGGTATTTTTCAGCTAGTCTCAATTTCCTGAACACACTGACTGTATCGTTCTATTGGTAATAATTTTGTGAAAACTGAGGCTTATGTATGGTGTGGATTTTTTACGTGATCTAATCTGTGAATAAGGCCACATCAGTTATTTTAAATAATCTCAAATTAGGAGTTGTGATAGTACTCACAAGATGTCATTGGCAGAAAACTGATCTGTGTGACCTAGAATAATGTCTAGAATAATGTTTTTATGGGTTTGAGAGCCCAAAAGGCTGCCCCTTCACCTCTTGACACATATGAGAGAGGACAAGGTCAAGGGTGAGTGGTGCTAGATAAAGTTTGTGTGCTCACCGAGGAGGCATAAAAGAGAGGGTCATTTTCAGCTATGACAACATAGAAAGTTTCCCACCATTTAATAAGTTCATATAAAGGGCAACTTGAGAAACTTACATACTGGAGTGGATGGGGACTGAAGGTGCCAAGATCACTTCAATTAATTAGCACTGTCTGCCCATGTTTTTATCATCTGCCATCTCTCATCATTGTTTCTAGTGTCTGTATCCTTCAAGAGTTGACAGCAACCCCATTGTGCCTTCTCTTATGTGAAAAATGTGTTTAGTTCTCTACATGGAAGCATATTAGAGGTTTTATACCCATCAATGTATCTTTAACCACCTTTTTACAGAGAATGACACCTATTGGAACTGATCTAAGAATACTGCCTTTATGTGATTTATTCTTAAAACCTAAGGTATCATTATTGGAGATTGGAATTTCAAGAGTCTTTACTTTGAGCTGAAATCTTTACAAATACGGTGCTTGGCAGGGAAGATGCCTTAGTTTTTAATTTAGAATACTATTTATATACTGTTAAAATTTGAGGTACTATAGTTTATATAAAAGTTGGATATTTAGAGACTATATTTCAGTACTAGGAGCTTTTTTGCAATATTAACATGACAGATTAATAAATATAATTATTGTCAGTAAATTATATTGAATTTTCTGTTTATTTTGTAGTGTTTCTGTAATTATCTGCACTTTGTGTGTATGTGTGTACACACATGCATATGCCAACATGTAAATAACTTCATGTTATTCCTAATCTAAACAGCCATGGTATCTTTAATGTGTATTTACATTGTGTTATAAGTTACTTAAAAATAAACTATGGAAGCACGGTTTAATTTGGTAATTGTACTTGAAGACCCACTGTCTTGGAAGGGTGCTTGTTGTCTTAGTTTCATGTTTAGAAAAATCAAGGTTCCTAGTAATGTGAATGAATGGTCATTTTGGATTTGGCTAAGTAGAAAATCACAGCATAATCTGGTGACCTTTTCATGACAAGTTGGTATGATGAAAGTAGGAAAATATTAATGATGGTATTAGCAATGCAAGTGTCCAAAGAGGAGAGCAGTAATGGGCCATGGATAATATCAGCCATAGTGTTATTACTTGACATCCACTAAAATTTTACTTTCCTCATATTTAAGAAAGAGAACTGTGTATTTTATGTTGAAAAATTATAAGAGTGCAGCAAATGACTTTGCCAAGACTAAAGCTAACAAGTTGACCATTGAGCAACCAACTGGTTTTGACCCAATGGATTACACTTTTCATCAGTCTCAAAAGAAGCAACAAATTCATGACACAAGCAAGTGAAGATCTTTAATCAGTTGCAGTATGATTAGGGGATAAATGGCTTAGTTTAAGTGTTAAAAATCATAGTAGTTGAACTACTATGTAGTAGTATTATGTTAGAAGAAATTGACCTGATGGAATGAATCCTTTATGAAATAATAAACTAGCCCCTAGTAGTCAAATCTGAAATAATTTGAGTAAGAAAATAAGAAATGTATTGGAGTTGTGAATTATAATACTAAGTATTATATACATCAACTTCCACTCATTTGTGTAAATGCTAATAAATTTCCCTTATGTAAAATAAATGGAGTAGCAAAGACAATTATTTAGGGAAATATTCCAGTTAATAATTAGAAATATTAGTTACTCCTACCTCCAGGAGGTAGAGTTTAAACTTGCACTGCTTATGGATGGGCTACACTAAATACTCATTTGCAAAAATATAGAGTTTGAAAAACTGTCACAACTTTATAGAAAAGAAAGCAGTTTGTTGTAGTCTCTGTGATGAAAGTTACCATCTTGACACCATGCCATTGACTTGCATCCTGTGTTACATGAAAAGCACTTTACCTTTTTCATGCTTCTTCTGTAAACCCTTAGCTCCAATGTAATCATGAGGAAAACATCAGACATAACCAGATGGAAGACATTCTACAGGGTATTTGCGAGCCCAATATGTCTCAAGCTTATTAAGGTCATGAAAAATAAGGAAATATGAAAAGTTATCTCAAATCAGAGGATCCACGGAGACAGGACATCTGAAGACAATATGGAACACTGTTTTGGCTCCTGTAAGAGACTAGATGATGTAAAAACTGGTGATGTTCAAATAAAGTCTGTTTGATAATTCATTGGGTGTTCTTATATAATGTTTAAAATTCAAGACAAATGCTTTGGCTTATTCAAAACAATTATTTTCACTTATTTCCTCATTAAATTCTAATCTGAGTGTGCAAGATGTGGGTCCTGTTTACCACTCTGTCCCAGGAACTAGGACAGAACTGACTATGCAGTAGATCAAGCCACTTTTATTAAATCAATGCATTTGTTAGCATTATAAGCAGTTTTAGACTTTTGAGGCTTTGTTTATGGGCTTGTGTTAACTTTGTGTTACCTTGCCTAAGAATAGTAAAAATAATTCTCTCCTGTGAATGGGAATTTGTGAAATTCTTTACATACTGATGGAGCAAATATACCTGTGCATATGAACTTAAGTACAAAAGTTAGATGTCAATTGGTTTTTACCACTGCTAGACCTTGGTTGATTGAGCTGGATGAGTTGGGATAATGTTGAAGAACTCAACTGTCTAAACACAAGATAATTCCAAATTTGAGAAGGTAAGCTATGTTAAAGCTGAAGTTTGTGGACCAAAAAGCTTGTGATGTATGACCAAAAAGAGAACTCAAAATCCGTTCCTAGTTTCTAACACAACAGTTACTGCTTTTAGGAGAAAAAAAGAAAGAACATCTGAAATCTTGAACAGGAAACCACTGAGAACACAGATCTCCCAAACACTGGTTGACATGCTTACAGATGTCATTTCCGAATGTTTGGATGAATGAACCAAGTATGGCAGTTAACAGTTCATTTATTGATAGAAATGTTACTTGGAACTGTTTATTGATAGAAATGTTACTTGAAACATTCTGCATTTCCACATTACCAGGAAGAAGTCTACTGAAAAAAATTCTCTGGGTCAGGTTGGGCTAGGGAAAGGCACATCACAACATATATCTCTCAATCTTGATAGGTTTTGGTATTTAGCAGATCACCTATATATAAATAAGCAGGATTTTTCAAAAAAATGATTCATCAATTGACTTATCAGTTATCCAGTTTCTCTTTCAAACATTTTTGGAGCAACTGAAACAGAGTCATTCCCTCAAATATTATTTGGAATACAGTGTATTAAATCTAAGCCAATCTGCTAGTATGTGTATACGTAAGTGTGTGTGAAAGATTGCCTTCATTTCCACCATCCACAGGGAATTGGGATCCTTGTGGCATCTGTATGGACCATTAGGCTTTTCCAAGTAAGATTTGAAAATAGGTAACTTCTCCAAACTGATGGTGTTGATTAGGAAACTGAGAACCACATCAACATGTTTCATTAGAAAGTTAGGCTTTATCAGTTCTGTAGATGTGTAGGTTTGGCAACTTATCATATGCTTGGTCTCGCAAAGTCAGTCTGGAAAGGGTATTCTCTAGGGCGGAGAATGTAATTCAGTGGCAGAGCGCTTGCCTAGCATGCACAAGGCCCTGGATTCAATCCCCAATATGATTGGAGATGTATCTTCCTTCAAAAATACACATGTAGTGGGAAACAAAAAGGTAAGACCCATAAAAAAGTGTAAATAATGTGTTAATCTGTTTATGTCTAGCATTCCACTTTTGCAACACCCATAACAATAAACTTTTTCTCTTATTCTTGTTCCTTGAATTGTTCAAGGTAGCATATATGAATATCATGAAAAATTTCAAAAAATTGCAATCATTGGCATAAATGAGTTGATTATGGCAAAAGTACTAGTGTAAATACTAGGTAATAAAGGTTGTGGGGCATATGGGAAGTGTACTATTGATAAGAGGATGTTATAGGAATATCCAGAATCATAAGGAAAATTAATAATCCAAATAACACAAGGGAAATATTGTATTTCCAAACCTACTAGCCTACATCTAATATGCCAAATTCACTTTCCCTCAAATCAAAGAATCAATTCTAGGAACAACAGAGGTTAAGAGCAGAAAATATTTACTGGTGGGAAAAAAAGCTGTCTAAGGGAAGAGGTCCAAATTGGGTTGCCAGGCACCCCTTCTCAAGGGAGTTTTATAGAGCAAAACCACGCGGTGAGGCTTTTCTAAGATGGGATAATCCTACAAAATTGCAAGTATAGTTAGTTGCTTAGATAATGTTGATCCAGTAGAATATCACAAGGTGATATGAAGTGAGACAAAACTATAATCAACTAATAAGATTACATGTGCAGTCACTTAGATAACATTAATGGAAAATCATAAGGTGAGTATGGTCAACCAATGAGATTATGAGTACCATTGCTTAGGTAATATTGATTAAATGGGGATTAAATGGTGAAGCAAGTCATATAGCAAGGTACATGGACTGAACAGGTACTTTTCTAGGATGGGAAGCTTTGGTCTCCCACCCAAGGTGATGAATGCCTATCCTTAATTTCAATCACTGTTAATCATTCCTAGGGGAAGTATGTGGGTATAATCATTTTTTGTCTTGAGATCCTGCCTTTAACCAATGTGCCTCTACCCACAGTTGTAACATATTTTCTGCATTGACCCTTTTCAGGGCCTAACCCTGTCTGACTGCCTGTATTTCTAACTAACTTAGTTATCTGTAATACTAGCATTTTTTTCCAGTAAATTTAAAGCAATTCTAAAATTAAAAGTCTAATAAAAATATTTTTTTTCTTTACTGACCATAAATGAATGTAAATGAAGGAAAATGTAGTTTGTTATAGCAAGAAAAAAAGTATAAAATATGTAAGCTAAATACTTCAAGAAAGTCATAGGACATAAGTGAAAATTTAGTGTCTTATGGAAGAACCTAAAATCTGGCATAAATATAAATATCCACCTTCTAGAATCGTGAAAATTAATACTTTTAAATTACACCCATTCCATGTTAATTGGAAATTAACAAGTGACTTTGAAACTCATATAGAAAAATGTGTCAGAAAACATGAAGCCATTTTTGAAGAGGCATGAGGGTAGTACTTGCACTATGCAATTATTAATGTAATTAAAAATACAGATATGAAAGTAGTACAGTATTAGTGTTAGATTACTTTTTGTTTTGCAGTGCTAGGGATTGAATGCATGACCTGTGTGCAGAGAATGTATTCCGTGTAGAAAGAATATTCTAATATGTGTAGAAATGCAACAAATGCTAAAATAAATTTAGTAAATTATTAATTGAAATGGTTAATAATTGTTTATAAATATGGATGAAAACATTTTATGCAAAAATGTAGAAGAGTTTTAAAATCATGACAACAGAATTAAAAGAAACACTAGTTTCTTGAGAAAGTAAAGGACATTTCAACAAAGTAGCTGCAAAATCACAAAAGGTTTTTCATACAAAATTTATATAGAAGACCAACTTTAGGCTAGAAAGAAATACAACATTTGGAAAGCACTCATGAATTAACAGGAAAATTTGGCAATGAAGATATGGTCAGAAAATGCCAAAAGTAAATTTAAGGAGTAGCAAATGCACATAAACATTTGAAAAGATTTTAGCTTATTAGAAAAATGTTCGTTAATAGTAAGGTACCGTGCTTTTCACCAGGCGGCTGCTGAAACTGCAGTCCTGACAGCTACTTCATGGGAACTATTTGTAAATTATGTCAACATTTTAATCCAAAATACTTAGTAAGATTTCATTTAATAGTCATATACCATGACGCCTGTAATTGGATTCCAGTGATTCAGCTTTGGGGAACCTGTATTTCACAAGTATGCAAGGCAGTGAGGGTGAGGAGAAAGAAAAGATATTTAAGTTCTTTTGAGAAGTTGAAGCTCAATATATTGAGGTTGCTATATAAACACAACTAGTACCTAATTAGCAGTTGTCCTCTTTGAGGGGTCTTGGGGTCCTCTATTCTCACCACCCCACATGGCTTGCGCTGCTCACCCAGCACTACATGCCTCAGTTCCTGTAGACATTTGAAGTTTTAATATGGTGGAAAAAATACAAAGTGTACTTGGGTTAACCAATAAGATATTAATATCTTATTTCAGTCATTACAGTAGAGTATACGTAGATATTTTCATATATTTTTATATAGAGTATAAAGCATAAAGATGTGTTCAGAAATATTTAATATGACATTTCATGGTTGAACAAGTTCATAAGCAAGAGGTATACAACATATGTAGTCTTCCAGAACTAACTAAATGCACACATTAAATTTTCAGTTTTCTGGAAGATAACTTTGTGCTTTCAAATAAACGTTACCTAATTAAGCAATTAAATTTCAATAGGTATATCTAATTTCTAGTCTCAAGTGGTGAGATTTTAGTTGAGCCCTGAAGGAAATGTTAACAGCACATGAGAAACCAGCCAGACACAGTCTTTATGTGAAAAAAGACTGGATTGATTTCTGTCTCGGGGCAGACAGGCTGAGATTGTGAATGATGTCAGCAGCTGACTGGAGAAGTCAAGTTTATACAGGGCTGGGAAATGAGGTTATAATCCCAAGGAACGGCACGTTAGCGGTTCCTTGTTTGTGGAGGGTGGCATGTTTGCTGAGCGTCAGGCATGGCATTCTCATCCTACTGAAACTGTGCACAGATGGGCAGGAAAGCGGGTGGTATTTCTCATGGCTAGCTCGTGTGACAAAGGGGTGGTGTGGGCAGCCTAATTGGGAAAGAAATTTTGGGTAATAGGGATATATCAAAGGTTGGTTAGAGGCAGCATCTGTCGATTTGTGATTGCCTAAACATGATCCTACAAGTACTGAGAAAAGTATGAGGAGGCGTGGCCCAAAGAGGAGAGTGATACAGACATGAGGTACAGTTAGTGGGAAAAGTTAGGCCAGACCCAAACAGTAGTCCAAGAGTAAGACACGCTCTAATTTCTGGTCTTTCCTGTCTTTTGTATGTGTCTCATACAATGCCTGATTGGTTAGTGCAAAAGTAACACTCCTTCCCAAAGGAGATACATAACTCACCTTTCTCAGTAGTGAGGAGATCTAAATCTCTGTGGCTGTGGAGGCACTGCTGCCAGGGAGTCTGGCTCTGAAGGTGAGAATGAAGCCAGCTATTTCACTGAGGCTGCCAGAAAGATCTGGGAGAGGGAGCAATAGTAAGTCAGGGAGGTAGATAGACCAGCTGTCCCTGTCCCTGTAGCAGCAGTGATACCCACACTGATATGCAAGGGTATTAGTGTATAGCTCTACATTGTCAGACCTGGGTTCTAATGGCAACAGGCAGGCTCTGGCTTCCCAAGGCAATGTCTATTTTGGGGCTGAGCTATGACAGTTTGTAGATGCCAATCTAGTTAGTGGGAGGACACAGGTAGGTGAAAGTCCCACAAAGGAAAAAAAAAAAAAAACGGTAAGCAGAAGTGGCCGTGGATGTGTGTAACTTGCTAGTTTTTCTTTCCCAGGTGCCTGCTAAGGCAGCACCTGTCTGGCACTAGAAGGGCCCCTGGCTGAGGATTTGACTGATGCCTATTGTCTTGTTTTCCCATTGTAGGAAGAATCTTTTGGTGTCTGGTAGGAGCCATTGCAAGGAACAGTTAAAAGTAAACAGAAGGAGGCAATCTGAGGAGGTGAGAGATTGATGACATGGGCGCCATGGAATTAGGGACATGTATGGGGCATGGCAGCCATTGCAGAACTTGTCTATTGAGCACTAATGTTGTCATCAACCTCAAGAGGACTGGAGAAGCAGACTAGCTGAGTAAATGAGGTGTGCTGAGTAACCTGGTACTGGGTCAGGTCTGCACCCTGTAACTGTAGTGTGTAGTTACATTGATGGAGGAGCAGGTGTCCTAGTGATATACTGGAGGGCAGATCATGCTGAGTGCAAACAGGCTTTGAAAGGTCAGAGTAATGTCAGTGGTGGTGGGGCCATGTCTGGGCTTAGCTGAGCTCTCAAGTGTAGACATCAATGAAATGGGACTGGAGGAGTCCAGCCACTCATCCTTTTTTGTCTTGTCAGTCTTAGCCATTGATGTTTTTGTTGAGTCATTGGAGTGGGCCCTTTATTCCATATTGAAGGTAGTTTGTGAAGTAAGGACCCAGACCTGGAGAGGTACTGAACTGGCCTTGTAGATTGCTATAGACATGGAAATACAGAGTCAGCAGCTTCTGGCTAGAGAAGGATCAGAGTGGTTCAATAAGGAATGAGTTAACTTTGGAGTCTCACAGAGATAATTAGGGATTGGGAGAAGACTTCAGGGTGCATCTTGGGGCGTGATGAAAGGAAAAGAGGGTTAACTGGGCCAAAAGACATAGAGAAGGGGAGGGAAAGGGCCTAACCAGGGCAAAAATGAGCATGAACATGAGAGCTGTGTCCCTCCCCGAGGCAAAAAACAATTGAGTTAAAGTCCTAGGAGAATTGACAGCAAAACCTACAGGAAAATGCATAATAGAAACAGAGAGTGTTTAAGGTCCTTTCTATCAATCATTAAACAGGAGGAGGGTGAGAAGGAAGAAAAGCAATTTAATCTTCTCTTGGGAGAAGTCACAGAAAAATAGATCTTCTATTCAGATAAAGGACTTGAGGGTGGAGGCCTAAGGGTGAAACCAAGTAAGATCAGTGCAGACTGATGGAAGCAGGTGAAATGACAAGATGCAAGGGAAAGGCATTTATCTGTCAGTCTTAATTTGGGGACAGTATGAGGAAAATAGGGAGGTTACTTGTGATTTCCACAAGAAGGAGAGGTCAGGTAAATTGTCAGCAGGGTGCAGTTTTGTTCTGGAGCAGAGTACCCACTGCAGAGGGTCATGCATGTAAACAGCCATTGTGGTGCCGTAGATGACATGGAAAGGTCTCATCCACTTGAGTTGTAGGGACCAAGGGTTTAAAACTTTAATCAAAACCAATTTGTTAGCCAGACTATCCTCATAAGGGTACCTTTCAGGAGAAGGCCAAATGTTAGCAATGTAATGTATTTGTTTTCTGGCAAGTCACACAACGGATACATAATATCCCTTAACATTGGTCTCTGGGCTGAGGTTTGGCCCAAGCAGAAGGGTGCAGCCATATAAATTCTCAAATGGGCTATATTTGTAGGCCTTGGGGGGCAGTTTAGGTGCAAAGGAAAGTATCTGGGAGCAGGGAAACTAAGTATTTTTGGAACAGAGTATGCATTTAGTGAGGTGGGCCTGTCTTACTGGACAATTGAGGAATTGTGAAGATTCCATTGAACCCCAAGCAATTTAGACACACTTTTTTTTTCATTTAAAGAGAAAAAAAAAACAGGAAAAAGGTAGAAATATTACAGAATTTTAAGAAAAGAGATAAATAGTAAGAAATCACTAGTTGATACATTACATATGGTTCTTTTAGAAATAGTTATTCAAGTTACAGGATTAAAGCACACAAAGTGGACACTAAAGCAGTGAGAGTGCAAACAGATCTGTTCAACAATCCCACAAGAACCTAGAAATATGGTCATCAATCCCATAGACACTTTCTGCATAATTTGACTAAGAAAAACTGGGCCATTATCTGAGGTGGGAAGGACAAAATGGGAATAATATCAGCTAAGAGGGAGTTTAGAATGGCTGAGGTCTTTTCCAAACCTGTGGTAAAGGCCTCTATCCATGAATTTCTGCACTCACAGCATGTGGATGAAATCAATTTTCCAGTCCTGAGTTAGAGAAAGCTTCATGCTTGATGGGTGGGGAGGAAGGGGGCTTCAGAAAGCCCTGAGTTGTGGTCACATGGCAGAGCATTGAGTGGTGACAGTTTTCTTAACAGGAGTTTTCTAAGAGGGAGAGCAAATAAGGGGCTCAAGCATTCTGGTTAGGGGGTCTATAGCCTACATAAAAAGGATGAAAGGATGAAAGAATGGTTTGTGTCTGTACAGTGGGGAGGAGGTACTTTCCCTGACTTACACACCATCCATGTTTTGGTGGGAAGGTCTTGATACTGTTGGCATTCAGAAAGGGAATACACCAGGTAATGATAGAAAGGGCAAAACACTGACCCCTAGAGGCAGAGAAGGGGAGGCTGGCTGCCTCTTTTTATTTTATTTTATTTTTATTTTAAAGAGACAAGACAGATCTAAGCAGATCAGAACAGAACAATGTAAGCAACACAGCACTTCACAGCAAGAAAACTGGATATTAACAGTAGCTATCATAATGTCTCTTTCTTTCAAATAGTTCAGCTTAGCTTTACACACAATAACGTCAAACATAACAAAATAGAATAAAACCATTCAAGAGAATGAAAGTATTGAAAGGCATTGTGAACCAAATAACCGAAGATGAACAATGGCTACTATATTATCTCATTTTCCATAAAAATTTTGTTTATACTATCATACATATTAAAATCCAATAAGACACAACATGATAGAACCAATGGTAATAGAAAAGCAAGAGCATGGTAGGACTTCAGAGCAAGATGATATTAAAACAAAAATGGCTGCCATATTGTCTTGCCTTCAAAGTAATTATTCACACGATCACATATATTAAGATGAAACAAAACAATAAAACCTCCAACCAATGAATGAAAATATAAGACTTCAAAGCAGTATAATGGTGAACTGTGATTACCATGAAATCTTCTGTAATCTTACCATTTCTTACACTAGGGAGACTATACAGTATTTATACATGTGAGTTTGATTTATTTCACTTATGAGTATGGTCTCAAGTTGCATCCATTTATTTATAAATATCTCAATGTGATCATTCTTTATAGCGGAGAAGTACTCCATTGTATAAAAGTACCACAATTTTTATCCATTCCTCAGTTGATGGGCACTTAGGTTGTTTCCAAGATCTGGCTATTACAAGTTGTGCCGCTATAAACATGAGTGTGCATATATCACTGTGGTAAGATGTTTTCAGATCTTCTAGGAATATGCCAAGGAGTGAAATAGCTGGGTCAAATGGGACCTCCAACCCCAGCTTTTTGAGGAATCTCCAGATTGACCTCCTGAGTGGTTACACCAGTCTACACTCCCACCAACAGTGCAGAAGAGTTCCTTTTTCCCCACAGCCTCTCCAGCATTTGTTGTTGGTAGTTTTCTTGATCCTGGCCATTGTTTCTGGAGTGAGGTGGAATCTCAGTGTGGTTTTAATTTGCGTTTCTCTAATGACCAATGATGATGAACATTTTTTCATGTATTTATTTGCCATTCATATTTCTTCATCTGAGAACTGTGTTCATCTCGGATGCCTATTTTTCGATTGGGTCTTTAAATTTCGGAGGTCTGATCTTTTTCAACTCTTTGTAAGTTCTAGATAGAAGTCCTTTCACGGACAGTTCACTAAGATTTTCCCAGTTTGTGGGTTTTCTTTTCACTCTGCTGGAGATTTCTTTGGACATGCAAAAACTCTTTAATAAGACGTGATCCTAGTTATTGATTCCGGGAAGTATTTCCCATGCAGTTAGGTTGTTCATGAATTCTCTACCTACCCCTATGTCTTCAAGATTTTTACCTACTTTGTCTTCCAACAGATTTAGTGTTTCTGTTTTAATATTTAGATCTTTGACACATTTGGATTTTAGTTTAGTACATGGTGATAGGCATAGGTCTAATTTTAGTTTTTGGCATAAAGATAGCCAGTTTTTCCAGCACTATTTATTAAAGAGAATGTTGTTCTTCCAGTGAACATGCTTGGCCCCTTTATCAATGATAAGGAGGTTGAGTGTGTTTGTAGTTGTATCTTCTAGTCTATCCCATTGATTTTCAGGTCTGTTTTTATTCCAATACCATGTTGACTTTGTTACAGTAGCTTTGTAGTATAACTTCAAGTCAGGGATTGTGATGCCTCCTGCCTTGGCTTTGCTGCTTAGAATTGCCTTTGCTATTCTAGGTCTCTTCTGGTTCCAGATGAATTTTAGGAGTGATTTCTCTAGATCTATGAGGTATGTTAGTGGTATTTTCATTGGGAATTCATGGAATCTATATAACAATTTTGGGAGAATGGCCATTTTCACAATATTTACTCTTCCTATCCATGAACAAGGGATGTCTTTCCATTTTCTGAGATCCTCTTTGATTTCTTTTTTCAGGGTATTCCCTGTACAACTCTTTTACATCTTTCATTAGATTAATTCCTAAGTATTTCATTTTTTGGATGCTAGTGTGAAGGGTGTGGCTTCTCTTATTTTTCTCTCGTTTTGTTGTTAGTGTATAAGAATATTATTGATTTTTGAGTACTGACTTTGCTACATTGCTGAATTTATTTATTATATCTAGGAGTCTTTCAATGGAGGTTTGGGGGTCTTTTATGTAGAGTATCATGTCATCTGCAAATAATGATAATTAAACTTCTTCTTTTCCTATCTTTACTCCTTTTATTTCTCTCTCTTGTCTAATTGATCTGGCTAGTATTACCAGTACTATATTGAATAGGAGCAGTGATAAAGAACATCTTTATCTTGTGCCTGATTTCAAGGTGAAGGCTTTCAGTTTTTGGCCATTTAATATGACACTGGCTGTTGGTTTGTCATAGATGGCCTTTATCATATTGAGGTAAAGAGCATCTATTCCAATTCTCTGTAAAGTTCTTATCATGAATGGGTGTTGGATCTTATCAAAAGCTTTTTCTGCATCTATAGAAATGATCACGTGATTCTTGCTTTTGGCTCTATTGATATGGTGGATTACATTTATTGATTTATGTATGTTGAACCATCCCTGCATGCCTGAGCTGAATCCCACTTGGTCATGGTGCATAATGTTCTTGATGATTTGCTGCATCCTGTTTGCCAATATTTTATTGAGAATTTTTGCATCTATGTTCATTAGGGAGATTGACCTGTAGTTCTCTTTTTTAGTTGAGTCTTTCTTAGGTTTTTGTACTAGAGTGATATATGCTTCCAGGAATTATTTAGGGAGAATTGCTTCCCTTTCAATTTTATTGAAGAGTTTGTGGAGTATCAGCATTAAGTCTTCTTTGTATTTCTTGTAGAATTCCGCAATGAATCCATCTGGGCCTGGTATTTTCTTTGTTCGTAGGGACTTGATTACATTTTCAATTTCATTAATAGAAATTGGGTTATTCAGCAGTTTTACATCTTCTTGACCCAGCTTTGGTGGTTCGTATGTTTCTAGGAATCTGTCCATTTCTTCTGTGTTATCGAACCTATGAGAGTAGAGGTTTTCGAAATAGTTGTTGAAGATCATCTGTATTTCCAGAGGGTCAGTAGTGATTTCACCTTTTTCATTCCATATTGCATGAATTTGAGCCTTTTCTTTCCTTTTTTAAATTAGGTTGGCTAGGGGCTTGTCAATTGTATTTATTCTTTTAAAGAACCAACTCTTCATTGATTCTTTGAATTGTTTTCTTAGTCTCTATTGCATTAATTTCTGCTTTGATCTTTATAATTTCCTCCCTTCTTTTGGCTTTGGGATTGGCTTGCTCTTCTTTTTCCAGATGTTTGAGGTATAATATCAGGTTGCTTATTTGTGTTCGTTCTGTTTTCCTAATGTGGGAACTCAGTGCAATAAATTTTCCTCTGAAGACTGCTTTCATTGCATCCCACAGGTTCTGGTAAGTTGTATTTGTATTTTTGTTTGCTTGTAGATATTGTTTAATTTCTTCTTTAATTTCCTCTGTGACCCACTGATTGCTCAAGAGTGCATTATTCAATTTCCATGTGTTTTTGCAGTTACTTTTATCATCAATTTCCAGTTTCATGGCACTATGATCTGATAACATGTATGGGATATTTTCAATTCTTTTGCATTTACTTAAATATGTTCTGTGGGTTAGTATATGGTCCATTTTAGAGAATGTCCCATGTACTGCTGAGAAGAAGGTATATTCTGATGTTGTTGGATGGAACACTCTGTATATGTCTATCAAATCCATTTGTTCATGGGTGTGATTCAGTTCTGTTATTTCTTTGCTGATTTTCTGTCTAGTTGATCTATCCCTTTGTATCAATGGTGTGTTAAGGTCTCCTGTTATAATTGTGTTATTGCCTATTTGATTTTTCATTTCTGTTAATGCTTGCTTTGTGTAGTTGAGTGCTCTGGAATTTCGTGCATATGTATTTAAGATTGTTATCTCTTCCTCTTGCAGTTTTCCCCTAACTAGTATGTAGTGATCTTCTTTAAATCTTTGCACCATTTTTGGTTTGAATTTCACATTGTCTGCAAACAGAATAGCTACCCCCCACTTTTTTCTTGAGTTCCTGTTGCATAGAGTATTGTTTTCTATCCTGTGACTTTCATTTATGAGTTTCATTTTGGGTTAGATGGGTTTCTTATAGACAGCATATGGTTGGACGTTGTTTCTTGATCCATTCTGGCAGTCTGTTTCTTTTAATTGGTGAATTGAGGCACTTTACATTAATGGTTATAAGTGTTATATATCATTTTATTGTTGACATGTTATCTTTCTGATGTTGTATCTTAACTTTCCATTCTGTTTGTCTGTCTTGCTTAGTGGTTTTTTTCCTATATGTATCTAGAATGTCTTTCAGTATTCTTTGTAGGTTTAGTTTGGTGATCATGAAGTTCTTCAGCTGTTCTTTGTCATGGAAGTATCTTATTTCTCCATCCATTTTGAAGGACAATTTTGCAGTGTACATCTGTATGGGTTGGAAGTAGTTTTCCTTTAGGATCTGAAAAACTTCACTCCATGCTCTTCTTGACTTCATCGTTTGTGTTGAAAAGTCTGCTGTGATTCTGATAGGTTTTCCTTTATAGGTGATCTGTCTTTTCTCTCTAACAGATTTTAATATTCTGTTCTTATGTTGGATTTCTGGGATGGTGATTATTATATGTCTGGGTGTAGTTTTGTTTTGGTTATGGATATTTGGAGTTCTATATGTTTCCCTAATCTGTATGTCGGTTTCCATACTCATGTTTGGGAAGTTTTCAGCTATTACTTCTGGAAATAGCCTCTTGATATCATTTGTGATGTCCCCTTCTTTTTTTTTAATCCCTATTAATCTTATATTGGTTTTCTTGGCATCATCTTGCAGCTATTGAATTGTTATTTCCTGATTTCTTGTTATTTTTAGAAGATCTTTCCTTTCCTGTTCACTAGCTGCAATCTTCTTTGAGGTCTGAGATTCTATATTCACTTTTGTTGAGGCAGTTTTTGCAACTTTCATTAGAGTTTTTGATTTCCTGTATATCTTTTTGAATCTGCTTAATGCATTCTGTTTGTCTCTTAAACTGTTCATTCAGGGATTCTATCATTTTGCTTTGTTCCTGTAATTTTTTAGCTATGTTTTTGTTGGATGCATTCAGTATTTCTTTCACTACTTTTATCATTTCTTCTTTTACCTGGGAGAGTATTTCTGATTTGAGTTCCCTCATAGCTTCCCATACTTGCTTCTTTATTTCAGTTGATTTAATTTCAGGCATTTCACATGTATGTGTAGTATTTTCTTCTATGTACATGGCTCCTAGGTTTTCTTGGGATGGGCTGGAGGTTTGAGATTGCATTTTGGTCTTTCGTTTTGTCATTTTCCTATATTTCTGTGTTTCCAGTAATTTTCTAAAGCTTTTCCTGAATGTGTTGGAAATCACCTCCTGAGCCCTCTGCTACTGGGACTCACTTAGCTTTGGCTACCCTTGTGTGGTGGGCCTGGCTCCCCTGGTTGAATGAAGGTAGCTGGGCATGGCCCACTTAATACCTTGGAACTTTTGGAGCTTAGTCCAGTGTCCTAAGTGGGCTGGGCGGGCACCCTGCCAGGATCGATGTTCCCAAAGGTTTCCTGGACCTGCCCTGGTGAGTTGCAACTCACCTTGTGGTGGCAGCACTGGCCTGGCTCCCCTTTAGTTGGGCCTGGCTCTGCTGGTTGAATGAATGTCGCTGCGCACAGTCCACTCAAGCCCGTGGAACTTCTGGAGCCTAGTCCAGTGTCCTAAGGGGGCTCTTAAGTGATAATTTCTGAAGTAACAACTAGAAGAACAGAAAGAGAATCCCCATTTTCCAAACTACAGAGGAAATAAGAAAAAAATTTATATAAGTTTAAAAGAAGTCAAGAAAGGAAAAGGTCAGGGGGCATATACAAAAAAAAATGTTAGCTTTAAACCCAAACATATCAATAATTACATTAAGAATAGACTAGAAGCTCTAGTTAAGACACAAAGACTGTCAGACTGGCTTTTAAAAAATCCAACAGAATAGTATTTACATAAGACAATAAAATACAAAGAACAAGAAGCTGCTGCCTTTGCTAAGAATAGCTATCTCAGGCTGGCTGCCTCTTTAGCAGTTTTATCTACAAAACCATTTCCATTGGCTATGGGGTCTCAAAGCCTCTGGTGTTCTGTGCAATAAAGACCATATGCCCAAGTTGGCATAAGGAGGCCTGTAGAAGAGCTATAATGAGTGGGGTATTAATGATTGAAGACCCTTGGAATGTGAGAAATTCCCTTTCTGCCCAGATGGAATATTCTAATATATGGAATATGTACTTTAATCTGTATAGATACTATCTTGTAAGCCCTTATCTAGTGTAAATGCATGGGTCAGAGTGCTTGGTTCAGCCTGCTAAGAGGTAGTGGACTGAAGGTGAGCTGCAGCTTCTACAATGGAATCACTAGAGATAATAGTGTATCCTGCCCTGGCAAGGAAGCTGGAGGTAGGCTTATACACAATCCCATCAGTGAATCAGTGTTGGGGAGGGGAGGGTGGAGATGAGAAAAGTGTGTAGAACTGAAGAAGGCCAAGGGCACAGAGAAAGTGCAAGAGATGAGATGAACATATGAGCCCCTGAAAGTTATGGGAGGAGTAATGAGTGAATAGAACATATCTACTAACTTTACATGATGATAGCCAGCTGAAGATAGTGGAACCAAGATGTTTAAACAGGAACACAATGGGGCATGGACTTGGACCCTGTGACAGAATTCCTGCTGCACCTCTCTTGTGTTCAGTTGTATGAAGGTTGAAGGGTTGGGTGGGTTCTGGAAGGGCTAAGGAGGGAGCTATGTTTTTTATTTATTTAAAGAGAAACAAAAGCATGTAAGGGTAGAGGTAATACAGAATTCCAAAAAAAAAAAGAAAGGATAAACAATAAGAAATCACTAGTTAATAAATCACATATTCTCCTCTTAGAAATAGTTGCTCAAGTTACAAAGTTAAAGCATACAAAGTAGATAGTCAAACAGTGAGAGTGTAGGTAGCTACTCATGCCTGAATCTCTGCATGTATTTCTATACTTTCTGTATTAGAGGGAAAAACAAAACTTAGCAAGACAAAACAAAACACATTCCTATAAAAACATGAAACCAAAAAGTCGTATAAAACCATAGTACAAGGTGATCTACAATGATTACTGTGTTGTTTCTTATTATCTTCAATAGAATGTCATAAGGCATAATAGCAGTATAATTGAGTATAGCAGTACATAATAATATTAGTAAAAATAAAACATTGTAGACAGTATAAAACTTCAAAGGCAGGTAATAATCAAACCATCTTAAGTGCAGTTGCCTATACTCTCAGACTTGATACTATCATTCATAACAGCTTTGAATAAAATCTATCAATACAAAATAGTGACCCAACAAACCAGATTTGATTACGATCAGTCATGGTAAAACAGTGTAGGTTTTACAGAGCTTTAGATTAAGTTAATATGAAATTAAGGATGATTACCATACTATATCCTGTTATTTTCAGAATTGCTGTCTGTGCCCTCAAATCTAGTACAGGTAGAATGACTGGAACAGAATATTATACATCTAAGCAGAGTAGTGGGACTAGTGTGGGTTTTAAACCCTGGTGCACTATTAACAATATAGCGTATCAAGGCCATCTCTGTTAGAGTTTCTAGTTATCCTTCTCTGCCTCATTACTGCCATACTATTTTACTGCCTTTGTTTGTCAAGTTTTCTCCTTCATTCTACTGCCTGCCCCACTCTTTGAGGCCTTTTTGCCACTGTTCCTAAAATCCTGGTATTTCTTTTTTTTCTCTGTCTCTAGAATGTCCTTCAGTATTCTCTGTAGTGTGGATTGGTGGTCACAGACTCCCCCAGTTCCTCTTTGTCATGGAAGCATCTTGTTTCTCCATCAACTTCTAGTGACAGTTTTGCAGGGTACATCTATCTGAGCTGGAGGTTATTCTCTTTCAGGGCTCAGAATACTTCACTCCAAGCTCCTCTTGATCTGATGGTCTGTGTGGAGAAGTCACCTGTGATTCTGATGGGCTTACCTTTATAGGTAATCTGTTCCTTTTCTCTGACAGCTTTTAATATTCCGTTTTTATATTGAATTTCTGGCATCTTGATTATTATATGTCTGGATGTAGATCTGTTTTGGTTGTAGGTGGCTGCAGTTCTGTATGCCTCAAACAACCAAATATCATTTTCTTTTCCCATGCTTGGGAAGTTTTCCTTAATTATTTCCATTGAATAGCCTTTGGAATTTGCCTGTATGTATTTCTGCTTCTTCATTCACATTTCTTACTCTTAAATTGTAGATTGTCTTGTCATCTTCTAGCCTTTGTATTGTTACTGCCTGTTTCCTTGTTATTTTTAAGAGATCTTTCCTTTCATGATCACACACTGCCAACTTTTCTTCAAGCTTTGATAGTCTATCCTTAGTTTCTTTTAAGGAGTTTTGCCAGCTTTCAATGGAGTTTTTAATTTCCTGGTAGTCTCTTTGTATCTGCTTCATGTATTCCATATTTTCTTTATATTCTTTATCGAATGTTTCTCTCCTTTTCTTGTGTTCCTGCCTTCTTCTGTCTGTATCATCCTGAGAGATGCTTCCTGAGAGCATTTCTTTTATTACTCTACTCATATCTTGCTTTACCTAATTTAATATTTCAGTTTTGAGCTCGTCTACAAGGTCCCGAAGATATCTGTTAATGTCCATTGAAACCATGTGTGATGTTGTGTGTTTGCTACCCTCAGTCTCCCTTGTTTTTCCTTCTCCTGGATCAGTGCTCTCAGGGTTCTGGGCTGGGGGCCTCCTCCTGCCTCTCTCTCCTGTCATGGCCCTGGCTTCCTCCACACAGGTTACAGTGTAGGTCCCAGCCCCCTTCCCTGTTGGCCACATTTCCCCTGAAGCATGCTGGCAAGGGAACTCCACCCTCTCCTGCCTGCTCTTGTCACTGAGGTATAAGCAGCAGCTCCGTATGCCTGCCCCTCCCCACTGGGCCAGCCAAACTTCAGGTGCCTTCACCCAGTTAGTGCTTGCTAGGCAAAGGGAATTGATTTGGGATGGCTCCTTGGGTCCCGTCCAGGGGCGTGGCCCAGTCCAAGCCAATCCCATGAATCTGCTCTGGGGAGGGAGCAACCAACTGAAGTCACTGTTCCTCCCAGTTTTGGCTTCTCCTGCCTGATTCCAACATAGTGCCCCTTTGGCCGCACCCTTCCCATGGTGGGTGGGTCTCATTCCCAGCACTGACCGTGGATTAATGAAGGTCCCTTCACCTGCTCCACTCTCCATTGGGCTCCATTGAACCCCTGACTTCAGCACTGCTGTGCTTTCTGTGAGTGAGTGGCAGCAGGAAAAATTTTGGGCAGTTCTGCCTGCTGGCATGGATTCAAGCTGGTGCAAACTTGGAGAGTCACCATGAAAATGCTGTATCCCATAATTTTTAGCTGTTTCAGTTGTAGTCCCGAAGTATTTGACAAGCTTTTTCACATTTTAATTTCTTCCTGTGTCAAGAGGATCCATCTCCCTCTGTCTGGGTCTCTCCAGGGTGTTTTATTCTGGCAAATGAGTTGTTTTCTCCTGGGAGGCTTTGTATTTTGTTGCTCACTGATTGGCCATCTTGTCTTCTCTCCTCAAGTGGGCCTCTTTTAAGATCTGAAAGGATGAATGAGGAAAGGCCTTATGATTTAAAAGCCCAGTGGGGTCTCCTTTGACAAGTTTGTAGAGGGGTTTAGTGAGAAGGGCAAATCCAGGAATCCAGGAAGGAAAGCATCCTATTATGCCAAGAAAGGACAGGAAGGGGCTGTTTGGTGGTGGGGGTTGGAATTTAAAAGATCAAATAAATGCAGTCTGGAGATTGGGCTTGGGTGTGTTGTGGAGAATATGCCCAAACAGGTGATGGCCAGGGAAGAGATTTGGGCCTTAGGGGTTGATGCAGGATAACTGTGAATCTAGATGCTGTAATAATATGAGGGTATCTTTACAGGATGACTCATGGAAGGGCTGCAGAGAAGAAAGTCATCTACACATTATATAAGATGGGAGGAGAAGGAGTGGAAGAAAGCAAGTCATGGGCAAGGGCCCAACTGAAGTATTGGGGTAAGACAGTCCAGGTCAGCTGTTGTGACTGACTAGTGTCAGGGTCTGTCCAGGTAAAGGCAAAGAGAGGCTGCAATGAAGAATGCAGGGAGATAGTGAAAAAGGCATCTTTTAGATCTAAGACACAGTAATGAGTGGTAGAACAACAGAGGATAGAAGTATGTGGGGGTTTGGCACCATGGAGTATATGAGAAGGACAATCTGATTGATAGCTTGGAGATCTTGTACCAGCCTGGAAGAGCCAGTGTGTCTTTTGTATTAGGAGAATGGGAGTTTTGTGAGGGAATTTTATAGGAATTAAGATGCCATGTCACAATAGGTGAGAAATGATAGATTGTAAGCCTTATAAGGTTAGGTCAGGGATGGAGTATTGTTGTTGGGCAGGGTAGGGGTGGTTAGGTTTGAGAGGGATATTAAATGATTGTTGGGATGAAGACGGATATGGGGAGGAAGTTTACCAGACTAGAATTGAGAAGAAGGCAAACAATGTGAGCCTGGGGAAGAGAGGAAGGAGTCATAAGATGGCTATAAGTGGGTTGGGTCCTGGGAATGATCAGAGTAGCTAACAACTGGTAGTTAGCTCACCGTAAAAGAAGAGCAGGACAAGTAGGGATGACTGAGTGTGGGAAAAGGTGTTGACCTAATTGACACCAGATGGTGGGAGTTTTTAAGGGTCTGGAGACTTTACCATCAATATCCACAGCAGTAATTGGGGCCAAGGAGGTTGGTCCTTAGAAAGAAGGCAGAGTGCATGGCCCCAGTGTTAATTAGGAATGGAATGGATTCAGCCTCCATTGTAAGAGTTACCAAGAGTGTGACATCCAAGATATTCCAAGAGGCTTCCAAAGCTTCTGGATGGAGTCAGTCTTCAGTGGCCAAGCCAAGAAAGTCTGGGAAGGAGCTGGTCAGGGGGTCTGGGGGATAGTTCCAGGGGTGGACATCAGCACTGGGCAGTCCAACTTCCAATGCAGGCCCCATAGGAAGGACAAAACTTTGAAGGAATCCCAGGATTTGTGCATTCCTTGACCCCAAGGCCAAGTTGGTAGCACTTGGAGCATGGCCCTAGAGGGATGCCCTTGGACAAGGAGGCCTTAGAAGTGCTTCTAACCACTGGCTAGAGGTTCAGTCCACCCTGAGGGTTTCTTACCATGAAGGCTAACAACTGCAGTTCAGAAATCCACTGCTTTTGATTGCTTCAATCTGTTATTATAAACATTGAAGGCCAAATTGATAAGTTCTTGTTGTGAGGTCTAAGTACCTGCCTGCAGATTCCGTAGTTTGGTTTTTTTTTTCTTCTAATATCTGGTGCTGATTGGGTAATAAAATGCATCTTTAGGATAAATTGTCTCTCTAGTTTTTCTGGGTCTAATGCTGTGAATCACCTAGGAGCAGTGGTCAAGTGAACTATAAACTGAGCCAGACCAGTATCCCTGTTCAGAGTGGTTTCTTTGAGCTTATCAAAATTAACTGTCTTATGGGTCATCTTGCAAAGTCCTTCTACCCAATCAGAAACCATGTGGTTTCCATTTGCTATGTCTCCAGATCCTGTCTGATACTCCCAGCTTAGCTTTTTCTGGGGTACAGCTGCAGTACCAGCAGAAGATTGGTGTGAAAGAGATACTTTTCATCCCCATAGGACTGGGCCAGGGTGATCATTCCTGCTCATCTCAGAAGACTGAGGCTGGAAGATCACCACAAGTTCAAAGCCAGCCTGGACAGAATCACAGCTGAATTTTACCAAAACTTTAGAGAACTAACACCAATACTCCTCAAACTCTTTAATGAATCTGAAAAGGAAGAAACACTCCAAAATCAATCTTGAAGCCACAATTACTCTGATACCAAATCAGACAAGGGCTCTACACACAAAAAAGCAAGCACCCCACCAACTTAAGGACCATTTCCTTAAAGAACATAGATTCAAAAATCCTCAACAAGATACTTGTAAACAGAATTCAACAAACCACTAACAAGAGTGTATATTTTGACGAAGTTGGCTTCATCTCAAGGATGCAAGGATGACTCCACACATGTAAATCAGTAAGTAAGTATAAACAGAGATAAAGATAAAAACACATGATCCTCTCAACAAATGGAGAAAAAGCCTTTGATGCTTTTAACATTCCATTCATGATTTTAACAAAAACCTTGAAGAAAATAGATATAAAAGTACTCTATGTCAAGCTGCCAAGTCCACTACCAAAATCCTACTAAATGTGGAAAAACTGAGAGCATTCCCTTTAAAATCAGAAACAAGACAAGGGTATCCACTTTCATCACCCCTGTTCAGTATAGTACTTGAAACTTGAGTCAGAGCAATCAACAAGAAAAAGAAAAGGAAGGAAATAGCAAAGAACTCAAATTATTCTTACTTGAAGATTACATGATCCATTACATAAAATAACTGAAAAACTCCACTGGAAGAATGTTAGCACTAATTAACAAATTCAGTAATGTGGCAGGATACAAAAGTAACATACAAAAATCCATAGCATTCCTATAGTCAATAATGAATCTAGCCTGAAATAAATCAGGAAAACAATACCATTCATGGCAGCCTCAAAATATTAAACACCTAGAAATTAATCTAATCAATGAATTGAAAGAAGTCTATAATGAAACTTAGTGTTCTGAAAAAGAGGCTGGAGAGAACATTAAAAAATGAAATGAATTTCCTTGTTCCTGCATAGGCAGTATTGTCAAAGTAACCATATTACAAAAATGATGTATAGCTTTAATGCAATTCCAATGAAAATACCCACAACATGCTTCAAAGAACTAGAAAAACTAATCCTAAAATTTATGTGGCCCATGATTTAGTTACTTCTCCTGTTGATGAGACAAAATACCTGACACCAAAATTTAAGGAGAAAAGATTTAGCTCACAATTTATAGAGCTTTCTGTCCATAATCAGCTGGCTCCAAGGTAGGATGGTGTGCACAGGGGCAACAGTTCATGGGAGCGGAAGACAACAAAAGTAACAAGAACAAAAGGAAGGCGTAAGCTTCTTTCTGGCCTTTATATTGTAGGCAGGTGTTATGGATTAAAACCTGATGATCAACTTAACACCAGCTGAATTAAATCAGCATGGTGCTAAGCGTAGATGTTCCACCTGAGCGTAAATAGAGATGTGGAGAAGACGAGTGAGGCATTGTGGGTTTCTCTAAGTGTTGCTGTTTTGAGTCATTTGTTCTCCTGGAGGAGCTTGTCATGACTAGCTTCCCCAGTGTGAGTTTGACCATTGTCATTGGAGAAGCTCAGGACCTTGTTGATGAGAGTGGCTGTGGTTCACTTTGGGGGAGCTCTGGTCCTTACATCCAGCATTGTGTCCTGGATCCAGAGGGGAAGATGTGTGTCTAATTTCCAGGACAAACTCGTCATGCTGGCTTTCTGGCATGTGCTTGACTGTTCTAATTGTCAGAAGAGGTCGGGACCTCCATGTCGCTGAGGATGGCTGTGGTGCTTTTCAGGACAGCCCTGAAAATTCTTATTTTGAACATGACTTCTCAGCTCTAATGTAGAACCCTCAACTTACCACTCCGCTGGCATAGACTTTCTAGCTTTCATCACTGACCTTTGGGCCTTTCCAGCGTGGATCTGTAAAACAGACTGGTATAAGTCCTTCTTGTGGGCTCTAGGCCTCCAGCTGGACTCGTGGGATGCATTATCATGAGCTCAAGGTTTTCATCTGGACTCATGCAGAACATTGCTCTGGTAACCAGGCCCTAGGCTGAATATTCTGAGTCTTTAGTGTTGTGGACAGATTTCCTGCATTTTCTTGTGTTTTATTCTGGGTGACCATCATAAAATAATATTATAAATTCTGTGTCCTGATTCTAATTGTTCTCTGTACAGCCCCTGACTACAACAGCAGGCTATCCACTCTAGGGCAAGTGTAGCATTTACATCCATAATCCCAGCCCTGGATAATGAGCCAATCATAAATTCTAGATTCAGCCACCTCCAAAAAGCCTGGGCTCCTTGAATTCATGAGGCTTTGGGGGAACATTCAGGCACAAACCATAACATTCCACTCCTGGCCCCCTGAAGACTCGTGCACATCACTTTGTGCAAAAGACATTTAGTCTATCTCTAAGATTTGCCAAATTCTTAACAGTTTTAGCATCATTGAGAAGTCCAAGACCTAATTTTCCTGAGGTGTAAAGCAAACTCTTAGCTGTGGACCCCTCTACAAATGAAAAAATGTTAAACACTTCCAACATTCAATGTGACAAAGCAAAAATTTCCATTCCAAAAGTTATAAATGGGAATACAAAAATGGGACCAAAGCAAATCCAAAATCCAGCAGGGCAAACCTTAAGTCCTGTAGCTTTGTGTGCAGAATCTGAGGCCATCTGTGGCAAGTTGTGGGCTCCAAATTGCTTAACTATTCCCCTATGGCTCTTCTGGTGGTTGTAGATTCCATAGTTTCTCTTTTGGGCTGGATTGGCTCCCTCCTTGCAGCTTTCCTCAAATGATTCAAATGTTCTTGATTTCTCCAAACTTCTGGAGTCTCCACTGAACTTTTGGCTTCCCACTCACAGCTTCACACACTGCTTTCTCAGGGGGCATACTGCCTGACCTTCCAGGGCTTCTTTAGAAATCTGGGTGGGAGGTTTCTTAAACACACAGCTCTTGCATTTTGCATGCACCTAAAGCCAGTGCTAGGTAGATGATGCTAAAGTATGCTGCCAGCTGGAGCAGTAGCCAGGCTTCCCTCTCTCTTGGCTGTAAGAGCCAAGCTTCTGAAGGGTCGCTGAGCACCCTGAATCTGAGGAAAAAATATTCTATGCTACTGCTGTTCTGGAACATGGTGCAGCCACTGCCATTCTGGAACATGTTGGTTTGCAACTGTTTTCTCAAAGAAAAGTCTTTTATCTTTGCTTTTATCAGTCTTTTGAGGCTGCATAGGATGGTGTACTATTGCATCTTGTGGTGGCCTCATACCATCATTTGTATTTTCCTGTTCCTTCTCAAGGATCCAGATTTCCTTTGCTCTGTCTTTGCAGTCTTCAGCTTTACTGATACTTTCCCTCTGACTAAACTTGCAATATTTTTAAATCATTCTGCTGGGCTCTTTCCTCTTGATTCTCAACATATATCTGGTTTTAAAAAACTCCAGCAATAGTCATTCCATCAGCTCAATATTAGACTTCCTTGAATTTCTTCTGCCAGATTAGTCTGCTACTCTTAAACTTAGTCTCAAGAAGCCTCTGGACTGGAGCAAAATGCAGACAAACTTTCTGCCAAGCCATAACACTCATCATCTGGACTCCAACAGACAATTCATTCCTTCTTCTCAGTGAAACTTTCCACCCCTAGTCTTTCCCTGCTAGATTTCTATCAGTCTTCTGGTCTTCTGAGCGCATACCATAATCTACCATAAAGAACAGCCTAAGATGTTCCAGCTCTACTTTTTAAAATTTTTTTTTATTTAAAGAGAAAAAAAGAAAAAGGATAGAAATATTACAGAATTTCAAAAAAAAAAAAGATAAACAGCAAGAAATCACTAGTTGATAAATTACATATTGTTCTTTTAGAAATAGTTTTTCAAGTTACAAAATTAAAGCACACAAAGTGACACTCAAGCAGTGAGAGTGCAAATAGATCTGTTCAACAATCCAACAAGAACTAGAAATATGGTTATCAATCCCCACACCTAAACATACATGCAGCTATATCTTTTATAGCACTTCCTATTTCCTCTTTTTTACAATAGCAATTATACATTTTTAAAATTTATTTAAAGAGAAGAAAAAAAGCAAAACAGAAAAAAGGATAGCAACAATATAGAATTCTAAAAAGAAAGAAAGAAAATAAAGGAAAAGGACAAAAAAACTCCACTAAGAAATCACTAGTTTATAAATTATATATTGTCATCTTAGATGTAGTTGTTCAACTTACAAAGTTAAAGGGTACATAGTAGACATTCAAACAGTCAGACTACAAACAGTTCTGCTCAAAGATCCTACAAAGATTCAGCAATATGGTCATCTATTTTACACACTCAAACATACATGCAGTTATATCCCTTAGAGCACTTTCTTTTCCTCTTTTTTACAATAGCAATTACACATTTTGGTTTTATTACACTTGTAGTTCTTATTTACTTTTTACACTAGAGACACAATATGATATTTATAAATATGATTCTTACTTATTTCACTAATGATAGTCTCAAGTTGGCTCCATTTACCTATGAAGGCCTAAAGATCATCCTTTTTATAGCTGAGTAATATTCCATTGTATAAAAATGCCACATCTTTTTTCATCCACTCTGTAGTTGATGGGCATCTTGGTTGTTTCCAAGATTTAGCTATCACAAATTGTGCAGCTATGAACATGGGTGCACATATATCACTGTGATATGAACTTTTCAGTTCTGAGAAAATACCCGAGAGGGGAATAGCTGGATTGAATGGGGCTTCCAATCCTAGTCTTCTGAGAATTCTCCATATGGATTTCCATAATGGTTACACCAATCTACATTCCCACCAACAGTGGAGCAGTGTTCTTTTTTCCCTGCAGCCTCGCCAACATTTGTTATCAGTTGATTTCTTGATGGCAGCTATTCTTTCTGGAGTGAGATGGAATCTCAATATTGTTTTAATTTGCATTTCTTGAATGACAAGTGATAGTGAACATTTCTTCATGTATTTATTTGCCATTTGTATATCTTTCTCTGAGAACTGTGTGTTCATCCCAGATGCCCATTTTTGGAGAGGGTCTTTGAATTTGGGGGGATTGATGTTTTTCAATTCTTTATATGTTCTGGACACAAGTACTTTGTCTAAGGGGTTGCTGGCTAAAATTCTTTCCCACTCTGTGGGTTTTCTTTTCACTCTGTTGGTGATTTCCTTTGAAGTGCAGAAACTTTACAATAATCTGAGATCCCATTTGTTGATTCTTTGAAGAGTTTCCCGTGCAGTTTGCATTTTGTTCATGAATTCTCTGCCTACCCCTATGTCTCCAAACTTCTACCTACCTTGTCTTCCAGTAGATTTAGTGTTTCTGTTTTAATATTGAGGTCTTTGATCCATTTAGACTTTAGTTTTGTGCATGGTGATAGGCTTGGATCTAGTTTCAGTCTTCAGCATGTAGAGAGCCAATTTTTCCAACACCATTTATTAAAGGGACTATCCTTCTTCCAGTGGACATATTTAGCCCCTTTGTCAAATATCAGGTGGCTGAGGGTCTTTGTAGTTGTGCTTGCATCTTCTAATCTGTTCCATTGATCCTCAGGTCTATTTCTTTGCCACTACCAAGCTGATTTGATCACTGTGGCTTTATAGTACTGTTTCAAGTCAGGAATTGAGATGCCTCCTGCCTTGCCTTTGTTGCCCAGAATTGCCTTTGGTATTCTAGGTTTCTTCTGTTTTCAAATGAATTTTAGTAGTGTTTTCTCTAGATCTGTGAGGTATGTCAATGGTATTTTGATTCGGAATTGCATTAAATCTGTATAACAGTTTTGGGAGTATGGCCATTTTCACAATGTTGGTTCTTCCTAACCAAGAGCAAGGAATGTCCTTCCATTTTCTAATATCCTTTTCAATCTCCTTTTTCAGTGTAGTATAATTTTCAGCATATAGGTCATTTTTAGTTAGGTTGATTCCTAAGTATTTCATTTTTTTAGATGTTATTGTAAAGGGCAATATTTCCATAATTTTTCTCTCAGTGAGTTTTTTATTTGTGTACAGGAATGCTATTGATTTTTGAGCATTAACTTTGTATCCAGCTACACTGCTGAACTTGTTTATTACCTCTAGCAGTCTTTTAATGGAGTTTTTTGAGTCTTCTATATAGAGTATCATGTCATCTGCGAATTAACTTCTTCCTTTCCTACCTTTACTCCTTTTACTTCTCTCTGTTGTCTGATTGCCCTGGCTAGTGTTTCCAGAACTATGTTGAAAAGGAGTGGTGATAGTGGACATCCTTGTTTTGTTCCTGATTTTAAAGTGAAAGCTTTCAGTTCTTGTCCATTTAGTATAATGTTGGCTGTTGGTTTGTCATAGATGGCCTTTATGAGACTGGCCTATAGTTCTCTTTTTTGGTTGCATCTTTCTCTGGTTTTGGTATCAGAGTAATACTTGCCTCCAGGAATGTTTTAGGGAGGATTGCTTTTTTCTCAATTTCATTGAAGAGTTTAAGGGGTACTGGCATCAAATCTTCTCTAAATTTCTTGTAGAATTGAGCTGTGAATCCATCCAGACCTAGACTATTCTTTGTTGGTAAGTTTTTAATTACATTTTCAATTTCAATAGCTAATATTGGGCTGTTCAAAATTGCCATATCTTCTTGGTTGAGCTTTGGTAGTTTATATGTTTCTAGAAATCTGTCCATTTCCTCTGTGTTTTCCACTCTATGTGAGTAGAGATTTTCAAAGTAGGTATTCATGATCTTTTGAATGTCCATGGGATCTGTAGTAATTTCTCCCTTTTCAGTTCTTAGTGCATGAATTTGGGTCTTTTCTTTCTTTCTCTTGATAAGGTTAGCTAGGGTTTTGTCAATTTTGTTTATTCTCTCACAAAACCAGCTTTTTGATTCATTAATTCTTTGTATTGTTTTTTTAGTTTCAATTGCATTGATTTCTGCTCTAATCTTTACAATTTCCTCTCTTCTATGAGCTTTGGGTTTAGCTTGCTCTTCTTTTTCTAGATGCTTGAGATGGAGCATTAAGTTGTTTATTTGTGCTCATTCTGTTTTCTTGATATGACAGTTTATTGCTATATATTTCCCTCTTAAGACTGCTTTCATTGCATCCCACAGATTACACTATGTTGTTTCTATATTTTCATTGAATTGTAGTATTGTTTTATTTCTTCTTTAATTTCATCTGTAGCCCTTTGGTTATTCAAAAGGCTGTTACTTAATTTCCATGAATTTTGCAGGTTTTACAATTTCTTTTGCCATTAATTTCCAATTTCAGTGTGGTGCTATGGTCAGATATTATGCATGGTATGATTTCAACACCTTTGTATATACTTAAGAATGTTTTATGGGATAATATATGGTCTGTTTGGCTGAATGTCCCATGTGCAGCTGAGAAGAATGTGTATTCTGAGGTGGTTGGGTGGAATACTCTGTAAACATCTACTAAGTCCAATTGCTCACAGGTATGATTCAGTTCTGTTAGTTCTTTGCTGACTTTTTATCTAGTTGATCTATCTCTTTGTGATAATGGGCTGTTAAGATCTCCTGTTATAATTGTGTTCTTGTGTATTTGGTTTTTCATGTCCATTAGTATCTGTCTTATATAGTTGGGTGCTCCTGTATTTGGTGCATATATATTTATAATTGTTAGTTCTTCCTCATGAAATTTACCACTAACAAGTATGTATTGACCCTCTCTATCTCTTTTAATCATTTTAGGTTTGAAGTTCATGTTGTCTTCAAATAGAATAGCTACCCCTGCTTTTTTCTGGGTTCCTGTTGCATGGAATACTGTTTTTTATCCTTTGACTTTCAATCTATGAGTTTCCTTTTGGGTCAGATGTGTTTCTTGTATACAGCATATTGTGGGGTCCTGTTTTTTGATCCATTCTCTCAATCTATTTCTTTTTATAGGTGAATTGAGGCCATTTATATTTATGGATATCACTGATATGTACTGGCTCGACTTTGCCATGTTATGTTCCAGTTGTTTCTTTCTGCTTTTCCTCTTATTTAATTGCTTATCCTACCTGGTGGTTTCTTTCTGTTGTTGTTTTGGGGATTGTGGTCATTTTTATCTCTGTGTAGTATGCCTTTAAGTCCTCTTTCTAGGGTTGGTTTGGTGGACATGCATTTCTTCAGTTGTTCTTTGTCATGGAAGTATCTTGTTTCTCCATTAAATTTGAAGGAAGGTTTTCCTGTGTACATCAGTCTGGGTTGAAGGTTGTTTTCTTTCAGGGCTTGAAATACCTCACTCCAAGCTCTTCTTGACTTGAGGGTTTGTGCTGAAAAGTCTGCTGTGATTCTAATGGGCTTTCCTTGATAGGTGAGTTGTGTCTTTTCTCTGACAGCTTTTAATATTCTGTTTTTATGCTGTATGTCTGAGATCTTATTCACTATGTGTCTGGGTGTGGATTTATGTTGGTTGTGACTGTTTGGTGTTCTATATGCCTCACTTATCTGCATATCAGATCCTTTCCCCATGTTTGGGAAATTTTCTGCTACTATTTCTGTAAATACTTTATGTATGTCATTTGCCTGGACTCCTGTATCTTCGCTAATGCGCATTATTCTTATATTGTTGCTCCTGGCATCATCATAAAACTTCTGGATTGTCATTTCATGCTGCTTTGTTATTTTTAAAAGTTCTCTCCTTTCCTGATCACTAACTGTGATCCTGTGCTCAAGGTCCGAAATCCTACCCTCAGCTTCTTTTAGGTAGTTTTGCATGCTTTCAATAGAATTTTTTGTTTCTTGGATGTCTCTTTGAGTTTGTTTCATGAATTCTGCTTGTTTTCTATATTGTTCATTCAAAGTTTCAATCAGTTTCCCATGCTCATGTACTTTTTTCTCTAGCTCTTCTTTAGCTGCATTCAACAACTCCTTTACTAAAGTTGTTATTTTTATCTTTACATGGGAGAGTACTTCTAATTTGATTTCCTGTATAGCCTGATGCAGTTTTTTTTTTTTATTTCACTCTCTATCTTTTCAGAGATTCCCAGTGTGTTACTTTTGGGGTCCTCTATTTCAATGTCTCCTATACTTGCTTCTGGTGAATTATATGTTTGAGACTGCATTTTGCTTTTTCGTTTTGTCGTTTTCACTCTTCCTGGTGTTTTCTATGTGCAGGAGAGGATCACAAACACTTTTGAGACACACCAAAATCTTACAGTTTGTTGGAGGGGGTTTTACTACTGGTCCTATTTATCTCCTGTACACCTCTATTTTAGGGGTATACTCACCACACTGATACAGTCAATCTGCTGTAGTCCAAGGTTCACCACCTGGGAGCAAAGTTCCAAATTTTCTCACACCAACTGGAGCCTGCTGAGATCTTCTGATGTTCCCGGTAGCAGGGCAGGCCCTCGGAGAGGTTCTGGGCAGCCTACCCCTGAGGTGGGCTTGCGCTGAGTTCCTGGTGGCAGTGTGGGCCGTAGGTGGTGGTTGGGAGCAGCCTACCCCTGAGGTGGGCTTGCACTGAGTTCCCAGTGACAGGGCAGGCCCTCAGTGGTGGTTGAGGGCAGCTTACCCCTGAGGCAGGCTTGTGTTGAGTTCCTAGTATACTGTTTTTTATGCTGTATGTCTGAGATCTTAATTATTATGTGTCTTGGTGTGGATTTATGTTCATTGACTGTTTGTTCTATATGCCTCACTTATCTGCATATCAGATTCTTTCCTCATGTTTGGGAAATTTTCTGCTATTATTTCTGTAAATACTTTATGTATGTCATTTTCCTGGACTCCTGTATCTTTGCTAATGCCCATTATTCTTACATTGTTGCTCTTAGCATCATCATAAAACTTCTGGATTGTCATTTCATTCTGCTTTGTTTTTTTTTTCAAAGTTCAATCTTTGCCTGATCATTAACTGTGATCCTGTCCTTAAGGTCCGAAATCCTATCCTTAGCTTCTTTTAGGTGGTTTTGCATGCTTTCAACAGAATTTTTGTTTCTTGGATATCTCTTTGTGTTTGTTTTATGAATTCTGCTTGTTTTCAATATTTTTCATTTAAGGTTTCAATCAGTTTCCCATGCTCATGTACTTTTTTCTCTAGTTCTTCTTTAGCTGCATTCAACAACTCCTTTACTAAAGTTGTTATTTCTATCTTTACATGGGAGAGTACTTCTAATTTGATTTCCTCTATAGCCTGATGCAGTTGTTTTTTTATTTCACTTGCTATCTTTTCAGAGATTTCTGGTGTGTTACTTTTTGGGTCCTCTATTTCAATGTCTCCTATACTTGCTTCTGGTGGACTATATGTTTGAGACTGCATTTTGCTTTTTTGTTTTGTCATTTTCTCTCCACCTGGTGTTTTCTATGTGTAGGAAGGGATCACACACACTCTGTTCAGACTCACTAGAGTCTTACAGTTAGTTGGAGGGGGTTTTACTACTGGTCCTATTTATCCACTGTACACCTCTATTTTAGGGGCATACTCACCACACCGACACAGTTAATCCATTGCAGTCCAATGTTCACTGCCTGGGAGCAAAGTCCCAAATTTTTTCACACTAACTGGACCCTGCTGAGGTCTTCTGATGTTCCAGGTGGGAGGGAGGGCCCATGGGGGAGATTCCAGGCCACTTACCCGTGATGCGGGCTTCTGCAATCTTCCTGGTGGTGGCAGGGCGGGCCCTCAGGGAAGGTTCCAGGCAGCTTCCCAGCTCTACTTTTTCAGCCAGCATCTCCAGACCTTTCCAATCTCTTCCCAAAAGCCATTACCAAGGGCTCTTGAACCACATGATCTGGCATAGTCACAGCAGTGACCCACTGCTTGTACCAAATTCTGTCTTAATTACTTTTCTGATTGCAGAGACAAAATACCTGACACCCATAGTTAAGGAGGAAAGGTTTATTTAGCTCACATTTTGCAAAAGTTTCAGTCCATAATCAGGTGGCTCCAAGCAGGGAGGTGTGGTATAGCAGCAACAGTTCATGTTGGTGGAAGAAAACAAAAGCAACAAGTGCAAAATGGAGCTGCAATCCTTTCTGTCCCCTAAATTATGGTTGGTGTAGCAGTCACATCCTAAATCTAAACAATGGACCAATCATAAATTCCCTTTGAAACTTCCTGTGTATTTTAATTTCTTTATTCTAAGAGTAAAAGAGAATACCCTTCCTCCTAGACTGTAAGATGTTGGCACACTTTCAACAAAAAACAGGAACTTTGGACTATCAACCATGGTCACTAAAATATTTCAAATTTCAGACAGATCTCTAAATAATAGGCAAAATTCATGTAAATTAGCATCAGATACAATTGTGTATCTGAATGCATCAATATATGGACAATTTAAGTCACAGTGGAATATATGTTCATGTTTTCTCATGACTATAAATAAAACATTAGATTTTCATTATTCTAAATTTCCAGCCATAGTCCAATTTGCCTAAAAATATATGATCCCTTCAAAAAAATGTTCTAGTAATTCAAATTTTAAGATATCACTGCCTAAAATTCTCTCCCCAGGAGACCAGTGTCTCATAATACTATTGGTTTTGCTTTCCATGAGGTAAGCTCTCCCTTAACAGTCTCCTGCCGCAGGAAGATGTACACTTTTGTGTTTACTCCTTGAATTATTAATCAATCAGTTACTTTTTAAATGAGGCAGTTCACTGAGACTGGGTTTGCAAGGAATGAGTGTGGACAGGTTACAGTGGTGAGAAGATAGCTTAAGCTGGGGGAAGCTAGAGTAGCCTAGGTCAGACAGTTCATGGAATCTCTTCCAACTTGTGAAGATGCCTAAGAAAGGAAACTGGCAAGCTTTCTATTGTATTTACAGTGATACAGAAAAACCAGTATCATACTAAATGGAAGACTCTTTGCACCAAGGAATCTAGAAGGCAACTCTTTGTTATGCTAGTGGGCAAAGGGGAATCTCAGTTCCAAATCAGCAAGCAGTAGTGAGGCAGTTTTAGGTTCAGTTTAAATACAGTTTGTAAGCAGGAAATACAAGGCATTACATGATTGGTTACATGGGTTGAATTAAGTCATATATTGTCAGGTAAACTAACTACATACATTTGCTTAAAAGGAATTGTTTATCAACACGTAGGAACATTCTGGGGAAAATAGGAGGGGATTCAAATGGATCAAGCAGAGTTAAAAAATGATCTTGTACTTGCAAAGCAGGCACTTATGCTGCTGGACTAAATCCCTGGCCCTCAATTTTTGTTCCTAGCAGTTAAATGAATTGTTCTCTCATCACATCTCTGAATCAAGTCTCCTCTCCTGTGTATGTATGTGTGTGTGAATACAGTTAAATAATCCTAAATGAATGCTCTTACAGATAATTACAGTGATGAGATTTACTTACTGTGGCATTTTAAGGTGATAATAATGGTTTATTTTTTTCAAATTGTACATTTTTATTCAATATTATGAGAATTTTTCTTATTTATTGAATATCATTTTAGTGACAATGTTAAATCATAGAGATTGTCCTACTTAACCATATTACATCCCTTCTTTTTTGGTAAATTAACATCAGTATAGTTTTTTACATATAAATTTCTCAAGTCTTAAGTACTTTTGCAATTTAAAAAAAATTTTTATTAAAAAAAATAAACTCCACAATTTCAAAACAAGATAATACTACAGTAGCAATAATTAATATATTGCATATTGTTATCTTCAGAGTAGCTATTCAGGATATAAGATATAAGCATGAGATATTGTCCAAACAAGATTAGCACAAACCTTTCCTTTCAATGAACTAAGAGAAACTAAGGATATGTCTATCTTGGCTGTTTTGTATATTGATAATCTCAGTGGAATCTCAGTGTTGTTTTAATTTACATCTCTCATATGACCAATGATGTTGAATATTTCTTCATATATTTATTTGCCATTTGTATTTCTTCATCTGTAAAAAGTATTTATTCATTTCAAACACCCATATATATACTTTTTTCTTTTTTTCTTCCTTCCATTCCCTTTCCCTGCCCCTCAGCAGGTTCTCTTTTCTTTGGAACAGTTTTTGCCCAATTTACAATATCTATTGTACATTTTGGCTCCTATTTACTTGTTCAGCTTCTCACACTAGTTTACACAAGTGGGTCTGATTTATTTCACTTAAGAGTATGGTCTCAAGTTACATTCATTTATATAACTCACAAGTTTATCCTTCTTTATGGCTATGTAGTTCTCCATTATTTAAAAAAAAAACCACATCCTTTTTATCTATTCATCAGTTGGTTGGCATTTGGTTGTTTCTAAGATCTGGCTATTACAACTCGAGTACACATATATCACTATGGTATGATGTTTTAAATTATTGTAGGAAGATATAAAGAATTAAAATAGCTGGATCAAATGGGACCTCTAATCCTGGTTTATTGAGGAATCACTACACTCCCACAAACAACAAAAAAGGATTCATTTTTTCTTGACAGTACCTCCAGCATTTGTTACTGGTTGATTTCTTTTTTTTTTAATTTTACAGAGAATAAAACAAAAGAGGACAGAATAAAGCAGATCAGATTGGAACAATGCAAGCAACACAGCACTTCACAACAAGACAATTGGATATCAACAGTAGCTACCATAATGTCTCTTTCTGTGAAATAGTTGAGCATAGCTTCACACACAATAATATCAAACATAACAAAATAGAATAAAACCATTCAAGAGAAGGAAAGTATTATAGGGCATTCAGAACCAAATAACAGAAAATGAACAATGGCTACTATATCTCAAAAATGTGTTTATACTATCATACATATTAAAATCCAGTAAGACACAACATGATAGAATAAATGGAAATAGAAGAACAAAACCATAGCAGGACTTTAAAGCAAGATGATATTAAATCAGCAATGCCTGCCATAATGTCTTGTTTTCTTCAAAGTAGCTGTTTCATACCATCACATATAATAAGGTCAAACAAAACAGAATAAAACCATTCCAACCAATGAATGAAAACGTTATAAGACTTCAAAGCAATATAATGGGGAACCATGATTACCATAGAATCTTATGTACTCTCACCATTTCTTACACTAGGGAGACTATACAGTATTTATACATGTGAGTTTGATTTATTTCACTTATGAGTATGGTCTCAAGTTGCATCCATTTATTTATAAATATCTCAATGTGATCATTCTTTATAGCTGAGTAGTACTCCATTGTATAAAACTACCATAATTTTTTAATCCATTCCTCAGTTGATGGGCACTTAGGTTGTTTCCAAGATCTGGCTATCACAAATTATGCTGCTATAAACATGGGTGCACATATATCACTGTGGTATAAAGTTTTCAATTCTGGGAATGTGCCTAGGAGTGGAATAGCTGGATCAAATGGGACTTCCAATCCCAGCTTTTTGAAATCTCCAGACTGACCTCCACAGTGGTTGCACCAGTCTACACTCCCACCAACAGTGCAGAAGAGTTCCTTTTTCCCCACAGCCTCTCCAGCATTTGTTGTTGGTAGTTTTCTTGATCCTGGCTATTCTTTCTGGAGTGATATGGAATCTCAGTGTGGTTTTAACTTGCATTTCTCTAATGACCAATGATGATGAACATTTTTTCATGTATTTATTTGCCATTCATATTTCTTCATCTGAGAACTGTGTGTTCATCTTGGATGCCCATTTTTGGATTGAGTCTTTGAATTTCTGGAGTCTGATTTTTAAAAATTCTTTGTAAGTTCTAGACAGATATCTTTTGTCTGAGGGACTGTTCACTAAGATTTTTTCCCAGTTTATGGATTTTCTTTTCACTATGCTGGAGATTTCTTTGAACATGCAAAAACTCTTTATTTAATAAGATGTGATCCCTGTTATTGATTATGGGAAGTATTTCCCGTGCAGTTTGGACCTTGTTTATGAATTCTCTACCTACCCCTATGTCTTCAACATTTTTACTACTTTGTCTTCCAACAGATTTTTAATGTTTCTGTTTTAATATTTAGATCTTTGATCCATTTAGATTTTAGTTTAGTACACGGTGACAGGCATGGATCTCATTTTAGTTTTCAGCATATGGATAGCCAGTTTTTCAAGCACCATTTATTAAAGATACTATCAAAAAAAAGAGACTATTGTTCTTCCAGTGAATATGTTTGGCCCCTTTATCAAGGATAAGGTCGTTAAGTGTGTTTGTAGTTGTGCTTGTATCTTTTAGTCTATCCCATTGATCTTCAGGTCTGTTTTTATTGCAATACCATGTTGATTTTATTACAGTAGCCTTGTAGTATAACTTCAAGTCAGGGAATGTGATGCCTCCTGCCTTGGCTTTGCTGCTTAGAATTGCCTTTGCTATTCTAGGTCTCTTCTGGTTCCAGATGAATTTGAGGAGTGATTTCTCTAGATCTATGAGGTATGTTAGTGATATTTTCATTGGGATTGCATGGAATCTGTATAACAATTTTGGGAGAATGGCCATTTTCACAATATTTATTCTTCCTATCCATGAACAAGGGATGTTTTTCCATTTTCTGAGGTCCTCTTCTATTTCTTTTTTCAGGGTATTATAATTTTCCCTGTATAGCACTTTTATTTCTTTCATTAGATTAATTCCTAAATATTTCACTTTTTTGGATGCTAGTGTGAAGGGTGTAGCTTCTCTTATTTCTCAGTTATTTTGTTGTTAGTGTATAGGAATGCTATTGATTTTTGAGTATTAACTTTGTATCCAGCTATATTGCTGAATTTATTTATTATATCTAAGAGTCTTTCAATGGAGTTTTGGGGGTCTTCTATGTAGAGTATCATGTCATCTGCAAATAATGATAGTTTAACTTCTTTTCCTATCTTTACTCCTTTTATTTCTCTCTCTTGTCTAATTGCTCTAGCTAGTATTTCCAGTACTATGTTGAATAGAAGCAGTGATGAGGGACATCTTTGTCTTGTGCCTGATTTTAAGGTAAAGGCTTTCAGTTTTTGGCCATTTAATATGACACTGGATGTTAGTTTGTCATAGATGGCCTTTATCATATTGAGGTAAAGACCATCTATTCCAATTCCCTGTAAGGTTCTTATCATGAATGAGTGTTGGATCTTACCAAAAGCTTTTTCTGCATCTATAGAAATGATTATGTGATTCTTGCTTTTGGCTCTATTGATATGGTGGATTACATTTATTAATTTATGTATGTTGAACCATCCCTGCATGCCTGAGATGAATCCCACTTGGTCATGGTGCATAATCTTTTTGATGATTTGCTGCATCCTGTTTGCCAATATTTTATTGGGAATTTTTGCATCTATGTTCATTAGGAAGACTGGCCTGTAGTTCTCTTTTTTAGTTGGGTCTTTCTCAGGTTTTGGTAGTAGAATGATATTTCCTTCCAGGAATGACTTAGGGAGAATTGCTTCCCTTTCAATTTCACTGAACAGTTTGAGGAGTGTTGGCATTAAGTCTTCTTTGTATTTCTTGTAGAATTCCATAGTGAATCCATCTGGGCCTGGCCTCTTCTTTGCTGGTAAGGACTTAATTACATTTTCAATTTCATTGATAGAAATTGGGTTATTCAGCAGTTTTACATCTTCTTGACCCAGCTTTGGTGGTTCATATGTTTCTAGGAATCTGTCCATTTCTTCTGTGTTAGCGAACCTATGAGAGTAGAGGTTTTCAAAATAGTTGTTGATGGTCATCTGTATTTCCACAGGGTCGGTAGCGATTTCACCTTTTTCATTTCATATTGCATGAATTTGAGTCTTTTCTTTCCTTTTTAAAATAAGGTTGGCTAGGGATTTATCAATTTTATTTATTCTTTCAAAGAACCAACTCTTTGATTCATTGATTCTTTGAATTGTTTTCTTAGTCTCTATTGCATTAATTTCTGCTCTGATCTTTATAATTTCCTCCCTTCTTTTGGCTTTGGGCTTGGTTTGCTTTTCTTTTTCTAGATGTTTGAGGTGTAGTATCAGGTTTATTTTTTGTGTTTGTTCTGTTTTCCAAATGTGGGAACTCAGTGCAATACATTTTCCTCTGAGGACCGGTCTCATTGCATCCCCCAGATTCTGGTAAGTTGTATTGGTATTTTCACTTGCTTGTAGATATTGTTTAATTTCTTCTTTACTTTCCACCATAACCCATTGATTGCTCAAGAGTGTATTATTCAATTTCCATATGTTTCTGCAGTTTTTGCAGTTTCTCTTATCATTAATTTCTAGTTTTATGGCACCATGATCTAATAAAATGCATAAGTTAATTTCAATTCTTTTCATTTACATAAATGTTCTATGGGCTAGTATATGGTGTATTTTAGAGAATGTCGCATGTACTGCTGAGAAGAAGGTATATTCTGATGTTGGATGGAACACTCTGTAGACATCTATCAAGTCCATTTGTTCACAGGTGTGATTCAGTTGTCATTTCTTTGCTGATTTTCTGTCTAGTTGATCTGTCCCTTTGTGTCAATGGCATGTTAAAGTCTCCTGTTAGAATTGTGTTATTGCTTATTTGATTTTTCATTTCTGTTAATACTTGCTTTGTAAGCTGGGTGGTCTGGAATTTTGTGCATATGTATTTAAGATTGTTATCTGTTCCTCTTGCAGTTTTCCCCTAACTAGTATGTAGTGATCTTCTTTAAATCTTTGCACCATTCTTGGCTTGAATTTCACATTGTCTGCAAACAGAATAGCTACCCCCCGCTTTTTTCTTGAGTTCCTGTTGCATAGAGTATTGTTTTCTATCCTGTGACTTTCATCTATGAGTTTCCTTTTGGGTTAGATGGGTTTCTTGTAGACAGCATATGGTTTGACGTTGTTTCTTGATCCATTCTGGCAGTCTGTTTCTTTTAATTGGTGAATTGAGGCCATTTACATTAATGGTTATAAGTGTTATATATCATTTTATTGTTGACATGTTATCTTTCTGCTATTGTATCCTTATCTTTCCATTCTGTTTAGTTAGTGGTTTTTTTGGCTTTGGGCTTGGTTTGCTTTTCTTTTTCTAGATGTCTGTCTTGCTTAGTGGTTTTTTTCCATTTGTATCTAGAAAGTCTTTCAGTAATCTTTGCAGGGTTGGTTTGGGGATCTTGAAGTTCTTCAGCTGTTCTTTGTCATGAAAGTATCTTATTTCTCCATCCATTTTGAAGGTCAGTTTTTCAGTGTATATCAGTCTTGTTTGGAAGTCGTTTTTCTTTATGATCTGAAATACTTGAACTCCATGCTCTTCTTGACTTCATTGTTTGTGTTGAGAAGTCTGCTGTGATTCTGATAGGTTTTCCTTTATTGGTGATCTGTCTTTTCTCTCTAACAGCTTTTAATATTCTGTTCTTATGTTGGATTTCTGGGATGGTGATTATTATATGTCTGGGTGTAGTTTTGTTTTGATTATGGCTATTTGGAGTTCTATATGCTTCACTAATCTGTATATCAGTTTCCATACTCATGTTTGGGAAGTTTTCAGCTATTACTTTTGTAAATAGCCTCTTGATATCATTTGTGTTGACCCCTTCTTTTTCATTTATCCATATTAATCTTACATTGTTTTTCTTTGCATCATCTTGTAACTGTTGAATTGTTATTTCCTGATTTCTTGTTATTGTTAGAAGATCTTTCCTTTCCTGTTCACTAGCTGCAATCTTATCTTCAAGGTCTGAAATTCTATCTTCACTTTTGTTGAGGTGGTTTTGGCGACTTTCAATAGAATTTTTGATTTCCTGTATATCTCTTTGAATCTGCTTCATGTATTCTGTTTGTTTCTTATACTGTTCATTCAGGGATTCTATCTTTTTGCTTTGCTTCTCTGATTTTTTTAGCTGTGTCTTCTTTAGATGCGTTCACTATCTCTTTCACTACTTTTATCATTTCTTCTTTTACCTGGGAGATTATTTCTGATTTGAGTTCCTTCATAGCTTCCCATACTTGCTTCTTTATTTCAGTTGATATCATTTCAGGTATTTCAGGTGTATGACTAGTATTTTCTTCTATGTACATGGCTCCCAGGCTTTCTTGGGATGGGCTGGAGGTTTGAGATTGCATTTTGGTATTTCATTTTGTCATTTTCCTATGTGTTTTGAGTGATGTTCCAAAACTTTCCCTGGCTGTGCTGGAAATCACCTCCTGCATCCTCAGCTCCTGGGACTCATGGGCCTTGGGTCCCCTCTCGGCGGGGGCCTGTCTCCCCTGGTTGAATGAAGGTTGCTGGGCGTGGTTCACTCAAGCCATTGGAAATCTCTCAAGGTTAGTCCAGTGTCCTAGGGGGCTGGGTGGGCACCCAATCACTGGGAGTGATGTCCCAAACTCTCCCCGGACCAGCACCGGGAAGCTGGAACTCCCTTGTAGCACGGGCCTGGCTCCTCTTTTGGTGTGGGCCTAACTCCCCTCTCCACTGGTTGATTTCTTAATGGTAGTCATTCTTTCTGGAGTGGGGTGGAATCTTATTGTTGTTTTAATTTGCATCTCTCAGATGATCAGTGATGTTGAACATTTCTTCATATATTTATTTGCCATTTGCATTTCTTCATCTGAGAAGTGTACATTCATCTTTGATGTTTGGATTGGGTCTTTGAATTTGGTGGGACTAATTTTTTTCAATTCTTTATATGTTTTAGATATAATCCTTTGTCTGAGTGACAACTGGCTAAAATTATTTTCCCTTTCTGTGGGTTATCTTTCAAATTTATTAACTACTTTGGTAGTGTAAATGCTTTTTATTAATGTAAGATCCCACTTGTTGATTCTTTGTAGTGTTTTCTGTACAGTCTGGGTTTTGATCATGGAGTTTGCTTACATCTGCCTTCAATACTTCTACCTATTTTCTCTTCCAGTAGATTTAGTGTTTCTGTTTTGATATTTAGATTCTTGACCCATTTTGACTTTAGTTTAGTATATGGTGATAGACTTGGTTCAAGTTTTAGTCTTTGCCATGTGGAAAGTCAGTTTTTCCAGCACCATTTATTAATGAGACTATCTTTCTTCCAGTAAACATGTTTGGCCCCTTTATCAAAGATAAAGTGGCTGAGTGTGTTTGGAGTCGCCACCTGCATTTTCTATTCTGTTCCAGTGATCTTCAGATTTGTTTGTCAATATCCTGCTGATTTTATAACAGTAGCTTTGTAGTGAAATTTCAAGTTAGGAATTTCAATGCCTCCTGATTTGACTTTGCTGTCCAGTATTGCTTTTCCTATTCTAGGTCCCTTCTGGTTCCAAATTAGTTTTAAGAATGTTTTCTGTAGTTCTGTGAGTTATACTAATGGTATTTTGATTGAGATTGCATTAAATGTGTATAACAATTTTGTGAGTAGGCCATTTTCACTATGTTGCTTCTTCCTACCCTTGAGCAAGGGATATCCTTCCACTTTCTAATATCCTCTTTGATCTCCTTTTCAGAGTGCTATAATTTTTAGTGTATAGATCTTTTATTTTCTTTGTTAGATTGATTCTTAAATATTTTATTTTTTCTTTTGAGTGTTATTGTAAAGAGTGTGAGTTCCCTAATTTTTCTCTGTGAGTATATTGCTTGCAAACAGACATGATAGTGATTTTTGAGTGTTGACTTTGTATCCAGCTATACTGCTGAATTTGGTTATTGACTCTAGAAGCTTTTTGGTGGAGGTTTTGGGGTCTTTTATGTATTATCATGTCATCTGCAAATAATGATAATGTAACTTCTTTCTTTCCTGTCCTTATTCCTTTTATTTCTTCTTCTTGTCTAATTGCCCTGGCTAACGTTTCCAGTACTGTATTGAATAGGAATCATGATAATGAGTATCCTCATCTTGTTCCTGATTGTAGATTGAAAGCTTTCTTTTGTCTATTGATTATATTAGCTGTTGGTTTGTCATAAATGGCTTTTATCAGATTGAGATAAAGAACATTTTATCTTTGGTTTTGTTAATATGATATATTACATTTATTGATTTCCATATTTTGAACCATTCTTGCATACTTGGGAGGAATCCTACTCAGTCAAGATGTATAATCTTGATGATTTCTTGCATCCTGTTTGCCAATATCCTATTGGGAATTTTGCATCTATGTTCATTGGTGGAGATTGGCCTGTAGTTCTCTTTTTTGGCTGGAACCTTCTCTGGTTTTGGAATCAGGGTAATAATTGCTTCCAGGAATGATTTTGGAAGTAGTGTTTCCTTTTCAATTGTAGCATTAGTTCTCTAAATTTCCTATAGAATTCAGCAGTAAATCTTTCAGGATCTGGGGTTTTCTTTGTTGGTAATGGGTTAGTTACTTTTCCCTCATTGCTGAGACAAAATGCCCGACATCCAAATTTAAGGAAGGAAAAGTTTATTTGGCTCACAATTTGTAGAGGTTTCAATCCATAATCAGCTGACTAACATGTCAAGGCAGAGTGGCATGGCACAGGGCCAATAGTTCAAGGTGGCAGAAGACAGCAAAAGCGGTAAGAAAAAAGGAGTAGGGGAGCAAGCCTCTTTTCCTCCAGTATATTGTAAGCAGGTTACCACCTCCTAGGAATGGTGTAGCACTCACATTTCCCTGCCCTCCTCTTGTGTTGGGGTCTGTGCCTAGCTCCCCAATCCCCCAAAATGGGTGCACAGTGAAGGCCCAAAGGAATGAGACAAGTGGCATTATCTTTAGGGCTCTGGGAGGACTAAAATCCTCTGCAGAGTTCATAACTCTTCTAGCCAGCCAACTGACCTTGATTAGTCTGTATTTAATCAGAACAAGCAAGGAGTTGAGGGGAAAATGCAGGAAACCTGAGCAGGATCTTGGGAGGGGCTCAAAGACCTCTCAGAGCAACAGATAATGCTAATGAAGGAAAACTATCCAGAAAGTCCCCAGGTGGCCTCAGCTGTGGCCTATCTTGCCCACTGTGGTGTCTCCTCATTCTCAGTCCAGCCATAACTGGTTTCCCTGGGAAATCTGTGTTCCTCAGAATGTCCTCTAGGTGTAGGTGTTTCTTGGCTTCTCTTGTCTATTCCAAGAGCCTACCTTCTAAATATATTAAAGAGTGTGAAGTTGCCATCTGTTTGACTCAGGGTCTATTCCTTTGGTACTGGACCATGGTGATGGTTATGACCCCTTACAATCACAGTGTTATCATCCAAGGGAGAAAAACTGATTATAATGGGTTTGACATGTTAGTTAAAGTAGTACAGTCAGCAATATCATTAGACTCACCCACAGCCTGGCTACTTACAAACTGTGGTAACCATTGGCCTGATACCTTCAACCATAGGAGCAAGTTGTACAGTTACACAGTATAATACAGGAACTTGTATGAAATGATTTTCTACTTCTTAGAGTAATTTTTCCTTGTTGTGTATGTGGGGTGGCAGTTTAAGAAGGATAGGAGGATGGAGAGATGAATGAGGTTAATATAGTAGGAACAAAACTGGACGGTCAAGCATTATCTTCCAAGTTTTATGTAAGTGTAGGATACAGGAGGGAAATGTTGAAAGAGAAAGCCTAGGATTATTTATATGTTTCTTAATGAGAAGAGACAATGTTTACTCATAAAATGAAGCAAGGTAGTTGACAAAAGGGAGAAAAAGAAAAAGTAAACCAAAACAAAGATTGGCAATCTAAGTCACAAATGAAAGAGAAAAGAAGGGGGAAAAACCCACCAGAGAACATAAATAACCACACACACAGAAAAAACAAAAGAAAAGTGAAGCAAGACAAAACAGAGCAGTAAAAAACCAAACCAAAACCAAAACCAAAATAAACACAAGTGGGGAGGGGGCTACCAACTGCTTCTATTCTGTGTTTTTTTTTTTTTTTTTTTTTGCCCAAGCTTACATTGGTTCACCTAATTTAACAACTGTTTGCTCATATTGTTATTGCTGCTTCAGACTTTCCCAGGCTTCCAGTCCCACCTTCCCATAGTATGCGCCCCAGCTGGGGTCCTACTGTGTCACCTGCTATCTTGCAAGTCTGCCTGAGCCCTCTGAATGGAGGGAAAAATCACCTGCAGAGTCTGCAGCCTGCCAAAGTCCTCTAGATAGAGCAAAGGGTCTTATAGGCCCACTGGGGTGCTCTGGATGAAGGGAGGGGTCACCTGGTGATCTCCACTGTTGCTGTTTTGATTTGCCTTTTGTTCTAGGAAAATGGATGAAACTAGAGATCATCTTTTAAGTGAAGTAAGCCAGAAAGCTAAATATCATGTTTTCTTTTGTATGAGAAACTAAAAATGTAAATAAATGCATAAAATAAGGAGAGATGATAGGAACTAGAATGGTGAAAGGGGTGGGGAGGGCAGGAGGATAAAGGGATTGAAAAAGATCAAGCTATATGCACGCAACAATTTCCCCAAAATGAATAAACCTTACTGCTCCTAAAGCAAGAACTCTAGCATACGAAGGCCAGCAAGAATACTTCCAAGAGCTGAAGCGATAATTCAAGGAGGAAGATGTTGCTTAGATTTACATATAACTGGTATGACCATCACTAAGGTAACAGCCATTTCTAGCTCCCTGCTTTCCTCTCTTCCTGTTCCCCAGCACTGAAACTAGCAGTCATGGGAAACAAGTGGAGGAGGAGCTTGGTGATACATCATGTGCCCCAATCTTTTTCAGCCAATGAAAACCTTTATTTTTTAAGAAAACAGATGGTTTTACTTTAATGAATATTGGATCAAGTAGTTGGATTATAACTTGGATCTTGTTTTGTTTTGCTCTGCTTTGATGCCAGTCACTGTTAGAAGATAACATAGTTTCATTCTGCTTTCAGACCTACTAAACCATGCTTTGAAACATTTCCAAGCAAAATGCATATTACAGAAATTCTTTTCTATTCATTTTCTATTTGAAATCACTCCACTGAGTTTGGTAGAAAGTAGTGTTAAGAAACACTTTCACAATTGGTAAATTCTTTATTAAACTTTGTTCTTACTTTTGTGTTTATTTTGTATCCTGGCTCCAAAAAGCAAGAAAGTAGAGGCTCACATGACATTTACTGGTGAATAGTTAAAGACCATAAAGAGTGCAACAAAAATGTCAACTTCTACCCATTCTTTTCATTGGAAAATGGTTAAAAATATATGGTGCTCAAAAATATTCATCTGTAGATTTATGAAAAATTCATTTTTTCATAAATCTATATTTTAATGGATAAAATATTTGAGTTGCCTTATATTAAAACAATGTAGATGGGCAAATTTGCTACTTTTTAAATATTTTATTTTATTTATTTTTGAGACAGAGCTTTGCTATGCAGCTTAGGCTGGTTTTGAAACTTGAGCTCACAATGTAGCCCAAGTTGGCCTCAAATTTATGATAATCCTCCTGCTTCAGCCTCCCAAGAGCTGGGATTGCCGGCATGCACCACCATGCCTGGAAAATTCACTACTTTAATCCATAACCCTTTATGTAAGCTGAAAATCCATTTATATCTGGAACTCTACTAGATCGGTAAATAACATTTTGAGGTCAACCTTGTGAAATAATAAGGAACATACATTGGTTTCTACCCCAGTTTCTAACATAGAACTCCTAAAATCCTTTGAATTTTCTAGGCAGTAGGGATGGTAAAAGTATCTTTTGTTGTAATATTTGGTCTTTGACCCATGTTTCTAACACAAAACTTCAAAATCCTTTGGAAATTTTTGGGTGATAAGAGCATCATTTATTCTAATGAGGAAACTTTTGGTGGCTTCTGGATGAGAGCTGGAGAAAGACCAAATTGTGATTAGAAGCTTACAACTTTTTTTTCAGCCCCAACTCCCAATCACCAGGGAGAGGAGGCGAACTGAAGATTAAATTAATTACCAGACCAGATCTATGTGATAAAGTTTCCACCTAAATTTCTGAAGGCCAAGTTTCAAGAGCTTCTGGGTGGTAAATGAATCTACCTGTTAGAAAGGTAGCATAACCCAACTCGGTAGGGACAAAAATTCTTGACATTTGAGGCTCTTCTGAAACTTACTCTAGGTGTAACTTCATCTGACCTTTCATTTATAATCTTTATAATATACTTTATTATATAATAAGCTGATAAACATAAGTGTTGACAAGAGATGCTCTAGTGTTCTATAAGATGAGGTTGCAAACAAAGCAGGCAGCAACAGTGCGTAATCTGAGGATTCATCACTTGAGATTGGCACCTGAAGTGGGGCAGTCTTGTGGGACTGAACTTTTAACCTGTGGGGTCTGTGTTAATTTTAGGTAGACAGTAACAGAATTAAATGGAATTTTAGGACACCCAGTTGGTATTTTCAATGAATTGGAGACCTGCATTGCTCAAGGAACCCCTGCCCTGATCGGATATCAGATGAGGCGTTTTGAGAGTGGTATCAATACAGAGGAAAACTAGCTTGTTTTTCTTCATAACTTAAAACTGGCACATGGTTCTTAGTCTTATACTTATGCCTCTATGAGAAGTTTGTGAGAGCAATGGAAAATATACTTATATTCAGGCACTGAATGAAAGTTATGCTAGACTGATGGCATACAACTGCCTCAACACCAGTCCACGGGCCTCAAACGAAGAATTCATGAGCTGGATGAATTTCAGAGGCTTCTGCAACTCTAACATCCTATGATTCTGACCATATTTTTATTTTAAATCAGAGTAAGCACTCCACTGAGAGGCCAAACGTACACACTTGTATGTACACAACACACACACACACACACACACACACACGGAATGACATACAACATTTATAAGCAATGTGATATTTCAAGTAAAATACCTATCTGGCTATAGGCATCAATTTAGATACTGAATTGTGATGTTTGAGCGTGGTGAAAATAGCAATATATTTGATAGATGGAAATGAGTAAAATAAATCAGAGGAAGTAATGAATTTTAACAGGAGTGTGTGGAATAAGACTTTTATTACAATGTTTATTAAATTATATATCCTCTAGCAGTACAGGTTCTTCTCATGCTACCCATAAATCCCATGTAGAAAAACTACACTGATTCAGAGAACAGATTAGAACATAATAATTTTCAAGTGAAGACAGAGAACCTTACCAATTTAAAATACACATTCTGAACATGATTTTCAAGTAATTACTTTTTTACACTTTCAAATAAATACAGAGCCATATAAATTTGAAATACATATTCTGAACATGAATTTGAATTTTTACATTTTCACACAGAGAAGCTTATCAACTTGAAATATATATTTTAAACATGATTTGTAATAATTTTGTATATTTAGCATGCATATTGTTAAAATATTCAGTTGAAATTATTTCACATTTTTGATTTAGTAAATAAAATAAACTGCCATATTTCTTTTTGAATAATTTATCCTTAGGGTAGTGTGAAGCTATTTATTTATTATTTTAAGCAGTTAAAAATAGGCTTTTCTAAATATAACTGAGGAGAATTTAAGTGCAACTTAATATTTTGAATTGTAATGTCACATTCAATTTTAGGAAAGTAATAAATATGTGATTTGTTTTTTTAGAACCAGTGTTTTAATAAAGGGAGTGGGTAGAGACAAAATTGAAAGATAAAAGAAAAATTTTTGCAGATCACACAAAATTACTTTCTGAATAGTTACAATTTATTGCAAGCAAAGGACAGAAAACATAAAAGTTAGGATAAAGATCCATCAGGTTTGAAAGTGTCAGGAATTATCAATAGTTTAAGATTTGTTAGTGTTATATACTATTACTATCCAATTTTATAATGGAATGGATAAAATTACAGTGAAATTATACCTTGAATTACTTCAGACTGTTGCATGATGTGTGGTAAATAGAAAGAAACATTTCACTAGTATTTTCCAATAACCAAATGGAGTCATTCATATACAAATTATATAATGTTAAATAAATACAACCACTAAGAATTTAGAGAAGAAGGAAAATAAAAATCCATTAAGTTACATTGAACTACTATCCAGATTTCAGTATAAGGATAAGGCATAAAGAGTCTAAAATGAAGTAAAATTTTAAAATGTATATAATTATGTATATAACACATATAATACTTACAAATTCAGAGAGGTTAATTAATTTTCATTAGCTCAACAGAAGTGTCAGTTCATGACTTATAACTCATCTTTTAAAAATTGAAGCTCTCAAATTCTTTTCCTTGTATTTTGACCTGCATGGTAATTTTTGTTCTTTATTGTAATGGATAGTTAGCTACGTTGTTATCTCTAGGTTGTATGAATGTTGGCAGATATTTACTCTCCTTGAATAATGTCCAAAAAAAAAAAAAACCAGACTTCACTATACATAATTTATGGAAACAATGTGTTAAAGAAATAGTTCTACATGGTGCATGCAATTTAATTCTATGCACAGAGCTTTTAAACATATAAAATGATGTAAACTATGAATGTAAGCTCAGTGTTTTCATTCTTGAAATATTTTGTAGCTACATAGCAAAAGTAAAGTAAACAATCAGATGAGAATGTGATGAATTCAGCCAGTTTAGTCAGCTACTTCAGGTGATTTAGGAGTAACAATAATCTTTTCCCAACCCTGGATCATCTCTATTTAAGCCAATATCCTCACTAACAATATTGGGGATGTGGCTCAGTGGCAGAGCACCTGCCCAGAATACACAGGCCCTTGGTTTGATCCCCAGCACTGCAAAAACAAAACAAAACAAAACAAAACAAAACAAAACTGTTCAGAAGGCACTCCATTAACTGACCTAACAATAGAGAAGACTGCTTATGCATATACATTAACTATATAATCTTTTGCTTTTCATAAAACTTACTAAAGGCCTCTTAATAGACACAAACATACTTCTCTATTTGGTAGGTGAAAAACAAACAGCAACCTCTCCAACTCCGCAGGAGAGTGATGGCTTGGAAGGTCCACAGAGGACTTGAATTCTATTCTTGGATGAGTTCCAACAAAATGTCCCCACATGCCAGCCTACTTTTGCCGTATCACCATTGAAATTTTTAGGTATAGTTTTTTCAAAATATTAATAAGCTTAGTATATTTTGGTTATTAAGATTATATTTGGTAACTCAAAATTAATATATTAATGCTATATACTTATGGTATAGAATATTATGTTGTAAATATTAATGTTTTTTTAGCTTGCATTTACTAATTAAGAAAAAAATATGTTTGTCCAAGATGTTCTAATCCATGAACCCTGGACCATGTACTGCTGTTAGTTTCACTCAGATATGCATTTGGGTGCTATTAACAAGAATCTAAAATTAGTGCATATATCTCTATTAGGTGATTGAAAGTATGTATGTATATTCTGGTTTACTAGTTACCTCCATTCTTACCTATATACCTTAACCTATTATTAAGTAGGTTATTATTGCCTTTTATCTTAAAGAAATTATTAATGATAATTACCCTTTCTTAAATTCATAAAACACACACGGGAAAACTTGGAAAGCTGATCAGGCAAGAGTTATTATTGACCTATTATAAATAAGAATTGATATTAACACAGAGGAAAAATAAGTAGAAGGAATGGAATCCTATTAAAGACAACACACATACACATCCTGTACTTCATTAAATATAAATACTTACATCACAGTGAGATTCCCCCATCTCATTTTAATATATAACAAGGAAAGTATTTTACACACTTGTGTATGACTTCCACTTGACTAACAACATTTAAGATAATATTTACTGTATTTTTTTTATCAACCAGTATACTTCTTTTTAAAAAAATTTTTTTTTTGTGTGTGTGGCTATATTTCTAAAGGTAAAATTTAGTTAATCAAATTTGCCCCATGTAGAAATTATTTCAGATACAGGAAAGGATAAAATTGTGGCTTCAAAGGTTGATGATTTTATTGAATAATACCTGATTTTCTCACTTTTAACAGCCATCATTAATCTCCTTTGATGAAATGAATTTACATTGACAAGTAATTTTGATGCTATTGAATTTCTCATGACCTAAGGTATAAAATTAATTTTCCTAAATTATGTAAAGTACAAATTTAAATATTGTTTGTACTCTTAATTATTAATCTATTCAAGAAAAAGGCACTTAGGTTAGGCAAGACAATGTTTGTCATGCCAGTTACTGCTCTGTAGTTATACCAATTTGATCTTCATAACAATTCTATGATAGAGGTATTGTTATTTTACAAACAGAACAACTAAGGCTGAGAGATGAATTCAGTTACAAGGCCATATACTTAGCAAGTGAAGCCTGGAATCTGATTACGATAGTCTGGTTCCAGCGTGTGTGCCCTTCAGGGCTGTGCTATACTGTTCTTCTACTGTATCATAATTACGGGCAACTGTTACTTAGACATGAGAAGAGTTTGTGTTTTCAGAGTATTTCAGTTGTTTAGGCATGATGAATTCCAAACTGCTCACAACAACTGATCATGGATCTCTGCATTCTAGATTTAGCCTATTTGTTTCACTTAGACGGGATTTGCCTTCATCTGACCAGGTAAATATAACCTTCTGCCATTTAAATAAAACACTGTTTTAAAAATTAGCTATTTAGAGTTAAGTTTTTATGCATTAGAGCTATATACTTTAACTTAGTATGGTGACTCTGTGTTGTCGATATAGTGACAACAGGGAATAGAGGAATAAAGCCCACATTTACATTCATAGACATGCTTTCTCCTTATTCATCAGATACTTAACTGTAAATTAGAAAAACACCACCCGTGATTAAAATATTTACAAAAACATATTGTTTTATAGGTTAAGTATGAAACCTCTCAATATTACTTAAGTTATTTAAACATGAATGTGGGTCATGTTTAATTTGTAAAACTAACAACAGTACTAACCTGGAATCAATATAATATATTTTTATGTTGTGAGAATATTTTCATGGCCAAGTGAATGAAACTTTGTGGTTTCTCCAATTTACTCCAAATCCAGTTGATTTTAAAGAAACGAGTATGTTTACATTTTAAACAACTGGTATAATCTGGCATCTGATCACTTGGAACTTAAAGAAATCTGTTTTACTCTTTGTCTCTTTGTCTTAAAGACCCAATTGTAGGCACTTATTAAAAGGGCATATTTGGAAATTTCCAGCACTGTACTAAATTATAGCCCTATAAATAGTCTGAAATACTGTTATTTGCAATTAAGTTACATTCTTCCTCTTTAATGTTAAGTGCACTAAATCTTACAGTATACCCTATATGTACAAATTAAAATGTTGTTTTTAACTTAAAGTAAGTAGGAAAGAATAATGTATTGATTTGTATGTAATTACATAGTGACGTTTGAGCTGCTGTAATTCATTAGTAAAGAAAAATATAGAAAATAGTTAAATCTTTATCACATTCATACATGTTTTGTGTGTTTGCATATATGCATGGTACTGAGGTTGGACCCAGGGTCTTCTTTTAGAACTATATCCCCAGCTCTGTTTTCATTTTTTAAAGCTTTGTTATAGGGTCTTGCTAAACAGCTAAATTGCTAAATTTATAAATTTATAAATTGTTATAGGGTCTTGCTAAATTGCCCATGCTGGGGTAGAACTTGCCATCCTTCCTCCTTCAGCCTCTCACAGAATTGGGATTAGAGAAATACGCCATCACACCCAGCTCCCACTACTGCGTTTAGGAAGCATGGGATTTGAAGATGATTCATTTCAAACTGCCAGCCAATTTAACATAGGACACCTGTAAACCTGAGAAGAATGACTCAGTTTTCTTGTCTGAATCGAAAAATATTTAATCTGAAATCCACTTTTAATTTAAAAATAGAGATAGCACTTTTCACATTAGACTGAGAATAAGTCCATGATTCTGTTAGGTTCCCTCTGTCACCTAATTATTACTTATCTGCACTTGTCACTCAGTCACTTCCAGGGAATCAGTGCTGGTTTACACAGTGCTAGTCTGCATCTTAGCAAAACCCTTCAATTTCCAACATACTTTCAAATGAGAGCTGGGGGATGTAAAATTACACTTAATATGGTATATGGGGATAAATATCTTTCAAAGTTTAAGTATTGTAAATGTACTTAGTGACCCACTATTTACTCAAAACAGTAGTAGAAAAGAAAACCAAAAAAAGAGCATGGGTTGTGAGGAAGAAATGATGATTTCCTTTATCTCCTGATAGCAATAACATTAGTTTCACTAAGAAGGAAGAGTGGATTTTTTTGAATACTTAACCAACTTCAGCAAAAATCTGAAAACCTACATTTAAATCAGTCAAATTGTTTTAAGGGGAGTATAAATCCTAACATGAAAATAAGTACATGATGGTAGCGTTGGGTTTCTGTGATCAGTTTTTTGTTTTGTATCTGTCAGCAGCCTGTGCAGAAAAAATTGTTAGGCGTTTGTAGACGAAGGGATAGTTCCATCTACAAGACAGAAAACCTCATATGAATTCCCAAAGTGCATCTGAGTACATGCTTATGAAATACAGTAACCTTTGCAATAGTCTTTTTGGCACTTGACTCTTCAGGTGATCGGAAGGGAAGCTTGTTGTGGTGAAGAGAATTTGAGATGTCACAGCAGAAATGCATAAAATCAGTATTCAGCTTCTGACTTCCTCCACTGGTCTTTGAGAATCATAGCAAGGCACATTTGGAGAGCAGGACTTTCTAAGAGAAAAATAGTTTTCTAAATTGCAAAAGTATCCTCAGAAGGTGGCCTCAGTCAGAGAAAGCTACCAGGAATAATACACAAGAATTCAGTCTCCAAATAACAGGAGCAGGAAGTAAGATGTTACTGTGCAAAGGAAGTGAGGGGTAGGTTAAGGAGGTTAGAGTCCCACTTTGGGACTAAATTTGAAAAGGATTGAGATGCACAGTAGAACCTTCAGACCGAGAAATCTGACTCCTGCCTGGGGCTGTAAAATACACATCTCTGAGAAGCCTAGATTCAGCCCAATGCTAGCTGGGTACAGGGTTAGTGGGAACCATGGTCTTCCCCAAAGAACAAGATGACCCCGCAACAAAAGCCAGAATAAAAGCCAGATGGGAAAACAGATCATCTAAAAGGTATCTGTTGCATCAGCAAGGAATGGAAACTATCAAGTAAGAAAAGGCACAGTACCCTGCAGTAGTGAAGCAGGAAGAACAGGTAAATTTACGAGCTATACACTGATATGAGATGACAGCACTGAGTTCATAACTAGACATGGCAAGTGACTGGAAAGCTCAGTAAGGATTATGCAAATGAAGGGAGAGTCCTATCCTCGTGACAGAAAACCTCGTATGAATTTGAAAAGCGTATTTGAATATATCCTCCCTTCCCATCATTATTGCTTCTATAGGGTATAGTAAAAGTCTTCCTTTGCTAGCTGGCTAATGGAAGTAAAAAGGAAAACTGACCCTTGATAAAAATGGACATAAGTCTCCAACATCTCTTATGCTCAAAGACACAGGATTTTGTCAGGTTTGCTTCCCAATCTACCACTCACCAATTCTCCCTTATTAGCGCCTCATGATGTTTAGAGAGTTCCTGAGCCCAGATCTTATGGTGAATATCAGGAGCTTTGGTTTATTTTGCCTATTCTATTTTGTAATTCCATTGAAATGTGACATCTAAAGAAGGCTTTATACAAAAGACAGTTATTTTGCTTCAAAACAGTATCACTGTTTCTCTTTCCTTTCCATTCACTGGACCTGGAGCGTTCTGGTCTTATTTTTGGACACAGACCTGGATTATGAGGTTGGAGTGACATACAAAGGTGGGGATTTTGGTGAATGACTAGAAGTTGTTTGGACAGATATGATGCTCCAACTTAGTAAATCCACACTTTCTTAGTATTTATTGTCTTTCTTGAAAATTTGCAATTTCAGCACAGAAGCAGAATAATTAGACATCTGGTCTTGTGTTCGGCAATTCATATGGTGTATTTCTTTTACTTTCATAATTCTGTCAATGCGTCTAAGTTATCTTATGAAATATTCTGGAAAATTAGGAGGTCATGATCACCTCTAGCTCTTAATGTTTTTATGGTCATTATTTTCACCAAAACACTACAACTTCCTTAAAACTGTTCAGTGCCTCTGGATTACCTATTGCTCCACACTGTAGTAGGAGAGTTTCTGAATATGTTTATATAAATTGTGCTGCTTGGTTCACAGCCAGTTCAAGTCTTAATTCGGTATTCAAAGCCAGTGATGTCTGGACCTTGTTTCTTCTTCAGTCTCGTCATCAGCCCACCCCTCACACTTACTTCCATCCCTTTATGCATATTCCTCTTTTTTGTGTATATGCTGTCAACTAGTTTGAATACACTTTCTCTTTTCCTGCTTTTGGTATCTGCTGACCCTGTCTGCTCAGCTAATGCTTCATTAACTTTTAGATTAGATATTAGATCTGACTTTCTTCAGAATGCTTTTGGCCAATCTTAAATTTAAGCTGGGAGCTATTCTTAGATCCTCTAATAGTTCCTGAAAATTCCTCCATCATAGCACTCATGATACAATGTAGCTAACTGTTTATGTTTTTATGTCTTCTTCAAGTATAAGCTAAGGGAAGAGGAACTTCTAAAATGTTCACTAGTTATCCTACTTATCTCCAAAATTTGAAGGGTGACTGGCACACAACACAGGAAATAGTACATAGCTGGTTGCTAAAAAAATAATGTGTTTCAACTTAATTCCTCATCCCCCCAAAAAACCTCACCATATTTTGTTTTTGTGCTCTAGGGCATATTTTCTTTTATTAACTAAGAATTGGCTGTGATATGCTGATATAAAATGTTTATATAGTTAGGCCAGGGATTTAGCTCAGTGGCACAAGCGCCACCTGGCAAGTGTGAGGTTGTGAGTTCAATCCCTGGTACCCAGGAGAAAAAAAAAAAGAAAGAAAGAAAGAAAATGAAAGAAAAAAATCAAAATGTTCATAAAGTTTGTGCTTTTAGAGTTGAACATGGTAATGTGATCATACTTTCAAAGTTAAAAAGGACAATGTGGTTCTAGTCCTTTTCTTTTTAAAAATGAAGATAATATCAAGACACCATTAGCTGAAAAAAATAGAGATTATGTATTAATTATATTTTTCTGAACCATGTAGCTTCAAATTACAATATTTCTGGTAAGAAGCATAAAGGAAGAAAGCTTTTTAGATAGTAAATGATAATTTTTCTAACATTTAGCATGGTGATATCATGGATAATAAGCTTTTGTATGATCCTATTAGGACCACTGTTCAATAATCAAGGAAAAATATTTTTTTTACTATTTAAAACAACTCTTCATTTAAATCTTGAAAGTCATATCTACTCCTCCAAAAATAGAACTTTGTTTCATCTGTTTTATTCTAGCAATGAAAAAGCATTTTTTGAATTTTTTAAATAAAAACTTTGATATTTTTTGTGACTATGAACATTTTACAAAATTAAAATACATAGAATACCAAAGTCAAGATAATTTGTTGGTTAAAGTCAATTAAATGCTTCCATATGAAAATCTCTTTCTAGCCTTAGTCATATGAAACACTGTGCTTCCCATGTGAAGTAAATTCGGGCCAGTGTGTTTAATCTAAAGAGAAAAAGCATGGCTGCATCTCTGCTCTGACGAAAAACATGACCCATTGGTATTAATACTTCATAGACTCTTCTGGTCTTTCTTATGAGTTTTAAAGTCCTTAGAAGAATAAAATATTATCTAAAATACTCTGACTTCAAATCTCTGCTTAAGAGCTCAGTGTCGGAAAGCTTTGGCGGAAGTCCATTAATTATTATGCTACTATTGAAAAAAACTGAAATTTGAGGCTACCAAGTTAAAGTTGCATTAAAAAAACACCAAATCAGTGTGGACATAATTGTTCCACTGCTCAGCAGTTCTAATTGGTATGTCTTAAATAATAAGACATGAAATGAAAGCAACTAGATCTTTGTAAGAACACAGTTTGATCCATACTTTAAAATGTAAGCTTTTCTGGATGAGGATAACAAAAAGTATTTCTAATGGTAAAGTCCTTAGAATAACTGTAGTCTAAAATAATTAATAACAAAAATCATACAAAAGTAAACATCACAGCCTGAGAAATTCAAGCTTTGTGTATAGTTGACAAAAGAAAAACATGTTTAAGTGGGTTTCATTTAGGATAATTTGTATTTGGTAACTTGGATACATCTGGAGTTGATATATTAAGAGCAATTTCAAAAGATAGTAAAATTAAGCTGCATTGTATGTCCTGAAAATTGTTTACAATGCTATTTAAAGATTTTAATCATATCTATCTAAATATGGTCCATGACACTAATGTCACACTGCAGAGCTAGTAAGACTGTGCATTTTCTTTAAAGTAATAAGGACAGTATGCTTCTTAGCTGCCTAATTCACATTTCTCTGAAAGTGCTTTGTCAGTTACTGCTTTCAGCCAGCCTAAAAGTAATGCTTTCACCATTTCTCCATGAGTGGTATGAAAGCAAACAAACCTGTGTTTAACAATAAGGTCAGCATGACACAAAGCAACAAGAGCCAGTAAACTCAAAATGAGCTTGACATTCTGGGACTAATCCAGCAATCCCTGCAAGAGTCTTCCAAACTCCACAGCTGCATAGGGCTTGGACAAGCCTGGGCGCAGCCTCCAGGCATGTGCCTAGAGCTCTGCCTTGGAATGAGGTCAACTCCTAGGAGGGAACGGATCCCTTCATGTTTTACTTCCCTTAGTTGTAACCCAGCAGTTGCAGCCATAAACATGCTATTTCACTTATCACCAATGTTCCTCAAATTCTTAAATCTTCTCCAGTTATATGTAAGTTAAATTATTAAAGGAAACTATTCTCTGCTTATCATTTTCAATTTTTAATGACACACTGATTCAGAACTCTGGAGGTATAATTTTTATTAGTCCAGCTAACTGGTGGTTTGTGAAGCTATTTCTTGAGTTCAAATAGGGTGTAGCACAATTTGAACTCTGTTTAGTCCAGTGCAACTTGGATTTATATTATAGCATGTTGATGAATGCAGGTTGGATTGTATTCAATAATATGAAGTGAATGTCAGTTTTACTTTCTTTAACCAATTTTGAATTTCAGGACCAGAGAGCATGGAATAATGTTAATTAAATAGATGGCACATGCTAGGTACAGAGAGAGTGTCCTTTTGCACAACCTTGAGTAAGGGTAATTGTGAAACCAGAACCACAACTCAGGACTTAATCTAGTGGTTGTAAACAATTTAGGACTGGGCAAACTTCTTTAGACCATATGGCTGTGCACTTCTTTTAAATTTAAATGATGTGGAAGTGGTCCAGATCCCTTGCTTCTTAGAAGACATACGGGGGAAAACTCTTCCTTGAGTTATCCTCTTGTCCATTTTGCTTTATCAGCACTGGCACAGTGAGTAACTGAACACAAAATGAGATGAAAATCTTTTTCATCATAACATTCTTAAGGATAGGAATGTTATTTTTGGTTGATAAATTCATGATTTTTAACCCAATTGTTGAATTTTATACAGTTATTTTATGCCATAGTAAAAATAATTTAAGCATTATTTTTATAGCATGCAGTTCATAGATTTCTGGAAGGGAGTGTTCTAGCCAGGCTATGCACATTTTAAACAGAACTAGAAAAATGTCAAATGCAATATAATTATTCTTAGATATTTATAATAAAAGTGTGATGAGCTCATCAGATTTCTGAGAAAACAGACCCCAAATTCAAATGACTATCTTTTCAAGGGAAGAAATTAATTGAATATATCCAGCCCCAATTCCAAATCAGATCAGCCAAATATATAATCATGCATAGTGGTAGAAGTAAAGGAACTGGATTCTCTAGATTCCTGGTTTCACTATAGAATACAGATGATTAGTTTGATAAAATCATAGCCAGAACCATGAGTTAAGGAAAATACAAACATGACAATTACTGTTTCTGAACACCTATATACTTGTTTTGTTTCCATTTCTATTTATCACAAAACAAATGGGAAAGGTTTAATGAGAGAGATTGCATAACTTACATTCATCCAGCCAGAGAGTGGCAGGAAAAGAAGGCACGGCTCCAGGTCAGCTCTGTCTATGAGGCCATCATTAAATACATCCATGTAGCTGTGGCTAATTTGGGAGTTACAAGTTCACATGCAATGCCTATATAAAAGGCATGGTGTAGTGGAAAACATATTACCTATCACATTTACATATCACCTCTGTAGTAATACATTATTTTACTGTTCAAAGTGAAAATATAATACCATAGAATTACCCAAGTAAAAAGAGCTGCATCTTTAAACACTAAAAAGTCACATTAAACAGTAAAAAACAAAACAAAACAGAAAACAGAGATATAATTGCTTCTGATTCAAACGGCTTTTCAATTTTTTAAGAAAACTGTTTTCATTTACTTAAGAATCTATTTCAGTACTTGTCAAGTATTCTTGATATGCAACTTGTCTTCTTATGATTTAATTTTACTTTAGACCTACCAAAAAAGAACATGGCCTACAAAGAGGAAGATAAAGATTGTGTGACTATATAGTAATAGAGACATTAGTAGTAGGAATTTGTATAGTAACAGATTTAGAGGCTAGATATCTTCCATTTGGTAATGTCACATTCTTTTTGGAACTTATTTTTTTCCTTATCTAATCTTAGCCTTAAGTATTAAATCCTATTGTTTAGACATCTACATTGTGGACTAATATCAAAATAAAGAATATTGAACATTCTTATGAAGCTGTCAAACAATGGTTACACCCAACCCTGTGTCAATACATTGTATTCCCTGATAGTTAAGTAAAAGTAAAGAAATTTAAAGTAATTTTGGAAATTAAACTGTGATGACAGGAAAGGATTTGTATAATCAAATTATTGTTTTAATCAGATAATAAAATGATCACATCTCAACTGTTCCCTGGGTTTATTACCTGAGTTTAAAAGGATAACACAGGTTTTGGTTTTGACTTTTGGACACACTTAACATTCTTGTAACTATGTCAAACACTTTTACAGAAGTAAATTCCCTCTAATTATGGTGTATGGGATATATTAAAAATACTATTATTAAGAGGTCATTTGAAGGAAAAATAATTAACTGCTTTTTCAATAAACAAATGTACATATTGGCTTAGTGCAGATAAAATACTGGCCCATGACTATATTTAGAAATTATTTGATATTAATTTTTAAAGTACTGTCTTTATGCTATATTTGCCTTATTAAAATTCTATATAAGTAATATATTATACCTATTAAATATCATGAATGAAAGTTTATATACTCAACAAATATTTGATTGCCACTATTTGTCCGACACTGTGATTTATACCTTTGAGTTATAGTATTTCTTCAGCTCCAAATTTGCAAGAAGCTTATTAGTATGTTTTGCATTTTAATAGCAGGTATTCAATAGGTATTTGAAAGAAATTAGAAATGAGGAAAACTTTATATTGATGCTTGCAGTACAAAACAGTTCAATGCTACTTAAATATAAGAAACAATTGCATTTGTGGATTTTTTTAAGTAGGGAAGGAAGTAGTAGTACACACATGCAGTTTTAAAACATACAAGAAACAAAAGTATTGTCCTTAGTACATAAAAATGTACTCCTACATTATAGTCAGTAAGGAGTGAGATCTCATAAAGTAGGAGAAAGTGAAAAATTTAAAAGTACTTAAGAGAAATGAAGATGGAGATAAGAACATGAGAATGGAGACATGGAAAAACTGGTAAGCCATAAGTACAAATACAGTCAGCAATGAAACCAAAGAATGGCAGAGACCACAGTGACAAAAAACACAGAATATGTCCTTCAACTCTTTGTCAACAAAACAGTATTGTCTCATCTCAAAAAAGATTCTCAGACTTGCAGAATAGTGAGAAGTTTACAAATACATGATTTTGTAGTTCAGAGTTTTACAAAATGGAAAGTGAACCTAGGAGAAAGTAAAATATTTTGAAGACTTGAGAAGACTACAGAAATGTTATTTGGCTGGGTCTTGAAAGTTTATAAATGCATGAGATTTATGGTATCAACAGAGAAAATTCTGGAAGAGAAGTTGATGTCACAAGATTGTCATGGCTGGAACATAATATATCAAGTTGAATGGCTGAAATATGATTGTTAGGGATGAAGTCTAAGTAACTTTTTAAGGTAATAGTATTTTTTAAAAACCCCACTTGGAAATTCTAATATGCAGCTATGAGTGATAGGTGACTAAAAAGAAGTGAATATTTCTTCAGTGATAGTATGGTATAATTAGATCCTTTTTTGGAAGATAATTGCAGCCTGAAGAGTGAAGAGAGAAGTATATGTGTATGAAGACTGAAGAATCAAATACCAGTGAAGAGTATAATGCTTTCCATATATATTACAGAAAAAGACATTTACATGGAGATAGAGAGAAAGTGACTATTTTTATTCCAATGTTGAGAGTACTTGAAATGTGTGGGTTAAATTTTCCTTGAATGTTATAACCATGTTAGGTTATGTATTAGATTTGACAATAGATCTAATTAACCCAAGCCAAGGGTCTTGGTTAGAGCTTATTTTAGTCCCTATTTTTAAACCTCCAATGAAGATCCATTATTTACAGATACCCCATAGCTAACTCAATTTTTAAACTGAAGAATGTATTGTTAAAAATTATGCTAACAATTATGCTGATTTTTCATCATATGAAGCCACTGTACCTTGTTTAAAAGATTAAATATTTATTAAGAATATGTTTGTGTTATGGTCCTTTGGTAAGCTGCAAATATTTATCAGTTAAAAGAAGTGAGTAATTAAAATGCATTAAGAAATTAGAAACTGCTTAATAGAATTTTTCTACACTGTTTGAAAAGTTTATTATTAACTATTAATATTGCAATGTTTTTTGTAAGATAGCATTGTGTCTGCTTTAGAAGAAACTTAGAAAAAGTTGAGGATATTAGGTTTTCTGAGTTGTTAAACACCATGCACACATATATATGTCTAAAGTTGGTACTTATGAAAAAACTCAATAATTTATCTTGATTGAAATTCATTAGTGGTATAAAATGGTGTCTATATGTTTTTTTCTTTTAAAAGGCATCTCCAGTGATTCATTTCAGAAAAGAATGCTTGTCTCTTCCAAAGGAATATTTTCAGTTAAAACAACAATGTAGACTGTGTTTTCTAGTTGTTGTAATTGGTTGTATCTTTGTAAGCCAGTATCTAGTATTTCCTAAAATATCTCTGCTGGATTTGGGTCAGACACACTCAAAAATTTTCAACCTGAGATTTGTCTATTTCCGGAAGCATCTCTCTTACATTTTTGGTCAGAGACACACAAAAAATTTCACCTGAGATTCATCTACTGTGCTTCATTGAAAGAGCATCCTCCTCCTTGCTGTTTGAGCAGTGGGAAAAAAATAATAACCCCCCTCACCCTGGCTTTTCTTTGATTTGAGAAAGTGATAAGAAGAAGCTCTGGCCAAAAGAAGCATTTGACAGGAAAGATAATATTACACCACTTTTAAAGGCGAGGAGATTGAGAACAGGTAAGGCTGATTTTCTACATGCCAATGATGGAAAGGAGGTCCTTGAATTTTCTGATTTTTATTTCTGTTTGAAATACTTTATTTGAGGATAACCCCCTCACAAAGAAGGTTAGAAAGAAAAACCTGCAACTACTGTGGTCTTAATGATATGGTTGCATATTAACTTTCTGTATAGATTAATTTGTGTTTCCAATTTGGGAAATAGTCAGGTTAAGACCTGTTTTCCCTATCATTTTAGTGATTTCAAAGTCTAGACCTTTATATTTTGCATTAAAAAATTCTGAAAATTTGGCTAAGGTTATGAATTTTCACAGAAATATTTAACTGTTGCCTACCATTTTAAATATGGAGATTTATAGAAAAAAGGGGAACTATCTAGAAATAACACATATAATAGCTTTTTGCTATTACATGTAAGTTCTTTTTTCTCTAAAGTAGATTTGTTAGACGTGAAGGTTAAAAATCCTCATCTAAAGTGGTATGAAATAATAAGGATAAGACAGAGCTTACTTCAAGTTTTAGCACTTTTTCATTCTTGTAAACTCAAATAAAATATAAGTACACAAAACGCTTTAAACAATCTACTAATGTTTTACAAGAGAAAGACTCACAATTTTTCACATAAATTTACATTGCATGATATGTTATAAAGGTAAGGCTTTCAGAAGAATTTTATAAAAACTAGAAACCTCATAATCCTAACCACAAAAATACATACCACAAAATTTAATCTTTTGAAAGAAAAATATGACATTCACTTTTTATGAAAGAGAAGAGGTTTCACCATCCCTGCCAAAATCTTGGGTAACTGTGCGGCAATAACTTCAGACATCATTTCTGGAAATTCCACAGCCAGTGCCCGAGACTGAATAAATGTATTCAAGCAGTACAGATGAAGCTGTTTGATGAGCTTTTGTTTTAACAAATAGAAAAGAAACATGTAAGAAAAATAATAAATCCATAAGGCTACTCAAACACAACTTATTTTCTAACAATAGAAACACTTATCAAGATGTTTTATTCTTACCAAAATGAAATACCCACTACTCTCTAAAATAATACCCACTACTCTCTAAAATAAATGCAAAATATTATACTCTGACAATATGAGAAGATTTAAAGATTGTCATTCCTCAATGGATCTCTCTTCTTCCATTCTCCACAGTTACATTTTAAATTTTTTCAGAGATCAATATCCAGCATTTGTATTATAAATATTTGTATTGTTTCCTTCTGGATTAAAATTTTTCTTATATAACTTGTTTTTTATTCTGCAAGAGATAGTCACTTGTGCTTTTGTTAATGTTTATTTTCTACATAGTTGTCACAAAGTCTCAGCCAAATTCTCAGACAGAATTGTAAGATAGCACCTCAAAACAGATATGCACACTGATCACCTCACTAGTTCCATTTTTCTCCTGAGCCTGGTAGTCTAGAATACTCTGCTTCAATCAAACTTAATTATTGTTCTGTGCAGTTACTGTGTTTGGGACATTACTTTTTTTCTTTGACTCACTGTGTTTGTATTTGCTTGATTGTTTTTGCCAAATATATATATTATGCTTGGAAATTTTTCTTTTCCCTCAAATTTCTGAAGGGACATTCCATTTTCTTCTGAGTTCCAGTGTTGCTATTGAAAAACCTAATGGCATGTGACTTATTTCTATATATATATATATGATATTCTTCTTACTTTTGGTATGTGAAACTTTTATAATAATGTATCTTGGTGTAATTGTGTAGTGCCTAGGCATTGGGTCTTTACAGTTAGAAAACTAACATCCTTGAGTTCTGTCAACTTCTTTACTACAATTTCTTCTTCCTAATTCTCTATTCTTATTGGAAATTCCTATTACTGAATGGTAGAACTTGCTCAACTAATCCTTTAAAATTAGTATCTCTTCTACTTTTCCACGTTCTATTTTTAATTATCTTTTCCCTCAGAGGTTCCTTTGTTTTATCCTTCTTGTTTAATTATTAATTTATGATCTTCTATATTTAATTATTTAAAAGTATTTTATTCTAACATACCTTTTTGAATATCTTCTATTCTCCTTTCTTGTACATACTGTCATTATTTCTCTGTGTATCTTAGTTTTCTTCTGTTCTATGTGCTGGTGCTTTTTCCTGCAAGCTGCTTTGTTATGTTTATTTTTCTCTAGTGTTTTTCATTTCAGAGACTGTATTCAAATAACCCATAATCTTGGCAGTCTCTTTATACATGAGGAAGGCCTTAAAAGTTGACCTGATGAGTGAATAGCTTTTTTTATGCCTTCTCTGTCATTTTAATGTGGTTTCTAAACAAAGCAGCAATAAACCTCACATTGGATACATCTTGTTTTATTAATCTAGGGCTGGTGTGGGGCTTTTCCGGATTGTTTACCATGGTGGGGGGGGAGAGAGAGAGGGAGAGAGAGGGAGGGAGAGAGAGGGGGGAGAGAGGGAGGGAGAGAGAGAGAGAGAGAGAGAGAGAGAGAGAGAGAAATAATTTAAAGAATTTTAATTTTTACCTAATTCTTTCTTTAAGGTAAATTCTAAACAAATGGAAATGCGAGAAACATGCAGGTATTAGTTTTTCTGTATATTGCTTGATTGTCCATCAACAATGTTATTTACAATTCATCTAAAATGCTACAATTTACTTTGCACTTACATACTTTTACTGTACATGTAGACACTTCTCTAAAGCAAAAATATTTTTGAACATATTCTGGAAAATATATCATAATTCTTATTAGACATTAAATTACCTTCATGCTAAACAAAATACTAACGAAAGAGTATCTGAGTGCTTTACATTGAAAATAAAAATACACAATATGAATTCTTAGTACTGTGGTATAAACACTCTTAAAATTCAAGTACAAATAAAATATGAAGAAGTATCAGTAAAAATTCTTATCCAACATTTAAAACGCTAGAAAAATGTAAAGAATAATCACTTATATTCTGGAAAACAAATACTTACATCATGCAAGCTATCAAGGAGTTTTGTAAGTTGGTAGAAACGCTGTGAGCTAGGAACAACCCCTTTCTGTCTCAAACCAATAGCCTTGATGAGCTCTCTAATGTAGCTTGCTCTCATCTCATCAAACTGGCTTTGACTCCTGAGTCCTTCCAAGGGAACTGTAAGGAATTACAGCTGGTAATCATGTTGACACTTACACTGGTAATATAAATTTCTCAATAGGTAATGGTTTCTAGATAAAACACCTTACAAAGGAAAAAGTGCAAATGATAATGACTGGACATATAAATCTCTGATTCTGGAAGAATGTACAAACAACTAAAGTACATTAAAAAACATCACAGCTTATCTAATTAAGTACTGTAACAATAAATGAAGCATTTACCTTAGCATTTACTCAAAAAAAGACCCATTACTCCATCACCCTATCTCAAATACCTGATTTGATTTGTTTTACAGTTTCTGCACTTTGGCTCTGTCTTTGCTACTTAAGAAACACTTGGATTTCTTTATAAAGTTTTCCCTTCTTCATACAAATCTCAAACATTTTCAATGAGATTATTATTTGTAATCTTTTTTTTGTTGTCATTTTAATATTGCTTCACTAAATTTTCTAATACCTCCCTGTTAATATGAGAAAAAGTTATCAATATCTGAATATTTCTTTTATATCCTAATACTTCATGTTTAATTCAAGCATTTTTTTCGAATACTAGTTTTCTTTTAGGCATATTTAAAAATACTACATTCAAGTATTTTATTTTCCACTTTCTAATAACTGTAGCTCTGACTTCTGCTTCATAATTCATTGTATTGGTCAACAGTTACAGAACAGTAGTGGTGGTAGATATTTGTATTTTATTTTTACTTAATGAGAAATTTAGGTATTTACCTCTGAAATCTTTAATTCCTATATTCAGATTTTAGGCATAACTGCTAATTTTATGTTTATGTTACAGCGTCAATTTTACCACTACTTTTTTCCTAAAACTTTGAAGTCCTTCTATTGTCAGCTAATATATCCTGGTTGATTTTTCCAGAAGCTCTATTACTAATCTCCAATTTCCTTCTTTAACTTTGCTTTGGAATTTGGAAGCCCCTTACTTACAAACTTCAACCTTAAGTGTACTATTTGCCCTTTTCTGTAGTCATATCTAGATTGCTTAAAGAAAAATCATATAACCTCTTAAATTTATGTTATTATACATTTGTGATCTTGACCCTTAGCAAATTTTCTATTAAAAAGTATATTTAATTTAAAGGAAACTGTATGTGCCTAACAGTGAGAAAAATTCTTTAAGAAAAGTCTCTATTTCCTCCACCCTTGTCAACTTTGACTCCTCTTGGAAATAAAAAGCCACATATATAAACCAAAAAGTTAATTATTTGGTTTTGATTTTTCAAATGTTGAATGCAACATGTAAATTTTACTCATTTGAAAACTTAACTCCTGTATATGCATCTGTATGTCTATACTGTAGGTATATCTATTACCTCTTCTCTCAAGTTATTTGTCAAAAAAGTTATTTCAAATTTTCTCACATCTCTAAGGTTTCCAATGGAAAATCTATGTTTTCCTCATTTTAAAATAAGAACATAAATATTTTTTCTTAATATTTTCTTAGTAAATCCTCTTAAAATTATTGTGTAATCTGTAAGAAATAATGTAAAAGTATGTATTTCCTGTCATCTGTTCCTAGAGATATGTATTTTAGTTTTTAATAATAGGAAGCTTAATTTTGTTACACATATCAAATTCATTCTTGCCAATTTTCTCATTGGGTTTCATTTTATAAAGTATTTCTCACATGAGATTTAGAAATAATTTACCATATATATTTCGTAGTTTGTCCTTCAATGATTTGGATGTTTTTAAAGTTAGCTCAATTATCTTTTATTTAGATTAGGAAATGATTTGGGGTAAATATCCAAACAGATTTTCCTTCAAATATAATGCTATTTTTCTCAACAATCACTTTATTACATACTAATTGATTTATATTGTTTCTACTACAGTATTTATGTTCTAATATATACTTCACTGACTTGATTAACAATTCAAAGTATTCTTTTCCCATGCTGTATTCATTTTTGTGGCATTCTAATTCCTCTATTTTTGTAATGCTTATCTACCTATTTATCTAGATTTATTTATTTATTTATTTTAGGGATAAGATTTCACTGTGTAGTTCAGGCTGAGCTTGAACTTACTATGTAGCCAAGGCTGGCCTTGAACTCACAGCTGTCCTCCTGCCTCAGTCTCCCAAGTGCTGGGATTACAGGTGTGCACTGCCACACCTGGCAGCCACCTATATTTAAAGATGAGTTTTCAATATCTTTTGCAAGTTCTCCCCATTGCCAAACATCTCACTAGAGTTTTGATTTGGAGATAGGGAAAACATAAATACTACTGACCCAATATTTTTATTTTTCCTTCTTTTTGAAGTGACAGGTGGCCAAGAAACTTGCTTTCTACTGCATGGGTATGAAAGCCGTATCTGTCGCTTCTTTTCTTTACAGTTGTTCGAGTGATTATGGATGCATATGTCAAGATGCAGCCTGTGTCTGTCTGTGTCCTTGAGTGATGACAATGAGCAGTCTTCTCTTGGTCTGCTCTGGACTTACAGAGGGGTTGCTTGGTGCCTCAATATAATGTACTCAACACATAAATCTGGAACTGTGTTGATATATATGAAATTGGGATATGTGAGACTACCTGTGACATAACTACTATATGATTTATTATTGTCAAGCAAAGAAGGAAAAGAATTAATTGATGTAATATTAAAGTTACTTCGGTTGACTTCCTTGGCCAGTCCCACTTACATTAATTGTCTTTATTTATTCTATCCTCTTTCACCAAATTAGACTTGAAAATCCCTGCTTAAAACAGGTTCCCAAGGTGGGGAAATCATTAGATCCCATATAGTTCCATCCTTCACATAAATTCCGTAAGAAACCTTCCTTTTTAAGGAATTAGATTTTCTGCCTGTCTTCAAATATGTCTGCTTGTCAAGTTGGCAAGGGGTGGATTGTTACGGTTGATAACACTGTGTCAGTTTAAAAGTTAAAAATTTAAGTAAGAGACTCAGCAGGGAGCCAGGATCCTTACTTTGTAAACACCCTCAGACTGTGCAAGAGGAGGGCACAAGATGCCGTGACAGGTACTCCTGCCCTGGTGGGGGGGGTTGGAAGCCTGCATACAATGTGAGGGAGGAAAAAGGCTTGTTCCCGCTTCCACTTCCTTTTGCTCTTGTTGCTTTGCTGTCTTTTTCTGCCTTAAAGTGTTGGCCCTGTGCCACGCCACCCTGCCTTGAAGCCAGCTGATTATGGACTAAAATCTCCTCAAACTGTGAGCTAATTAATCCTCTTTTTCCTTCATTTTGAGGCATCGGGTATTTTGTCTCAGTAACAAGAGAAAAGTAACCAAAACACCTCCTCCAGCCAGCTGAGATTTGGGCCTCTCCAAAGGAGTCTCTGCAAAGATGCTGCAGAAGGCTCTGGGCTCACCTCAGCCTAAAACTTAGCTCCCTGGGACTTTCTTGCAAATAATGTAAATCAAGGAAGGCTCAATTGGTACTTGGGGCTAAACATGTTTATGTGAGGGAAGGACACAGAAGACAAATAAGTATAGCTTTTTATTATTTAAAAGCTCCCTTCCTGATGGTAGGATAATGGAAAAAAAAATCAAGTTGTATCATGTACAGGTATGAATTCTCTATGATGAATGTGATCATTATGTGTCTCTAAAATGTACCAATAGGCCTAATTAAAAATTAAAATAAAATCTTCCTTCCTTCCTTCCTTCCTTCCTTCCTTCCTTCCTTCCTTCCTTCCTCCCTCCCTCCCTCCCTCCCACCCTCCCTCCTCTCACCCTCCTTTCTTCTTTTTGCTCTTTTACTTTTCCCATTCAGACCTTTGGGAAATCACTGAGGTTGAGGGGAGTGTTCCTTGTGTATGAAAAAAGTGAAATGGATATTTTATTCTGTCATGTTGGTGACCAACACTATGTTTTATAATACATCATTTCTTCTTCTGAGCATAGAAGTGATGTACAGTTTTTAATACTTTCAAGTTTTGCCTCCAAACCATCCCTCCCTCAGTGCTCATTACTTGTCAGATGCCATAAAGGATTCTTGGATACAGGAAAGAGTGGGGCCACTATTTGGAAGCAGCCTGCATTTTTTTTTTTTGTTAATTCTCTGGACTGTGTGTGACAATTTTGTAACAATTTTAATAATGATGTAACAAGAATGATATAATGAGAATAACTTCAAAAACTGTGTATTTTATATAGTAAATACTTTGGGAAGGTGGAGGAGGAAATTATAGTTTGTATTTATCAATATTAAAGTACTAAATTATGTGAATACAAAAAAGCATTTAAGCATATTTTATCTAAAATAAATTATATACATTAATTTTAGTATCATAGGTAAATAAAATAAAAATATCAAGTAACTTTATTAATGTCTATGATAACTGGATATTTCTTCTTGGCAGTTACAATCTTGGCAGTTATAATCTGAGATTTATACCACATAAATAATTATATGATCATATTACTGTTTGGGACTTCAGTAATGAATTGCAAGTTGAGAAATTTGTTATCTCTTAAGTTCTTGTACTCACTTACTTGTATTGAGAAGTAGTAATACTTTCATACAGAGGAACTCTTCCTCGCTAATTTGAAGCTTCACAAACTCCTGTGGGATCTGCCACATGGTAAGGCATAAGGAATAAAAGGACGATTCTTTCATCCTCTGTCTTGCTCCACACATAAATGCAAAAGAAAAAGCAACAGGAAAAAAGTCTCAGCCAGTTTATGTAATCTATCACAGAATATGATTTTAGAAATGATTTCTCATATCATTGAGTATGACTACTATATTTAATAAACAAATTTAACATTTGGAATTTTAAATATCTTTAAACTTTTTCTAATAGGTACTTTTTTGGGCAGTATTGGGAATTAAACGCATTACCTTAGCCCTGAGCTGCATCCCAGCCTTTTTTTTTTTTTTTTTAAATTCTTGAGAAAGGGTCTTGCTAAGTCTCTAAATTCCCCAGGCTAAGCTCAAATTTGTGGTCCTCCTGTCACCTCCCAGAATACTGGGATTATAGATGTGTGCTACCATGTCCAACTCTGGTACTAAATTTTTGAGGCTAAGAAAATAAATAAAGTTTAAATTATAAAAAAATATTAAATATACATTGACTAAACAAAATTGTTTCTCCCTTTCATTATCAATGTTTTAAACATCTAAACCAAGAAAAAAGTACAAAAGTCATAGGAATTTAAAATGTGAGTTGAGGCGTGCTTAGAAATTCTTTCTTTACTGATAATTTTTTCCCATGAAAACACACACACACACACACTCATACATATGTGTGTGTATAATGTTTTGTTGAGCTTAAATGGGAGAATTACTTCAGTAGAAAGTAATCACCTTGTGACCTTTTCTAGGGAAAATGTGTGATGATATAGAAAAGAAAAAAAAGGAACATTAATTAGGAAGCACAAAATAATTGACAAGGTGAAAAATAAAACACTAATGGTAGTGAATACAAGGTATTTTCTCAGCCATGCACTGTTTTATAATGTTAATTTACATTTTAAAAAAGCTAACAGAAACAGTGAACAGATTAGATTTAGACTCAGAAGGGTTAAGATTAATCCTGCCAAATTTGATAGCTTATTGAATTCTCCTGAACCTCAGTTTACTGAACTGTAAAATGACGGGTAATGATTTCTTGCCTGTTTTAATGGATTGTTAGAAAAATGAAATGAAATACATGGAGTCTGTAAAGACTTAAACAAGTGTAAGTTTTTAATTGAAATATCTCTAAGTCAGCATTAACCATTGGGACTGCATAAATATTACAATGAAATGTCCATATTTAAATGTTTTATGTAGAAAATTACTTAAATATAATAAGGCAAATTGAAATATTTATCTTTCAATCGTTAAAATAAATTACTAGCCCAGTTTTTCTTATAGGACCAAAGAGAATATTTTTATTTTTCAGAGGTAAGTCAATACTTGCAAATAAAAATATTTGTGATTTATTTTATTATCATAATTGGCACTAAGATATGAAACTTTATAAACTTAAACATTTAATTTTGTCTTTAGGTATATTTGTTGACACAATTTTGAAGAATTTAATAAATTTAAGACAACAATATATACTGAAACTAAAGGAAAAAGTTCTAAATACCAGAATTACTGATAGAAATGCTACTCTTATTAAGATTGTCATTTTAAGCTGTAACTTAAGTAATTCTGAGAAATCTTTCAGGAAATTCTATTTTTTAGGATATTACATCAATGTATGATCATTTTTTGAACTATAATTTAAAAATTATTCTACACACACACTCATGATGATAGTAAGAAAAAGAAAAGTTACTACTTACTCATTTAGTATTAAATCAGGTGCAAAATATAACATCTGCCCGCTGACATGTTTGTAGGACCGCCATCCTAGTGCAAATACCATTAAGCTCATCCAAGAGTACTGGATGAGAGTTATCTGGTCATCAATATGTAAGTTTCGAAAGCCTACAAAACACATTTTAAAATGATCATAAAAACTTGTTTTGAAAATGTTGAAAACACACAGAAATATGAAAATAGATGTAAGTAAGCTAATATGTTTTCAACTTCAGTATTTTTTATCCTAAAATTTAGGAGACATTAACAAATAATATAGCATGAAAATCAAAAAAGGGCAACAACTTTGGGAGTCATTTAAAATTAATTGCTGGTGATTTAGCATTTCTGAGAATATGCAAAGTGAATCCATTATCTCTCACTCATTTAGACAACGCCCTGCTACAGAGGACACTATGCAGGCACCATGCTAAAATGTTAGGATTATGAAGATCGAATTCTTGTCCTCAAAAGAAGCTCAAAACTGAACTTTCTAGTTAAAAGGTGTACCGCAGCCAAGTGGAAAGCAGCCAAGACAAACTTCCTAAAAGATAAAGAGAATGCTTGGGTGAAATATGTTCAGTTTGTTGAGGAATCTCAATCTTACAGAATTTAAACAAATGAGTTTGAATTTGTAAAATCACTGCTTTCAATTGTTCTATATCTAATTTTCCTTTAACGACATTTGTCTTGGGACATAAGCTTGGGTCAGATTATGAAGTCTCATCTATTAAGGCACAATGGAAGGGATACAGCCTTGTATGTATTATAGATGGGTCCTTGGCACCTATGTGAAACGTATTTTCAGGGGAGTAAATTTTGGAGTCAAGAGAGATATTGCCAAAGGCTAGGTGAGATGATAAAAGCTTGACATAAGTCATTGTGTAGGAATTAAGAAGAGTGAGTTAGAAAAATATATACGTACAGAGTAAAATAAAAGAGATTTAGCAACTAATTATGTAGCAAGGAAAAATAACTCAAATATATTTTTCAGTAGTTTTTTTTTTCCCAAATGCTCTAGTAATAATAGCATGGCTAAGATAAAATACTGTAATGGGAGAGAAACAAGCTAAGGAGAAATGTGCACATTTTGAACATGTTTGAGGGACCTTGGAAATACCTATATATCAACTGGGCATGTGGAGAAGAAGGACTGGGGAAACATCAAGGCTACAAATAGGTAATTTATTTGCCTCTGACTATAGTTGAAACAAGGAAAGTAGGTAAAATCTTTTAGAAAGGATGAAGAGAAAGAAATGTGGATATAAACAGCAACCATTATTTTAAAGCTCTGAATATCATCAGTTTCTCCTAAAAATCCACTGAAACACATTTATGAATAACTTAATTCAGAAATAAAATCAAAACAAACCTTAATTCATTAGAAACCAAGGGCAAAAGAAACTTACTTCCTGACTACATCAGACACTTAAAGGCAGCAGAAAAGAAAACTCTTTGCTTTTTGCCTACTCTAGATGGTCCCACCTTCCTGTGAATACTATGAAGAAAGTTACTCTGTTCTTAGAACTCTTTTAACTTACCTGAGACCCAGACCAACTCTAGTGCATATTCATAACTCGGGGTGCATAGAAGCCTCCCTTAGGGGTTGGGGAGTAGAAAGTGCTGCTCAGGCCCTCCCTCCTCCTGTCTCTTTCTCCACTGGTTAGAGACTGGTGACACAGTGTGTCCAGCCTTTGTACCAAGGAAGGTGGCTAATGCCTCTGCTTTCCTGGGTTTATGGAATACATTCTACCAAGATGCTGAATTGGAATTAGTGAAGCAAACGTAAAGATACTGTTATTTATTTTGCATGGGAGTAGTCTCCAGGGGTGGTGGGATCCAGTGGATATATTTGTAATGCTGGATTTTTTTCTCTTTTTTTTGGGGGGGGTCCTTTGGAAACACCTCACTTTTGACTATTTTCCATATTTGTCCTCTAACTTCTATTCAGTAGATCCTTGGGTGTCCATTAGTATTTTTATTTTTTTCTTTTACTTTTGTTTCTAATAGCCAGGCTTTTAAAAAAAATTTTATATAATTAACACGGCTGTTTTTGGTTTGTGGGCATCTAAGACTTCTGATTTACTCAGATGCAGAAAGACTAATCATCTAAGCAAAAACTGGCAAGTAATTTTTATCATTTTTAAATTTTCATATGCCTTAAATATACTGTTAAGTACATATTTACATAATACTCCTCTTAGAAAAAAATTACAAATCTTAACACAGCACGATTAGAAAAAAAATGTTACCTGTCAACTGACTATTCAGCATGTTTTTAAAAATGAGTAGTGGGCTGGGGGTTTAGCTCAACGGCACAGTGCCTGCTTGGTAAGCTCAAGGTCCTGGGTTTGATTCCCAGCACCAAAAAAAAAGTAGTTCTTTGGTAAATTTAAAATAATTTGATAAAAGATCAGTGAATTTGCTTAGTTTTTTAAAAGGAATTTTTTTAAAAGGAAAGTACAATGTTTTCTTGTCTATCATTTGCCATTCTCTTCAAATTAGGAGTTCTGAAGAGAAGACCTAAACTCTAATCTTGGTTCTGTCCTTACTGAAAGCTACTTTGGACAAGTCATTTAATGTCACTGCATCTACATTTCTTCATAGAAATTATATATTATTTAACAATAATAAAGATAACTAATTCAATACTTGCCATAAACTCCTATGTGATAAGTATGCATATTGTAAAGCACAACACAAATATGTATTATTAGTCTATCAAGAGCTAAGTCTGATATAAAGTCTAATTTTAAAATAGAATGAGACAGACTATACATCATTTTATTTTATACAATCTATATAATACAGCTAAATTATAAATGTTAGTAATGACAATAAATTCAAAAGACAAATATTCTATCTGGGATATATACCAAATATGGGCTTCATATAATTTTTATTTTATGTAAAAATATATACATATATATATATATACTCTTTCAATCTCTCTCTCTCTCTCTCTCTATATATATATATATGTAACTTTAAAAAGAGACAGAGACAGAGAAAGGCTTATAAAAAGATAGTCAGCTAATTAGCTATACTAAAACATTAAGACCCAGTAATATAAACCTGGAATATATTTATACTCTCTCTTTTTTTTTTTTTTTTTGGTACCAGGGATTGAACTCATGACCTTGCACTTGCCAGGCAGGTGCTTAGGCCGCTGAGCTAAATCCCCAGCATACTCTCTATTTTTTTCATACTCACTTCTATAACTTTCTAAAGAAAATACTTAAATATTTGAGATAATTATTTTTCTACTATTACTTTTTGTTAACTCCTAGCTAGCTTTATAAAAGTTTTATTTTTATATAACAGGCCATTTATTCTTTTTAAAGAAATAACAATTCTGTTTATATTTATATTTAAATTGACTTTTTGTCTTTATCTTTTTAATTTTTCTGTTTTGTTCTTGAATTCTGGGATTATTAATGACTTGAATAAAGGAACACATCCACTATAATGTAAAAGGAACAATTTATCAAAATATCTTAAAATTTACCCAATTATCAATATTTATTGCAGGAAATATATTTCCATTTAACAGAACAGAACTCAGAAAATAACATCTATCTATTTCATCCCTTGGAGGGCTTATCTGTGAGAAATGCATAATGCTAAATTGACTTGAACATGCCTTACTGGAAGTACAATTTTTTCTGCATCAAATAAAATATTCCATTATTTTATAATGAAACAAAGATATAGACACACAGCTCAAATTTCAGATGGTGATAATGATCCTGTAAATTTAGTACATTTGAGATGATGGTCAAAATGGAAAACAGAGAAGTGATGAATGACTGTGTTTAGCAATAGTATAAAAAAATACTTGCTTTTTTAAATAACCTGACAACTCACTAAAAAATTCAAGGTACAGCCTGTCCAACTGTAAACTCTTGAAAAAATTAAAAAAAAGAATACAGTAAAGAGATGGCCTGTATTACCTACTAAATTTCTCTTATATTACTTCCAGAGTTCTGATAAAATAGGTTGTACTTTGGTTAAAAAAAAAAAAAAAGAAAGAAAGAAAGGTCATGTAATTGAAAGAGCTAATGCAAAACCAAGGCAGAAAATTATACATTCAGGTACCTTCTGGCAGAAAACAGGAATTTTCAGACACAAATATGAATTTTGAAGAGGACAGAGAAGCTTCAGTATAAAGTGTGTAATCACCAGCCCATTTGGTGACTTAAAAGGCAGTGCAGTCCTTTGTATACCAATTCTACTCTGTATTTCCGTATATCACTTTTAAGCACCTAATTGACGTGAAACGTTATGGTTTTCACTAAGCATAAAGATTTAAAAGATGCTGTTTCTGCCTTTGACACATGTAATCTGGTGACAAACATAAAATAGAAGATGATTTTAATTTGCAGTGTCAGTGCCATGGCTGACAAATGTGAGGGCGGTGTGGAAGAGTGAGAGTTCCTTCACCTGGTCTGGAAAGGCACCAGAAAATCTTTTTAGAGGACATGTCAGACGATGGGAAACTTGATGGCTAGTGAAGGGTCAACCAGGAAACCAGCAGGGACAAGTGAAGGGCTTCCAGGTAGATATACAAAAACAGGCATAAAGAGGAAAGAAATGGTGAAAAAGCATTGTGGGAACTAGATTTTAGAGTTTCCTGAAGAAAGGATTCATGAGAGCAAACGCTGTGAATTCAGGAGCCAGATCACAGAAAGGCCATTGGTATGAGGGCTAAGGAGTTTAGACTTATATTCTGAAAAGAAAAAGAGAAGGCATAATTCATTGTTACTGTTCTAAAAAGATGGTTCTTGGGGCAGGATAGAGGATTGTTTGTGGGCTGAAATCTAGGTAGAAAATGATTACCACCAAACTAAAGTCTGGATGGTATTAGCAGTGCAAGTTATATGTATAATAAGTGACACATTTAATAAACAAAGTTCACAGAATTAGACAACTCACTAGCCTAGGAATTAAGAAGAAAGCGAGCCAAAGATGATGCCAAAGAGTCTAGCTGGGATGTCATTCTAAGATACAGAAAAAAGAGGCTAGGTTGCATGAGAAGAAAGTCATGTTGATTTGGAAGTTCACCTAGGTAAGTATAACGAGCTCTTGAAACACACAGTCCAGTAGCTTAGCAGAGAGTCCGAGCTCATGGTATACACTTAAAAGCCATTGGGATATAGTGGTAATTCGAGACAAGGCATGAATAAACTCATCTAGACTGTGCAGAGTGAGAAATTACTGGAGTAGAAAACAGAACTCAGGCTGTGCCAAATTTATGGTGCATGTGGAAGAACAATATTCCAGGAGTTATGAAATAGTTTGTTAATGGCTTTACAGGTAAGTGAAACATGGTAAGAGCTGAAAATATTTATGTTTCTTTTTTTTCTTTTCTTTTCTTTCCTCCCTCCCTGCCTCCCTCCCTCATTCTTTTTCCTTCCTTCCTTCCTTCCTTCCTTCCTTCCTTCCTTCCTTCCTTCCTTCCTTCCTTCCCCCTCTGAGGTTGTATGGGGTCAAACACTCCTGGTAAGTATCTGTTTAAACTTAAAAAGCTCACTTCACTTTTATTTAAAGTAAATAATTATCTTTTGCATTATAATTCCTTATTTTCTAAATTTATCAGCTAATGGTAGAATCATTTTGAACATACAATGCAAACAACATAAATATGACTGCTATCAAAAAAATCATCTTTAAATAATAGAAAAACTGAGAAAGTCAAAAAGCTATTAAGCACACATTTTATATAATAATTTTATCAATTTTATCAATGTTATCAGCACATTTTGCTTAGTGAAGGACTGTCAAGTTCGATAACTACCTTACTGAACTTATTCAGAACTTTCCTAATGAAAAAAACCATACCAGTCCAAGGCTTTCAGCTACATTAAACAACTTTCTTTCAAGATGTGTTTTTTAAAGGATTCTACAAACAGGGATATATTTTTCTGTTTCTTTCTGCAACACTGAATGCTAAATAACAATTCATCTATTATGTTTCAAACTTTTCAGGTAGAATAATAACTGACAAATATATTAAGGCAAATCGAGAAGAATTTTTTAAAAAATTCTACTTAATTTACTTGGGGACTAAAAGGACATAATATTAATGCTTGATCAGATATTGGAAAGATAAATTGGTCTAGAGAAGTATAAAGATATTACTGGTGTAAAGAGAATGTATTTTTTTAAAAAAAGATTTCTATTTCTAATCATGAGAGTAACACCTCCACAAGCAATTGTTGCGCATCCCCTTGTTCTGCAGTCAAAGGTTTAACCGAGTGAGAGTTTCACCCTTATTCTTTCAACCATTTGGCTCTATGGAGTTATGTGGAAGGAACGAAATGTGTGATGAAGTGACTCAAATACTTTCCTGATGGTATAACCTAAGTCCTCACTGTTGCTGGGCTATAGCCCCTTTATTTGGTTATAAATTAGAAGAAACAGTGACTGGAGGTTATTTTCTCTATGTCCAAATAACTTTATGTTTAGGAATTTTGTTTTTTTTTTAGTAGACCTTAGATGCCTTACTATACTCTGAATTTTGACTTGTTACACGAGTTTTATTTTCAATGAGTTTTATTTTTGACCAATTAAAGTTGGCTCAATTAAGTTTTAGAATATATTAGACATTTTAAAAAATGGTCAGTATGTCTTTCTTGGAACTACCGTTATATCTGTGGTTGGACACCCATTTTCTATTTCTTAACTTTTATAATTCTTGACCTATGACTAAGACTTGCTGTGCTATTTCTTTTGTATTTCCATAGCACATACAAGGTTAACATTTTGAACTGCTGAAAAATATACAATACCACGCATTTTACATTATGGTTATTCTAATACACAGTTTTATTTAATGATACACATGTACAAATGTAAAACAAACCGTACATTTTTGTTGAATGCTGCTATATATCATTTTTACCTGGCAGCAATTTAGACCACTTGACAACTGATAGAAGCTGCCTCTCGCCTAGTTGATTAAGACTTGTCAGCAAAGAACTGGAGGTGTCAGGTTTTGTGTTGTCGTATCCTGCATAGATCATATCTGGTTCAATGTTCAACAACATGTTTATCAGCGGGGGGACCAACTGTATCTCTTGGTTGGGTGAAAAGGTGATTCTTTGGCTTTCATTTGGAATGCCCACTGGCTGTGAGAGAGCAACACCATCTAGTGCTCTCATAACTCTGACTTTATTGAACTTCTTAAACTTTCGACCTAAAGAAAAAATAAAAGAAGTTCATGTAAGTAGGAACTAAATATTGAACTAAATATCACAATAGTGTATTATTTTTCCTAGGTCTTAAGAATCACAGTATTATAGATTTTAGCATCAATTTAATAAAATGAAATAAAATCTGACTCTCAGATCTCAGATTTGAATTAAGAAAAATCATCAGCATTCGCTGGATTAGTGTGGTATGAGTAATTACATCAGGATCCACCAGGGGGCTGTGAAGCTTTGTAGGAAAAAAGATGAGCTGCTTTTAGTGAATCACGCATTACAGATTTTGGCATCAGTCTAATGAAATGAAATAACATCCAACACTTAAGTCTCAGATTTGTATTAAGTAATAATAGCATTCATTGGATGTGTGGTGTGGGTAATTACTCCAGGATCCCCCAGGGGGCTGTGGCACTATGTATAAAGAAACACAAATTGCTCTTATAGAGACTAATCTCAGTACTAAACAATCTTCTGACAGGACTGCCTTCCAAAAGCTAAGGTTCAGACCTCTTTAGTTGAAATATGGTTTAAAATTTGTATAATTATTGTTGAATCTTCTTTGAGGTTTCAATCTTTAAAAGATAGCCACATATATGCAAACCCTACACAATCTTTTACACAGTATCAGCAGGTTAATAGATCCCTTGAAATCATCCCATGGGCTATTATGAGATCTAAGGAACAAAATTAATAGCATCTTTTTTTAAGTTAAGACAGTTTGTACCCCATGGTATGTGCTGGTCATACCACACTGGTATTTTTAGACAGTTTCTAGAACGTCTATTTGACAAACTGTGGTGTGTTGGGGAAAAAAAAAAAAAAAACACCTGAGTGTGAGATGAATAGAATTTACCTCATGAGGATGCACTGAAAGAGTCCAGCACACTCATGCAGCCTGCTCCTGCTTCACAGATGCTGTGGAGTGGATTAGAACAAATGTCCTGGTGACCTGAGGGCAGGTTGGATTTCAGTCCCTACCTGCTGTGTGCCAGCCATGAGCTGATTGTCAGGATGAAGTGGCTGTGCTGTTTAGCTGAGAGAGGTTGGGTACTGTTTACAGTGATCTAAGTAAGGCTATAATCTGCTGGCTCTAGTACCTGATCAGTCTCATAGACATTTAATTTTTTTTTTTCTCATATAACACTGGTCAAACATCCCTGGGTTAGTTAAATGACAGTGACATGTTAGAGTTGCACATTGATTTGTTCAGTTCTGGGCACAGACTGGTAGTAGAACAGTGGTCAGTTTTCATAGGTCTTGCCACTCTACCCAATTAACTTACCTTCTTGTCTCCATGAGCATTCATCATTTGTGATCTCTGAGCCCAAGTGTTATCATAAGAAAAATGCAGCATGCTCTGATAAAACTCCAAAGAACTGAAGCTAGTACTTAGGTGCTAGTCAGAGTCAGTATACAAAAAGTATTCAAAATTTTGTATTGAGAACAAATGAGCTTCTTAGAAAAGGAATGGATCATCAAAGAGAAGCAAAGTAACAAAAGCCTCACAAAAATTTGAAAAGTGAGAATTATTGACTCCAATTTTAAACCGCGAATATGAAGATTAGAGAAGATATTACACCTGAGGTTAGACTAGTAGAACTCAGTTTGTGTCGTTACTGATGCCCCAACTTTCTCTACCCCCGGCCATGGTTGGAGTTTCTGGTCTGGGCTACATTTTCGTTCAGAAACATTTTGGTGAAGAGGATTGAGCAACAGATTGTGGGAAAGCACACACAATTTGAATTCAGTATTTAAGGTTGGTTACAACCCTAAAGTGCTATGATTAACAAAACCCACACCCTTTAATATCCCTGATAATAACTCCAAGACGGAAATTATTCTCCAATTTATTTTTTCTTTATATTTTATGTATTTAGAATAGTTAAAGCTTAATATTTAATGATCTAAGTTAAACAAAAGGAATTCAAAATAGAATTTAATATAGAATGTTGGAGTTTAATAAAAATCAAAAATAATGCTTATATTTAGGAACAATTGTTACATACTCACAAAAAACAAGCTGTTATGTTTTGAAGATTATATAGAATAAATACATAAAATCAAAATTTCTTGTAATTATCCAATCCAAGGTCATTTTATGGTTTGTGGGTACAGTAATTCACACTGTAAATATTAAGTGTAATAACAGACATAGTTTGAACCACATAGAGAATGATTTAAGATGCAGAATTATACCCATCCAGTTCTCCCATAACCATCTTCAAACTTTATTATGATTTATAATGCAATAGCACTATTGAAAATGTAGCACTCTTAGAGAGAATGGCCTGGCCAAAAGGTTGAACACAGCCAGCACCTCAGAAGATGCTCTTAAGCCTTCCTAATTGTTCCTAAACCATCGTCGTTTACACTGAGGATGACCCCAGCCTGTCTGCTACCATAGTTCCTCTTCACTTTCTCTGCTTTACCTTTTTTTCCAACTTACTTTAACTTCCTTTCTCCTTTTCATCTTTTCAATTCTGATTTCCTCAGGACTTGACTACACTATTGGTTTCTTTGAGTTTGTATTAATTACATTATTATACTTCTGAAAAATAACAGCACCTGGTGTTCTGAGTCATGTAACAGGAGACCAGGTGTTTTGAATCGGTAACCCTCCTCATGCCCTCTGCATCTACCAGCAGAAAATGATATGTATGCATGCTTTCATAGTTTTGTTGAAAGAAGGGGTGGGTTTGAGGAGATAAAAAAAAAATAGAGAAAGAAAGTGACTTAAGAGTCTTCTGTCATTCAACCTGATCGAAGAGGTTTTGATGAATGGAATTAGATGCAGAGAAATTTTCTGGAGGCTCAGGGAAGCCATCTCATATCCTTTCCATCAGCATATTCTGATGAACAGTATGAAAATACAGTGCTTCTCCCCGTTTCCACTGCTCCACCACTGTTTAGGTCACCAGTGACTCAGACAACTGCCAAAAGTGGTGGCTGGTTTCCCTAGATTTTACCTTTTGTAGTTTATTCTTTATAAAACCAAGTGGGGCTTTAAAAACTTAAATCAGACTGTCACTCTTTGTTCAATCCTATATAAAATCAACTTCAAAGTCTTTATCAAGCTATGCAAGGCTCAACATAATCTTGCATAGACTCTCCTATATTCTTGCCTCTGTTCCATTCATAATGAACCTGTCAAGTGCTCTACAAGGCAAAAACAGTTCTATGTGATGTGTTTATTTTGTTATTGTTTGCATTTTTAAGTAAGATTTAGGCTTGTTGTTTATAGCACAGCATCTCATGCATGGTAGATACTCAGTAATTTTCTTGAATAAATCAGTAATTAGACCCAACAAAATGCCACAAAGACTCTATCATGAGCTGGACTCCTGCCAGATACTCTGATCCCTGAAGACTGGGAAAAAATCCAAGAGGAATTTCCCTTTAGTAAAAGACAATCTAGGTTATTTTTACTTTTGCTGAGAAGTGTTATCTCAGATGCCTATTTTTGGATTGGGTCTTTGAATATGGAGGTTCTGATATTTTTTTAGTTCTTAATATGTTCTAGACATTAGTCCTTTGTTGACCCCGCCACTCACCTTCTAGTATCTTCCTGGAAGAATTAAAAGCATCATACTACTGCAATATATGTGAACCTATGCTTATTAGCAGCTCAGCTTGTAATAACTAAATCTTGGAAACAACTCAAATGCCCATTAACCGAGGAATGGGTAAAAAAAGATGTGGGTTTTTTTTTTCATATAATGCAGTATTGCTTAGCTTAAACATAGATAAAATTGATACATTTAAAACTAAATAGATTGGCCTTGAATCCATAATCATAAGTGAAATAAATTGGACATGTATACGTGAACAATGCATTATCTCTCTAGTGTGAGAAAGTGAAAATGTAAATAAGAACCAAAATGTATAGTAGATATGGTGAAATGGGAAGGAACTCTTCAAAAGGAAAAGGGAACTAGGGAGGAGGGAGGAGAGAGAGTGAAAGAAAGGAGAGAAGGAAGGGAGAGGAAAAAAGTAAAAAAAGAAGGATAAAAGGGAAACAGAGCTTTATGAATAGGGAAGGGAAGGGAGTTTGAAAGGAGGGGATAGGATTTTGGGAAAAAAAAAGAGAGAAAACAAGATATATTATGAACAGGTACAAATTCCATAAAATGAATGTGATCATTATTTATACCTTAACTGTACCAATAAACTTAAACAAAATAAAATAAAGACAATCTAAGGCAGGCAGTTTAGTCTATTTCACAACAGAATGTTTGGACTTTTCACATGCAGATTTCAGCCTTGGATGCCCTTCTACCACAGCTGCATTTTATCCCCTTCACTGTTTCATTCATATCCAAATACTAGAGGTTTCAAATCTTGTAGCTCAGATTATTAAAATAAGAGGATAACTAAAATAAGTTTGGGGAAGCAGAAAGGAAAATAAGTGAAAACTGAAAAGCAAACAGCAGGTCAAGATAGAATTATACAGATTTAGATATGTAATAGGTAGTAGACATAAAATATGAGATTTAAACTGGGTGTGGTGGTATAAGCCTATAATCCTAGCACTATAGGAGGCAGAGGCAGGAGGATGCCAGCCCTGCCTGAGCAAGTTTAGTGAGACCCTGTCTCAAAATAAAAATTTAAAGAAAGAGTCAGAGATGTAACTCAGTGAGAAGGTCCTGAATGTTCAATCTCCAATAACACACACACCTCACATAAAACTATTTTTAGAAATCATCATTAAGAAATGTAAAATAAAAAATCAGATGAAAACTACAAGTTGGAAGAAGCATTGTATAAAGTGGTCTCAGGCATATGTCACAATGCATGCTTAAAATTGGTACCTTTGTTTTAAGAAATTAAAGAGAAACAAAACACCAAATCAAAGATGAAATAATCACAAACAGAATAAAACAAGATAAGAGAGCAGGGAAAATAAAGTTATTTAGATTTTAAGATTTTATTACAAAAACTAAATAAAGACACGTTGCTAGCATAAAAAAACAAAGACATAAAGTTCAGAGTTTAGAAAACTGAGCAAAGGAAATACTAAAATAAATAGAGAAAATATAATAGATGTGAAGCACAGGTAGCAGAGGACCAACACACAGGTTTTTATGGGGGACCATGAAAAAGGAAAGAAAATACAGAACAGAAAAATGTTTACAGACAAACACTAAGAGAACATTTTTAAATATGAAGATTTGAATTTTCAGATTAAAAATGGCTTACTCTGTTTTAAGAAAAATCAACAGGTTTAGGCAGAGCTAAAACCTGATGAAGTTACTGTTCTTTGAAGATTAAGTAACCAGAAGAAGCATGTCATAACAAAAAGAAAAAATTCCTCAAGTTTCTGATCAGCAGAATTCAATGCCTATAGACAACGGCCCAGACCACACCTTTCTGTGTTTGAATAAAGCTGTAAATTTGGGAAAGGTCAGGATTCTCACTCTCCTCTCTGCTTTGCCTCCCTTATACCTCCCTTTGTCTCACCCTAAGCAACACAAATTGTCTTTGGTACATCAAATTAGCAAATATGTTTTGCATATGCTCCCACAGCCACACTATACCAAATAGCTTATCAAAGGACTTCTAAAATCAAATAGCACTTTGTCCTCTAAAATAAAGCAAACCCTGATAAATATAATCACACATTACCTGTTTAAGAGAATTTTTTCCGACAGTGTGGAAATATGCACATTGTCGTTTAGATTATGCTTCTTCAGGCAAATGGTTTGAGAATATACATGCATATAAAGGAGGTATGATAAAAATACGGTGAACAGTTAAATAAAACATTACAGTAAAAGACCTGTTAGCAGTAATCTCCATGAAAATATTCCTCTTCACTTCAAACACACTGTCCCGTCATCCCTGCCACTTTCTGAAGCAGTTTAGAGCTTATGGGGTACAGCCGTTTCTGTCAACTAAAAACTATAACGCGTCCCCATTCACCGTATTCACCGAATCTGGCACTGTGCGACTTCTGGTTCTCCCCAAAAGATAAAAAGAACAGGAAGAGTAAACATTTCGAATCAAATTAGGACACGTAGGTAGCTACAGCAACACGATTAAGGACACTCATAAAAAAGGGCTTCCAGAAAGTGGAAAGGATGATGAAATAAGTATGTTCAAAGCAAGAGTTACTTTAACCACTCACTTCATATTTTAATTATACCATATATAATTTCATGATAGCAATATCAAACTATTCAATTAAATATCTCTACTAGTCTATAAATTAATTTTAGTTCAAAGTATTGACAACTAGAAGAGTGTCTAATATTTAAAAAAAACACTAAAGTGGAAGAAAAAAATTAAAGAACATAGCCCAACAAAGAATCATGAACTGGAAGACAAAATAAAATTACACAAATAATACCAGATAATGACATAGAAAACAGTAAAAAGGATTAACAGAGATGATACAAAAGAGCCAGTTCATTATATACCAGCAAGTGATCTAAAGGTAAAAAAGCGGACACTACGGGAAACAAAATTCAAATTGTGATAGCTGCGAGCCTTCTCATCCTTAAATATGGGGAATAGCCTCAATAAAAAACGATTGCTACATCTGGAACTTGTTCTGAAGTGAATGCCATTTATTGTGCTGTCACCTCTCTTTTGCTATTTCACTTTATTTCTGGCAAAACATTTTATATTGAATGAAATGACACAAATGTGAAAGTGCTCAATTTATTGTGTGGAAGGAAAGAAAGAGTATTATGTCAGATATTAAAATGTAAGTTTGATGGCAGCCAGGAGCTCTGTGCAACAAGAGGGAATCACAAGATAAAGATCAGCAGGCAGTGAACTACTAGTGTAAATCCTTTGACATTATGAGAGTCATAATAAAACCTGTAGTCTGAGTGGATTTACAGAGAGTTGTCTCAACAGTACCTGCAGAGAATTGTGCAAAGAAGGTCTAGATATGTTATTAGATCGGGTTAACAAAAGAAGGGTGACCAGTGTGCAGTGCTGGGATCTTAACAAACCTCTTGCCCTAACATAATTCGCTTTCCCTTTATCAAATTCCATCTCAATTTCCCACATCAGAAGAGAATGTCCGCACATATACCTCAAACAAGCAAACAAACAAACAAAGAAAAAGAAAACATTCAAAGATGCTAGATAATAGAACACATACAAGAAAAGTAACTAGTTGCCATACTAGAGCTGATTTTTAAAATATATGTATCCATGTAAATCATTCCAACTTAACTGCAAACAACAAAGGAGATACTTAAAACTCCCAATCTTCACTTTTTATTTGCCCTAGAAAACAGAAGGCATTGGTAGATAGGACTGGACAATTCAAGAAAGTAGTCCTAAAAACAGTTTAATATAAACACAAAAAAATGTAAAAGAAAGCAGAATGCCAGTAGGCTGGTGCTGTGTGGGTGCTCCAGTTAAGACCCAGAGCCCAGGAAACATCATGCACTTACAGGCTGTGATGCAGTGTGCTGGGTAGTGATATTGCAGGTATTCACTTTGAGAAGTGTTGGGTCAAAATCCAGGGTTTGGGAGAAAAGGACACGCCCAGAAGAGGAAGAATATGTGAGATCTAAAGAGATAGATGGCAGCCATCATTCTTGGCAAATTTTTCCTTAAAGAGATAGCACATGGCTTTAGTTTTTATTGCTAATTAAAGGCACAAAACAGGTATTATTTCCTAAATTCCAAAATTCTAGAATTCTTTAGAAAAAGAATCAAAGTTCTGCTGGCTGCAAAGTATCAAAAGAGAAAAACAAAGCATCAAAACTTTACTAAAAAACTCATACTCTATACCCTAGGAAGTTAGTTATTCTTCTTAAGAGAAGTAAGGATGAATCTATGTAGAATAGCAGGAAGGAAATCAGCTTTCTTAAAAGAACTTTTTAAAAATTTAAGATGGCTTTCTAATACTTTTTGGCTCTAAATATCTTTAAGCAAACTTAACTATTCACTCAATCATTCCTCTATGTAGAAAAGCTACTTAATTTTGAAAGAACTATTTACCTTTGTAATAGTTTAGTTTTTTTTTTTTTTTTTTTTTTTTAGACTGTATCTTGCTAGCAGTTCAGGCTGATTTTGAACTCACTTTGTAGCTCAGGGTGGCCTCGAACTCCCAACTATCTTCCTGCCTCAGACTCCCAAGTGCTGTGATTACAGGCATGCGTTACCATGCCCAGCAAGTTTAGCTTTCTTATCACAAATGCAAAATACAAAGCTCTATTCATTTTGAAATCTGTACACACACTCGCGTGAGTCATTAAGCAAAAATCTGTTCTAAAGGAAAGAAACTAAAAACAGAACACCTAAGTTAGAAGATACATTTCCCTGGTTAAGGGTGTAACTAGCTTTCTACTCAGTATTGTACAGCAATGAACTAGATGCAGAAGTTCACTCTGACCTTTAAGGGAAGTGATTCATTAAAAACAAGAATCATATGCAATGAAATAACCAAATAACTTAAATATAATTCTTACAGCACGAACACAGCCACTGAAACAGAGAGCACAAACTACCCATTAACAAAATCTATGTCATGAAAAGTCAAAACCATATTTTCTGACTTCTGATGTTCTGCCATAGAATTTTACTAAATCTTACAAAAGTTTTTCAGTGTTCTCTCATGTTTCATCTTTATTCAAATGGTTTGTATGTCAGGAATGAGAAACCCCAGGAAGGAGTACAAACAAATGAAAGAAGAAAGAAAGGGGGGAGGGAAAGAGGAAGAAAGAATGGGGATGTGAGCTCCATTTTCAGTAGTAGAAAGGCAATCATTTCATGACAATTTTCTCTTAATTAGGGAAGGATCAACCCATGAGCAACCCAGATTATCACTGCAAAGAGGACTCTTAATTTTTATCAGACCACAAGTACATTTCCCTCCAACTTCGGACATTCAGTGTGGTCCTAGTAATTTGAATCTATTCTAGTGAATTGACTCCCTTTTATTTGGATTACACAAATTGGATTATCTATTCCCTAAAGTCTTCCTACTGATTCTCTCAAGAAGTATAATATCCAAATAATAATAATAGAATAATATCAGAATAACATCAAAACAGTATCACTGGATAATGCCCACTTCTTTCTGATAAACCTCCATGTGAATCCACTTAGGAGGCAATTAAATGCACTACTGTTGTATTTCTCAAGTTTGTGATGTTGACTACAGGACACCATTAGATTTGAATGAATCTTTGTATAATATAAACTTGAAATACAGAAAGCATTTTTTTAATTCCAAAATTATCCCTCAAAAAATAAAAGATTTTTCATTATATATTTGTCTTCATAAGCCATCTTACATTATGAAACTTCATCTTGTTTTGAATGACAATATGTTGTATGGAAAATCAACTAATTTGAATAATTTCAGTTATTGCTATTTTGGGATGTTGTTGGACAAGACAGACTAAGAAAAGGCAAAAAAAAATATAGATTTATATAGTTAATTGTTCCTGGGTATAAGAATCCATGTATGGCTTTAAATATTGGAGACCATCGTTAATAAACCTTTAAAAATTTTGAAAGAATGATTCAGATGGCCGAGAAAAACCAGTATTTTGAGAAGGTATCATTCAGGGAGACTTATTCTACTAGGTGTCAAAATGCATGCAACTCTAGCATTTCAGAGAGTGTGGCAGTTGTGCAGGGATACACAACAGAACAGACTGTCTACTTGGTCACTCTTCCACTGTGAGAGTAAGAATGATGAAATAAGAATGATCATGGTGAGCTCCAATCCAAGGTCTCAAAGGGTTTCAGGTTCTACATACATGAAAACACTGTATTGGACTAGGTCCCTACAACACCCTTTCCCCTACACTGACTGGAAAGATGGGAAGGTTTAATAAAATTACATTTGAATTTATTAGGAAGGATAAGTCACAGTTCATAAGGCAAGAAAGAAGAGTGGAACAGACAAAAGTAAAACACTTGCAAGGTCAGGTGACAGCAACTGACCCAGGGTGCAGGGTTTGCCAAGGACCAGGGTGGGAGAATGGTTTAGACAGCGTAGTGCAGTGATGAGAGGTCCCAAACATTATCTTTAGAAATTTGGGCTTTATTCATGGACAGTCCAAGCATAATGTGTTTAGAAAGTTCACTGGTTCCAATGCTACAGAATAGAGTTCAAACTTCAGATTTCATCTGTCCAAAGCTAATTTTCAAGTTTCATTTTTCCCATTTAGATTGAATAATGTTTTAGAAAATTTATCATTGTAATGTCAAATATCATGGTTTGTTTTAATATACACAATTTTCCTTCAAAACATCTTTGTCCTTTGCCACTTATAAAGAATCTATGGACACTTTGAGAGTCTTCACTCTTGAGCTTTTGGCGAATTTATTCTTTTCTCTTTTCTCCTGGCATAGCAATGTACATGGCACCTCTCTAAGATCACTTATTTTTCTATTGCATACCTACTTTATTAGAAATCACCGTTGCTATGCTCAAGGCAGTAATGACATTATTAACCAGGGTACTTAACATAGTGGACACAAAAGAGATATTGGTCTAATACATTCTTTCCCTTAGCGGAACATACACCATTTTTAACACATGAGCTGTTTTTAGCTAGTACATTGCTGTATATTTCAACTCTTTTGAACTTATTTAAATGTGCAATTTATATTTTAATCACATTAAATTTATTTTATAGTCATGAATTTTATTTTGGAAGATTATAAGTAGCATATCAAATCCATGATTTCAGCAGAATTATTGCTTAGGGATCAGCTAAGTGAAATGAAACTATTAACCAGAGTAAAAGGCTCAAAAATGACTCCTATACCTGATACTCCTTATTTATGTTCTCTGCTTAATATTTTTCATAGCATCTATCATCATTTGACATGTATGACATTTCTTTCTTCCCACCTTCAGAGTTTAAACTCCGTAAGAGCAGGGATTTGGACTATTTTATTTGCTGTTATAGTCCCAGAATTCAGAATAGTACCTGGAAAATAGTAAGGGATCTCTATATATTTATTCAAAAAGGAGGCATAGAAGTAGATATAGAGGAAATTAAGGAGAAACAGAAGGAGAGAGAGGAGGAAGAAAGGAGTTGAAGATAAGTGATAATATAGAAGGTGCAAAAATATACCAATGACTGCAAAGGTGGTCAGATGTGGATTGGGAAGCACAGTAATAAAAGAACAAGAATTTCAGATAGGGAAGATAGTGAAATATTACAGGACTCTGAACAACAGGCTAAAGTTGGACTCTTATGAGACATGGAATTTTCTAAGTTGTATCACTGATCCCCAGGAACATTCTGAAGGTTCAACCAGAACTCTGCCATTTCTGTTCTGTGATAAAGTTGAAGAGTCTTTTAAATCCATTTGGGAGAGGATTCAAGATTCAAGATCCTGATGGAATCTAGCAAATGGCATTAGAGGGTCTGCCACTTTCCAAAGTGAGCATGCTATGGAAAAAACAGTGATGGTGCCAGGGGTGCCCAATCTTCCTTCTAGCTCCAACAGTAACTAGATAAATGACTTGTTGGGAAGTTCTAATTGCTAAAATGTAGGAGGTTACTGAAGATAAACCTGAAATGCAAAGAAGAGGAAGTTGAGGAGTAAGATAAAAACTTTTAATTTCCTAATAGAGGATGTAGTCATTCAGTAAATATTTACTGAGCAAGGTATTTCTGTAGACACATTTAAGACGTGGGTGCTTCCTTTAACTGAGGGAAAACAAATCTCTAATGAAGAAATTATAAAATACTGTGAATGATCTAATTAAGTAAATTAGTATAAATTGCCCAGAATGTTGACTGGATGATCAATTTTGCCCAAGCATGTTGGCCAAAAAGCTTTAGGGAAGAGGTAATATTTAGGTAGGCTTTAAACTTGACAAATATTGGTCTAAATATAACTTTTCCCTAAGGAAGGGATGCATAACACTGATGGAAAACAAGCTGTTTTTAGACATGCACTGAAATAAAAACGTGTAGTTTCAACAATTATGGACATATTTATTATGTTTTTGAAAAGTTGTAAATAGAAATAAAATCCACAATTCCCAGGCAATATTGGGCAGGATGTGGCTAAGTAAAAGAACAAAGTTAGGGAGTAGAACTGTCTATAATCCCGGCTCTTTTGATTTCTCTTGCTGTTTTATTTTCATTTAAATCATTTATCAAAAATTTGACTTTAATTTTTTCAGTGCCTATGATATTTTTAAAGTTTCAAAGATTCTAATAATAACACAAATATGGGAAAAGGGAATCACTGTTTCAGTGCATTCTTATCTCACTGCCAGTGATCTTACTTCAATAGTTGCTTTAGGAGCTGGAAAATAATAAACCTGGAAAAATTATACGATTTTTGAGCTGGAAAGGACTTTGGTGTTTTCATTTTTTGAAAAGAAAACTGATGCCCAGAAAATGTTGGTGACTTATTCATGGCCACACAAGCAGTGAGTGACAGGGTCAAGAATCAACCCACATTATTTTATGAGCAGTCATTAAATGACCCACAACATCTACCTGATGAATGGAATTTTCTTACTTCTGGTAACAGACTCCACTAAGCTGGGTATCTGTAAAGTTAATGGGATAGCCTTGGATCCTTCATTCAAATATTCAAGCATAAAGTCATTACCAACAATAAAGACAGAAAAAAAAAAACTAAGCAAGAACCAAGATGAAAAAGAAAATTAGGATTTTCTAATCCATAACATTTCAGTATAAATATAAGACAACACATTATTGAATAAAGTATTAAAATTACCTCCAAGGACCATGCCGGCCTGACAGCATTTTCTAAGGCGACATGCTGGGCAATTTTTTCTACGGATTTTATCAACAATGCAGTCATTTCTTCCAGCACATAGATAGTTATGCTGCCCTAAGAAATTAAAAAAAAGTAAAAATTATTTATAATACCTAGAAACCACTTGATACTCTATGCATTGGCAACTGAAACAGAGGACAGACGCACACCAGTAAGTGCATGAGTCTCACTGAATGTTATGATGCTTCAAATTTGCTCAGTACTTTACCTGTGACTTCAGGTGATAAATATTAAAAAATTAAACATTTATGAAGTGTAGTTGAAAAATACCACAAAGATGCACTGCCCTTAAAACACCTCAAAATACTCTCCCTCACCTCGAGCACATTTACTCTGTCACTCTTGCCACTTTCTGAAGAAGTTCTGGAAGTCTGCTCTTGGGTCTTTAGCTTCCTCATCATGGCTGCCTTGGTGTCATGAATCCATCCCAAACATTTACCTTTTGTGGCCATTTTGACTTTGTGGAAGACCTGCAAGTCTCACAGTGTCAGACACAGAGAATAACATGGATGAGGGCACAGCTCCTGCGATTTTTACAAGCCTGCCTTTTCACTGGATGGCACTCAGTAGCAGCAGTCACCGTATTTGTTATCACATGTAGTAAAGACACTTGTGAAAGGGTCTTCCAAAACTTTTTTGGAAACTGGCAAGTGTGTTCAAAGTAAGAGAGTATTTTGAGGAGGTTAATGACAGTGTGTCTTCCACTGAAATAAATTTTTTTAATTTAAACATTCACCTATGTTTTAATCACCTTTTATATGTATACATTTGAACATACATGAATAAGCAAACTTAGTTAGCAAGTAGAATGCAATTCTTATATGTCTTGAAGAAAAAAAAAGAGCTTTAGCAGTTCAATATTTAAAGTTTGAGGAGGAAGGAAAACTTTAGATAACTGAGAGCTATAATATGATATCACTACCTTGAAGGGTTGGCCCAACTCATACAATGGGGACAGCTCTTAACAGACTGGAATGTCTGTAAGAAGTGCGGAAGTTCAGTCCATTTTAAGTTACGATCATTTTTCACACTAAGTGTTGGACCATTAAAGCTGAAAAGTGGATACATCACCCTACAAAAAAATCTGAGGGGTACAGCTAGATGTTGATCTTCTCTGTGCAATTTTTTGGCCCAAGAAATGTTGTAGGCAGGCAGTTCCAACTAAGACTGACCAAGATGGGGCTCAGGTACTGCTTTTATTCCACAATACTTGGTCAGAGCTCAGAGCCACCAAGAAGGACAGGGACTTAGAAAGGGTTATTCCTCTCATGCCATCAGGTACCTGGCTGAATATTTATTCTCCTGGCTGGTGAAACAGCTCAGCCACAAATGCATAGGTTGGAAATATTAAACTGTTAAACTTTGGGATGAAAATTCAGCATCATCAATTGCTACCACTTTATACTGGCTTTGAGAAAGAAATCCACGTCCAACTCCACTGGCTTACTCCTTATTTTTATGTCTCAGGCTGCACACTGCCGCTTCTCCTCAGTCTAACGTAACACTGTCAGGATGCAGCTCCACAGGTTGCCCTGTTAAACCGCGCAGGGCTATCCGTTTTCAGCAGCCTCAACACCCGCCCGCCTCTCCACTACCGGAAGTTAGAAGACATCCAGGAGCACTAATAAAGTAGGAGCTATTCCAAATAGGAATCCTGATGAGGCCTCTGTGACTGTCCTCCTTTCTGACAATTTATTTGTGTCTTGCAATTTTACTCATCTTTCAAATTTTGGCTTAATTGCTCCCATTTCATCCAACTTGACTACTCCCAGAAAAACCTAGACATATTTTCCTGTACACTAACTGCATATTTGATATATTCCTATATAAATACTGCATGCCTATCTTTCTTAGATTATGTGAGGATAGAAATTTGTCTTTTGAGTCTTTAACTCTTGTATTTGAAAGTTTGACAAATGTTTGTTAGATAAATGTATACATAACTATATTTGCTCCATTTATAGTTATATAGATATACTCAACAATATAAGTCTATAGTATTTTACGTATCATGACTTGCTTCAGATTTTTTATCCTCTTTGAACATTTTGAAATTACAGAATGTCTTTTCTTTAGTAAATCTGCCTTTGTATAGTAATGAGTTGCATATGGAATATAACAAGTTTCTATTTGACACACTGTTTGCTGAGAAGTTTTCATTATCCCCAAAGAATTTATGTTCAGTGAACCAGAAAAAGGGATTGTTGAGTAATTTTATCTATCTATCTACTTGCTGTCCACCTTTAACTTTAAAATGTTGCTATGGTTAAAAGATTATATTGTGTAGCCAGGTGTGGTGGTGCACACTTGTAATCCCAGAACTCAGGAAGATGAGGCAGGAGGACTGCCAAAAGTTCAAAGTCAGCCTGGGCTACATAACAAGTTCAAGACTAGCCTGAACTACATTGAGAAACCCTGTCTCAAAAACAAAATAAAACAAATGATAAAAAGCATGATTAAAATGTGATTTGATAAATCAACTGCCTAATGCCAAATAACTAATAAAAATCAATTTTAATTGAAACAAAAGTGCTTCATTACAAACTAGAAAGAGGCTTGTCTATAAAATGAAAATATCTATGTCCCATTGACTCTTAATAAGAGCACAGATGAATACATTTCATTTCAGTTTGAGAAAGATTACAATTTTTCATTTTTTTTTTAAATGGAAGGGGGAACTCTGTAGGAAAATAACAGGAGAAATGAATCTGTATGTTCAACAGGTAGAAGAATAAAGTACCGAGTCAGCACAGTATGACTCATTGCAGGCTTGAGACAGCATGAGCTGGTGATATGTACAGTGCTTTGAAAAATAAATAAAAAGAACATTTCCATATTATTCCATTAATATAAAGTTCCAAAAACATCAAAACCATCAATAATTTTCAAAGTTGGGCTAGTGCTTACTTTTAGGGAATGTTTGGCAGGGGTAAAATGGGGTTTATGGAATCCTAATGATTTTAAAATTTTTTGATCTGGTGAGAATAACATGGTTTTAATTAGTGATAATTCATGAATTCTAAATGTTTGAGTGTTTTCTGAATATATTTGTCAATAAAAAAGTTACTTTTATTTTTAAATGGTTCAACTGAAAGGATAATCCTGGGGGTGGGTCACTGTGATCCTACAAAATCTGAATAGGGCCAATCATAGAAGTCCAGAGGCTAATAGGCACCATCAAAACTGGCAAAAGAGTAGAGGCATTGGCTGCATTACAAGGTTAGAGTTGGAGCTTGCCAGAGAAATCTCTCCACGAAGCCCTTCACAACACCCCACTGAAGGAAGCACACAGTATCATCACCCACCAAACACAGAACTGCAGTGATGATCACACCCATCTGCTGTGTGCACCTGTGCCCCGCCCTCTTGACCTTTCTTCCCACACCGGCCTTGGAAGGGTCACAGAGAGCTGCCAGTGTACTTGGAATAAACAGAGAAGAAGCTGATCTTGTGTCTTCGTCTGGCTTCAAGCCCTGCACGGTAAATGCTGAACTGGGGCAAAGTTGAAATTTCAAATTTGGTGGAAATTTGTAGTTTTGATATAATACTGACCTGAGTTACTAATTATTGAAAAGAAACTGGTCTTTTGATTAAACATTATGAAGCTGGCCTAGGATTTCATGCCAAGAAATGCTGGAGCTATCCTACAGCCTTACTTTTATGAGTTATTCTGGTGTGAATATTTAGAAAAATTTATATATATATATATATGGAAAATAATTGTGATTATTTTACTCTTATTAGAAATATAAGTCAGAAATCATCAATGGGAGGCAATCTTGTAACCTTCCTCACCACTCTTCAGGATCTATGAAAAGACACAGTGCGTGGAGACAGTTCTGACTTAACAGGACTGGGAGGTAGAAAGACACTTAGGAGAAACCAGGAACAATACCAGACATCCTACAATGCACAGGGCAGCTCTGACAGAGTAGCCTGGCCTAAAATGTCTGTAGTGTGACACTGATAAATATTAGTGTAAATCTATGATTCCCTCACTTTTTAAAAAAGACTTATTTTCTAGCTCTGTCTACTGAAAGTGTCCAAAAGTAAAAACAATGCCAGCAGCAGTAGACACTAGGATTCAGATTGTCATGTCTAATTTTATCACCCCAAATTAACCAATGCTTCTTGTAGCAATGGCTGATCAAGGACTAGACAGCAGATACATAATTTGAGACCTGAGGTCTGCTCTAATAGGTAATTTGATTTTCTTGAGGACTAATAAAATTGTGTCAGAGCCATGCTGATTCCATGGTGTGAATACAGTGTGTTCCCTCCAAAACTCATGTTGAAATTTAATCCTCATTGTGACACAGTTCGAGGTTGGATAAGGTGGACCTATACAGCAGGTGATGAGCTCTGTGCCTTCCAGAAGGAATTAGTCTGACATATCCATGTGACTTATATATTAACAGACCAGCGGGTTAGTGGACTAACTCAGGAGTGGATCTGATAGAAAAGCCTGCTTCCCAAAGGCTCTCCTGTATTCCTCATCTCACCATGGGACGTCCTGTGCTACCTCAGGACTCTGGCACGAAAGCCGCCAATAAATGCAGCCCTTCTAACTTTAACTAGAAATATGAACCAAAATAGACCTCTTGGGAATTTACTCAGCCTGTGTGATGGTGTTGTTAGCAACAGAAAATGAGCTGATCTACCGACCAGAGATAAGACAATTTGAACAAAGAATTAGCTCAAGTGATTAAAACACACTGAATATAAAAAGTCATGGGGACATAATGATATGTAAGAAAGAAAAGAGCAGAAGAAAGAAACAAATCTCACTGTAAACCACTGGAGGCTGTTAAGGTATAAATTCATTACTTTAAAGTTGATAACTAAAAATAATTAAGAACTTTTAAATTTCCCATTATAAGTTGTATTTTAAGATTACCAAATTGCCTTATAGAAGGAGGAAAAAACTATAAAAACTATGTAGAGCCAATAAAATCAGAAGGGATAATAAAAGTAGAAAATCACCCTTTTGTAACTCCTAATAAATGACCACCACTTGTGAAGTCTGAACAATTAAAATGCTTCATTTTACAAGTGTCTATCTGTGTGAGGTCACATTTTCTTCATATAATTTAACCAAAACAACAGATTCAATGTTGATGCAGGTAAATACAAGAATCCAGATGTCTTCTATGAAGATGGTCAGTAAAATGACTTATAAAATTCTAAAGTAATGCTATTCTTGTCACTAAGGTTTTTAGTTTGGAAAGTTATTATCTAATGGCTTTGCTATTTTTTTCAAATGAGGGAATCAAAGTTTCAAAAGTTACCAGATTTAATTTCTAAAATGGTAAATATTGGCAGACATAATCCACATATACAAAAGGTCCTTGAGTTGTCAATTTTTTTTCAAGTAAATGGGTTATTAGACCAAAGTGTTCAATTAATGTCAAAATGTTTAATTTACTTGTGTGGTTAAAAAGTCAGAGAAATTTAGGTTGTTGGAGTTTCTACAAACAGTTGATCTGTACTTTTCAAAAATGTCAAAGTTCTGAGAGAGAGAGAGGAAGGTAGAGAGAGAGAAAGGAAGGGAGAGAGAGAAGAGACAGCGGGAGAGGGAGAGAGAGAGGAAGGGAGGGAGAGACAGAGAGAAGAGAAGAGAGAGAGAGAAAGTGAGAGAAAGGTTTTTTAGATTGAAGGAAGCTAAATAGAATTGAGAATTATTCACCAAGAGAAATAGCAAGTTAAATCCTTAACTGGATCTTGAATGAAAAATTAAATCTACATAGGATATTTGAAGAAATTTTAATACTGGCTGACTATTAGAAAAATTATTGTATCAATTTAAGTTTGAGTGTGTGATAATATTGTAGTTGTGACAGAGACTGTTCTTCTCTATGGAATATAAATTTTGAATCCTTGAGGGGTGAAATTTCATGATGCCTACAACTTTGTTTCAAACAATTGAGTACAAAAGTTCATTGTATCATTCTTTCAAATTTTCAGGGTGTTTTTCTGAACCCAAAGTATTCTAGATTTGTGTAGTTGTTGTTGTTTTTGTGACAGGGTCTTGCTATGTAGTTCAGGTTGGCACTGAAATCACTATGTTGCCCAGACTGGCCATGAACTCTCAGCAATCCTCCTGCCTCAGCCTCCTGAGTGAACCTGCACACCTGAGCAGAAGCCAAAGTATTCTGAAGATGCATATAGATTGAGACAAAATTTTAAACCAGTTTTTCATGTTAGTAAATGAGGGATGGTCATGTAAAATTGGAATGAAGTGGAGAGGAAAGAATATCTGGCAGAGCTGAAAGAGAGCTAGACAATAATGAATCAGTTAGTCTTAAAGTGTCCCTGGTATAGAACCTAAGAGCTTTTTTTTTTTTAAATAAAGGTGAAGGATAGAGAAGTTTAAGGGGAGGGGAAGAGGGAAAGAAAGCAAAATTGAATTGAGGATATACTAAGAAATTAACTGGTTACTTTATGTAATCTTGTAATAAAACACATAATACAAAGGTAATTTGATTTTCTTAAAGAGAAATGGGTAGTACACTGCTTAGAACCACCTGAGGACAGAGAAGAGCTAATGAATCTTATGGTGGAGAATATGCCAGCCAGAGATGAGAGACACGGGCACTGAGCACCAGACAGGACCGCTGGGCAGAGGTCACCACACTGGCCAGCAGCAGGGAAGAGAAGGGCAGCTCCTGTCTGTCTCCCATACCAAACAGCTGCAAAACTTCAAGTATAAACTACTCCACAAGCACAAACGTGAATCAGAAGCAAGTACTTCAGCACAGGTTTGGCAAACCCCTAAACTCCTGCATAGATAAGAATATATGTTGTCTTCACCTACCAATAGGCTAAACTTAATGGAATTCCTATCAATCTCAGTTTTTAGGGGATATCTAATGACAGCTCAATTTTTTATTTCTTGGAAATGAACCAGGTTTCTTTGGTCCTACTTCAACTCATGTGGGCTAATTTATTTTAAGGAAAATTCTTAAAAATTTCTGAAAAATTCAAAGATTAACTGTTTAATTATTCTTTTTGATAAAGTCAATGTTTTATTTAACTGCTAAGTCTACCGTCTATTAGTTTTCTAACCTATTTAACCTCTTAGTACACCATTTATAAAACAGTGCAATTGTTATTTTAAGGATTAATTACAATAATGTATGTAAGACCTGTGTTACCATTACAAACAGAGTAAGTGCTTAATAGGTAGTAATTATTACAGTTCAATAAGCAAATACTTGTTGACCAACTACCATATGCCAGCATTGTTCTAAGAGTTGATACATGATGCAAAATAAAATCAATTCCAAAGGCTTATCTTCTATAATTACTGAACACACTTGCTGGATTTATTTTTCAGTTTCTTTTTCAGAAACACTTATTTTTATGGCTTATACATCAATACTCTCCTCATCATATTTGTTATCAAACTCCACAATGATAACATCATGTGCTTTAATAAACTCACACAAATTTAGCACCATCCGTATCTGCACCATGAGAAAATTATCTAATCCTATAATTTAAAGATAAACATTATAGAAGGTTACTATATTGATCGTATGAGCTAAATTAAATATTGTCATAACTGGTACATAATAAAAACTGTAAATCACAGTTTGTAATTTTCATCAGTTTGCCCTCTTCCTTTCATTTTAAAGTAACCTCTCAAATGTAACTGGTATATTTCCTGCTCTCTATTCTCTGCTCTCTGTGTATATAACTGGTTTCATTTTCTGCTCTCTATGGATTCCAATATAGATTTAACCCGTTATTGCAGTGTGGATGTCATATTTTTAAAATCTCATCTAAGCGATACCTTCTTCTCATCCATTTCTTTCCTTATGACATGCATTCTTGCTTCTCAGACACTGATGTTTTATTTTTTAAATAAAAACTCAAAGCATGTTTACTTACCCATATATTTTTCCAGTTTCTTTCAGCAAGTAAATTTTAGGAATGCATTTCCTAGAGCAAATGTGCTTATTACTGATAGGAGTGTTAAAGTAGACAATGTGAATGTACTCAAGTGGGGAAGTAAGACTGCTCAGTGAGAGACTGGCCATCATGAAAGAGTAGTATGCTTCAGGTCATGCACTGGAGCTGAAAGGCAGAATGAGCTAAATGAGTGAGGAAATGCCAGGAAATGGAATTAGAAAGAGCCAGTCACCAAGACCCTGAACTGTGGCTTGAATTCTCTGAGCATAGCAGGGAGCCAGGAACAGTGAAAGTTAGATCAGATTGTGTTAGCCTTGGAGAACACTGCAAGAGCTTTGATTTCTATGACAAAAATATACTGACATTAGAAAGTGTTGAGAAGAGGAGTGAATGATATTTTCGTAGAATCCCTTTGTCATTTAGGATGAGAATAGAATCTAGGAGGCAAGAGAAATGAGAGGATCCAGAGGCTGTCAGGGTAAATCCAAAGGGGGACAGTGGTGGCTGGAACCAAAGTGGTCAGTGTAGGTGGTGGCGAGGAGCCAGATTCTGATCTATTCAGAAGGGACAACTGGTTTATAGAATTCCACTTGACACATTCAAACATTTAATCTTTGTTAGGAGTTAAACCCTCCATGTTGCTAGCCAAAATTATTTGATCTTTCTCCTCTTCATTTCTCTTAAATTTCTGTCTGACGATGGATCAGCTTCTCATTCATCCTTTCTGAAATTAGCCCTCCTGTTCTCTTTCTAAACAAAATAATCCCTCTGCCTCTCTTCTAATCTCTCTACAAATTAGTCACATATCTTTTAAGTTGTAACACACCAAGTTGTATGTAGACTTAATTAGATACACCTGACAATTATTTAGCTACCCAGTAAACATTCAGAAAACGTAAAAGACCACATCTTATATACATAAAATTTTTTTAAAAAGCTCAGTTGTTTGACCACTTATACCAATAAAAAGGTATAGAAAATATGAAAAAATTATAAAACTATGTTTCAACAAGGTGGTTAAATCATTATGCTACTCTGATAAAAGTTGGAAACATTTTAACTGTGCATGGTGGCACATGCCTGTAATGCCAGCACTTAGGAAACTGAGGCAGGAGGATTGCTGTGAGTTTGAGGCTAGCCTGGGCTACAAAAGTGAGTTCAAGGTCAGCCTGAACTAAATAGTAAGACGTGGTCTCAAAAGGACAAAAACAAAAACAAAAAAGAGTTCATAACATTTTATATACATGTAGTTAATTTTCCTTCATATTTGAGCAGTCTGTTTTTCTTTAGTATAGAAATGTTGATATCTTCAATGTTCAATTTCATTATTTTTTTCAAGACTCTGCTTAGGTGTCTTGAGATTCTGCTTAGAGTTCTTCAAAGTCTCTCAGCCTCACGTGAAATTGGCTTTAAAAATGTAGAAATATATGGATAAATAATTGTTTTTGATTGTTATTTAGGTCTAGGCCTCTATATGTATAAAACTAGGCTAACAACAGACTTGTAAGTCTTTTCTGATAAATCTCAACTAATTATTACTTCCATGTCTTCCCTTCAAACACAGAGCCAAATGATAGGGCACCATGAGAGCATTTTAGTCTCTGAAGTTGGGCCAAACTGGGTTTGATTAATAGCTTCACCTCTAATGAGTTTAGGACTACTACCATTCCTCTTTGTTTCTACTCTGAATCTGAAAAAAGGAGGTAGTAGTAACTTCTAAAACAACTCCTCACAGAGAATTCAAGGAGATAACGAACACAGTACAGAAGGTCCGCTTATAGTATATAACCTAACAAAAATGTTAGTCACCATCTTCCTTCCATGTCCTTCCTAAGATTTTTGGAATTTTTCTTGGAGGATGAATTACTGGTAGGGGTGATAGTCTACCAGTCCTCTACACTAACTGTAGTGCTTCAGGGACTGGAAAATTGCTTTTTCTCAGCAAAGGACTGACAGTTCTCTCCCTGTTGATCCAGATCATGGAGTATTTTAAATAGTCTTAGATCTGGCCTCCCTAGCACAGCTTTCCATATTCCCCATGGTTTCTAGAAATAACTTTCTTAAAAGCACAGCTTCCACGTCATCTTCCAGTTTAAAGATTCTGGTCCCCCAGTTTGTGAAACACTTTTAAGAGTCAGCTGCACAGCTCATTTCAATGTATATTTCAGAGTCTCTCTGTAGAGATTTTAATTTGGAATGTCTAGGGTGAGGTTCAACAATCTTCATCTCAAACCAGGAGGACTCCAAGGGATTCTGAAGCAAACAGTTTGAAGAACAAAGAGAGAACACTGGTTCACCAGGCAAAATCTAAAGTAGATCAGAAGCTAACTTTTGGATTTATTCTTTTGAGATGAATAGTCATACTATGTAGGTTTCAGATAGACAGGTGGATACAAATCTGGAGTTCAGTAGGGAATCTGAGTAGGACATAGAAAGCTGGGAGTGATTGATCAGTCATGGGTGATCTATCTCAAGTCACAAGACTAAATCAGCTCACCAAAGAAGTAGGTATACAAATAGAAGGGGTGGGTCCAAACACTGAGCTGTGAGCCCTCAGATGTTGAAAGCTAGAGAAAAAGATTCTGAAAGGGAGCCAGTGAGTGTAGTATCCTGAAAGTCAAATGAAAAACATACTTTCAGGGAGATGGAGTGATCAATTATCAAATAAATACACTAATAGGTCCCAGACACTGGATTGAGAAGCACTCATTGGATTTATCAGTGAAGTAACCTTGACAAGAAAGGTTTCAGTGGAATGACAGAGACATAAAACTTAATTGGATTAAATGTAAGAGAGAATGGGAAAAGAAAGAAGAGTATTGCTACAAAAAGAGAAAGAAAAATTGTTGGAGGCTAAAGTGTGAGTAAAATCAACAGGCATATTTTGGCAGTATTTTAAGATAGAGAATGTTTGCATGGTGATAGAAGCGATCCAATAGAGAGGGAAAATGACTTAAGGAGGTCAAGGGAGTGCTTCTGGTGTCCACCTTGAGAGCACAGAAGGACCCTGGAATAGTACCCACAGGAAAGCTGCCTTTCAGTAGAGAAGGAACAGTGGATTCTGGGTCAGATGCTACGTGAGTACAAGGATATGACCTAAAACTTCAGGAAGTTTCCTCAGAAAATTAGGAAGCAAGGCCATCAGCTGAAAGGAAAGGAGATTACTGGAAGGCTGAGGAGACAAGAGAAGGAACACAGTAGCCCCCCCCAGATCTCACAGGGAATGAGTAGACTGTTTTCAGGACAGGTTAGTCATGACAGTCATTTTTATTCCACTTCCCAATTATCCAATTTCTATCCCCCAGAAATTCAGCTGGTAAACCACTCTTTGTGATATCAGTCAGATTTCAAGACATATAATTAGGATGAAGGGACACTAGATAATAGATGAGACATGATGTATTGCTTAAGATAGAAGGTTTTTTAGGCTTCAATCTCAGGTATATTTGTGTATGCGATTTATTTGTGTATGCAATTAATTTAATTTTTTTCTGTCTCATCTAATAAATTTAGCCATGCTCCTGGCATGTAGTAAGTGTTAAATAAATACCACAATTATTATTAAATACTTTAAGAACCGAACTACTGAAACCTTTTAGGACATCATTTAGCAAGTTAGAAAAACTTATTTCCAAGTATTTATCTATGCAGCTATGACATTTTTTATTTTGGGGGTAGGTGGGTGGGTGATAGACATTGAAGTGAATCTCTTCACTGAGGTAGATCTTCAGTCTTTTTATGTTATCTTTTAAATTTAAGATGAGGTCTCACTAAGTCATTAAATTGCATAGGCTGGACTGGAAATTGTAATCTTCCTGACTCAGCCTCCTAGATTTATGGGATTTCAGGAATACACCACTATACACAACCACACTTTTGATCTTTTATATTACTTTCATATCAAAATCAAATAACAGAATCATTCCCAATGGTACTTTTCAAAATTCTCCTTACATAACAAGATGTCTTTCAAAAGGAAATTTCTTCCTTTTTTCTATCAAAAATATTTTCTTTAGCTTAAAGGGAAAGATTAAGTGTCCCATCTGCTATGTATCTTCTAAATAGCATTGTATTGAGACATTTATCATCACAGACAAGGTCACTAATTTAAAATATATATCCTCCTATAAAGGAAAATATGCTGGTCAACTTTAAATTTAAAGACTCTTAAGAGTACTGTGTAGTGAAAAAAATATTGTATGGTAAAAGAGATTTTACAGCCATACCTCATTATGTTGCAATATATTGCTAAAATTCTATTGCATTTCCTGAATCTTTAGTTAAAAATTAACCATAGTGTTCCAAATGCGATATTTATATGTATTAATTCTCTAAGATGCATGTAATTATTATGTGTCATAAACACATACTCAAGAAAAATAAGTTTAAAACCACTATAATGACATTTTTTGGGGTTCACTTAAAGCTTCAAGCTGTCTGCTGCAACACATAGCTTTGCCTCTGAAGGAAGCAGGGAAGGGATTTGATATCACATGTGATGTTACTTATAATCTCTACTTGGCATCTTTTTTTATCATTACAGCAACAATCCTGTCAGTATTTTGCAGTTTTCCATGAAAAGTTCTTCATAGTACAGAAAGCTGTTAATATTAAAGTATGCCTTTTCTATACCACTTTCTTGATTCACCAAAACAGCTGCATTTCATTATTCAGTCACCTACTCATAATACAACTCTACCATAAAACATCTTGTAATAATGTCAACTCAGGTGTTGTAATTCTCGAATAGCTCCTGTCCTTCAGCTAGCTTTTATTCTCAAAAGTAGAAAGAGGCTGACCAGAGAAAAAAGCAGGAAACCCTGAGTAGTCTTAATCTCTGCCAATCTCCCCAAGTAAACTGGTAAAACTGGGATCAACTGTGCAGGTTTCCTAGATTTTGTGGTCAGAGGACCCAGAATGTTTTCCACTGATATCCAATCATGGTAACAGAGCAGCAGGTGCCACCAGACAGACTTGGACTGCATCACAGAAGCCCAAGCCTTAGGCCACTACACTGCACAAACCTGCCCCGATCATTTGGCTGTAATGTGGTCTCAAGTTTTGCTAAATTTTCAGTTTTTCACTGCAGGTTTTATGGCAGTAATTCATTACAATACAAACCAAGGGAAATGAAATTATTCTTTGATCCTAGTAAACCTTCCACACTATAATTTTTCCTTTTTTTCCCCCATTAAATCTTCAGCAAAGTTTTGGTGAATGATTATTTGGCAAATACATTCAGCTGGCCACCAATTTCTCTGCATGGATTATTCTAATCAGCTGTATTATGGTAGGAAGAGCAAGAACATGTTTATGTGGATTTTTGTCTGTCAGCTGAGGGATCCGCAAAGGAAGTTACATTTTTCATTAGATGAGGTGAAATTTGTGAGTGCGTAAACTGCCAATCACATGACCTTATCCCTTACAAAAAATAAAACTGCAGCTGTTTGCCTTCAGATTTTGAGAACTAAGTTGTCTTAGTCCATTAGAGCTGCTGTAATAAAATGCAATAAAGTAGGTGGCTTATAAGCAGTAGAAATGTATATTTTTTACTGTTCTGGAGCTCTCTTTCTTTCTCTCTCCATCCTTCTTCCAATAGTAGCTCTAATCCCATTCAGAAGGGCTCAGTTCATCACCTCCTTTCTTTTGGCTGGATATGTTAAAAAATTAACAATGGTTTGTACTTTAGAAAGGTTATATAGAGCAATATCTTATTAAATATATTTTAAGCAGCAAAATAAATGAATATTCATGTAAAGTATAAAACATCCTTATGTAAATTCAATTCTGGTCTTGCCACTAAGTCAGATTCGGTACTGTTGACAATTGAGAACATAAGCTAGTGCTTGAAGAGCTTTTTGAACATTATGATTGTGACAGAAATTAGATCTATGTCTGTTTTTGGCTTTTCCTTAATTCCTAATGCAAGGTGATTTCCAGCTTTTTGCTTCAACTGTCTATCACAAGTTTCATTCTGCACTGGTGTCTTTCAATTCTAGGTTATCTAAAGGCCACTTGGCAGATGTGGCTATTATGTAGCACTAGGGGAGCTGGGATTAGGCAGAGCCAGTGTGGAGGAGACAGGTGCCAAGTTCACGTGCAAGCAACACCCCCTCACCACTGACCTTCAGGGTTTGCAGGGGACTGGTTCCAGAACCACTTTCAGACACCAAAATCTGAGGATGCTCAAGTAAGTCCCTGATGTAAAATGGTGCAGTATTTGCACATAAGCTACACATATCTTCCTGACTACTTTAAACTGTGACTAAATTACTTATAATGCATAAATGATGCAAACAACTATATAAATAGCTGTCATTATGTATTGTTTAGGAAATAATGATGAGAAGAAAACATGTCTTCTATGGTTTTGGCATAACTCATCAAAAGATTTTCATGTCATGAGCTATAGGACAGATTTGTTTTTGTTTTAATTTGGTTCCTTCTTCTTGGTTTATACTTGTCAAAGGCAAGGGTTACATATATATTAATTTTTGTAGCACCATTACAGGAAACCTTGGAATGTGGTAAGTATAAACGCAAATGTGTGGAATGGATAATTTAATGAATCAAATCATTCTGGAAGCAGAAAGGAAGATATTTATCTAGTTCACTTTGAGCTACATCAAAATACTGAAATATAATCCAGAAAAAAGTAAAAGGTATACACCAAGGAGACAAGTGAAAAAAATGCTTACTTCAATAATGGTATAATTAGTAATACCTAGACAAGAGGATTTTCACTTTGTAAAGTACAGTTAGAACTACACACACATTTCAGCACTCAGTCATTGTATGTAAAATATATGATATTTGAGACCTATGATATGTGACACTATTTATGTTTTAACATAACCCAAACAACATATTACACACACACACACACACACACACAGACATACAGAGAGACAGACAGACACACACACACACACACACACACACACACACACAGCTGTTAACATCAGCATGGGCATCAGGTACTCCTGCAGAGGTGTTAATATACAGACTCTGAAGGAGCACTAATAATTTGAGAATACTCCATAACCAAATACTACACAGATGATACCAAATGCTCTTTTTGGAACTACTTCTTTTTTAGTATAGTGGAGGATTACTTCAGTGTGTTGTGATGTAAATTTTTCCTTGAAACCAGCTTATTATTCATGTTAAATATTAAACGAGAAACCTGCAGGTTGAGAAAAAATTGGCTAAAGTTTTGAAATAAAGTCTAGTGAATCACTACATAGTTATTTTTAGAGAATGGGAAAACTGCCAAAGTGTAGACTCTATTGGAAAGTAAACTAAATAAGACTATAGATAAAATAGCTCCTTAAGAGTCTAACTACTAATCAAATAAATTATAGTGGAATGGGATAATTTTGTGGACTACCAAAGATAGAGAAAGCATAACAGCAATCTAAAGACAGAAAAAGAAATTTATGCAAGTTGTTAACAAAGAAATTATATGCTTAATATTGCTTTTTCAGAATCCATATCAAGAACTATGCTACTGAATTAGTTTTCCCTATTAACTTATTATACCAACTATATAGTCAACTTCTGAAAAAACAACTTATTCATAAAAACATTTCATTTCTTTTCAGTTTCCTTTGTGACCTGTTTATAACAGCTCTAATTCTGAGTTTCCACACTAAATCCAGCTTCTGACTGGGATGAAGGTAAAGTGTCAATTTTCTAGCTGTCAGTCTCTTATACAATCTAATAACTGAATCATATCTTCAATTAGTTATGTGTTTATAAGTTGATTACATGTCCCTCATCCCACTACTGTAAATTCCACCATAGATAGCTGTGGCTAGCCTAGTCTGTTATATTTTATTGTAACTTCACTAGCATTTAGCATAGCACATGGACATTAATACCCAAATTAATTTAACGAAGGTAATTAATTCATATGAATTAATACATGAATAAGAATGAAGATAATACAGTACAATTAAAAAACCATCAATACCTATATATAGCCTCATGTCTTCTAAATAGTACATTTTAACTATATTAATGTAACCACATTACATCAAATGTACTTTTATAAATATTGCCAGAATAAAGTATCCAAAGAACAAGAGTGTGACATTATCAGTAATTATGTCTGGTTCATGCAGCAAATAATTATTTATTGGAATGTCTAGTGTTTCCCTAGCACTGATCTGGTCACAGTGAATGCAAAAATAAAGAGAAATGATTCTTTCCTTCATAGTACTGGATCATTAGCCTGCCATTTGCAGGAAGGGCAGGTCATTTCATCTTGAAAGACATTAAGCAACTCTTGACCACTTCCTGGTTCACTCCAACCCTACAAGTCTTGGTGAAGGAATTTGACCAACTGCCTTTTCAGCTGACATATTTTAAACAGTTAGTTAGCTTAAGAAAAATACCTTCTCTATTTCCTTAGTGTTATCTTTTTCTCTATCTTGGTCTCTTGCTTTTCTGTGCCATACATACATGCCATAGTTTTTTGGGTGACTTCATAGCTTCTATCATTTTCCACTCCTAACTTGGAAGCGAAATGGGGAAATTGGTTCTCAGCTTTTATGTCTTCTCATTGCCACCCTACATGTGAAGTTAATATCCATCCATTCACATTATGTATTTTCCCTTCTCCTTTAGAGTTCACTTTATCTTTCTAGATACATCATTTCTTAGAAACATGTTTGACATTTCCTGTTATGAGAAAGGAATCATTGCAGTTGATAGCAGACATCACATTCTGAATCTTGACTCTACCACTTCCTAATTGTGATTAAAACAGTTTAATTTCCTAGTTATTAAAGTGGTAGAAATAATAATAGTTATGTTGCAAGGATTAAATTAGCTGAGATTTATAAACTACTTAGTCACTGGCACATAGAAACCTCTTTATCATACCATTATTATCACTGTTGACCATGGTACCATTAAGGTCCAGACTGTTGCTTATTGACTGTCAGTGTCTGACCATCCTGACTTCTACACAGAACTCTACCTTGGACCAGCTCATCACACAGCTCTGTTTACTATGAGACTTCAAACGTGGTATTTCTAACTATGAAAGTTCTTCTACTTACTTTCCTATTCCTGAAGACTCTAGAAACTTCTCTCTATTCTCTTGGCTTCAATCACAGATTCTCTCTCAATTCACTCAAACATTAGCAATCTAAATTTCAATCTTTTAACTTTCAAAATTTTCTAAGATTCCACTCTTATTCAGTGCAATCTTAGTCTATGCAACTTTCTTGAACCTGGAGATCTTATTTGTTCTTAAATAATCACATGAGGATCACATTTTCTATGAATCTTTATAACTGCAGAACATACATATTACAACCCACAACCACCTCCCTTCTACACAAACACAAACTATGCAAATCTCTTATACATTAAAGAACCACTTATATGGCTGTTTAATGAGAATCTTTAAATATTTATGTGCATGTATGTTACTTCCCCAACCCTATTAAAAGCTCCTTGAAGGTGAAAGGGACATCACTGGAATCCAACAATATGTGAGGCATTCTTTTAAATACTTTGTATATGTTTATTGATTTAATCTTCATATGAACTCTGAAAAGTATTAATCATTATTATTGTCATTGTATGTAAGGCAGATGGAGATAAATTCAGGGCAATACCTTCAGCATAAATTTAAATATATGAGGTATATAATAAATGCTGAGTGAATGAATTTGCTTAGAGTGCTATAACCTTGCTCTAGCTTCATGGATAATTTTTCCACATTTATGTAAAGTACTTCTTTATAAACACTGTTGAATAATGGTGCTTCATTTCTACACTCAAGACTCAAATAGGACCAGGCCAACAATAGAAATTCTACAAATACTTTCAAAGGGTAAATTAGGAAATATATTTTATAATTGTGGATGCTGCTGTAATGATGATATGCAAACACATTTTATAGGTGAAATGCTCTTTATTTGATACATCCACTTTATGAAGGAACTTCTGAGAATTAAGTGGTATATATCTGCACAAAGCACTTATGATTTATAAGCACTGAAATTTCAAAATATTTAGCCTATGTTTACTATGAATTATTTACTAACCAGTTGTGTGATTTGTAGGAACTCTGATTTATGTCTTTGAGATTTGCTTATCTGTAAAAAGGAGCTAAGCTCTAATAAACTGACCTTTTGGATATTCTAAAGGGATTACCTACTTGTAAAATTATATTACTCTTAAGGTGATGGTAAGAATGAAGGAATTCATAATGCAGAAGAGAATGGTGTAGAACTCAAAGCCAGAAGAAAGGGCAACTCTGATCCCCGTAAAATCAACTTTCTCATGCAAAGAACTTGCATCTTGAACTGACTACATCATGTTCACAGGGAAGATACAGTCACTTCACTTGTCCCATGTTCTCAAGTGTCCTCCTTTAACAGTGTCTCAATTAATTTAAAATGCAACTAAACCGCTTGAAGACAAACACATTTAATATCAATTAAACACATTAATAAATTTTAAAAATATATGGAGCACATATTTTATTAGAAATGCCTTTGAAATCCCCTTATAATGAAAATTCTCAAATTCTTCCCTTGTTGCTTATAAGTCAAAGGTTCTTGAAATCAGAAAACTTCAGAAATAGTAGATATTATATTACTGTGATGTCCACATTTTTCATTTGTTCTAAGCATTTTACTTGTATTCTCTACATACTTAAAAAATACACTAAACAAAAAGAAATTTAAGGTTTTTGTTTGAAATTACCATTGCACAAATAAATATTCATGTAGGAAAAACATAAAATCATGTACAAAATTTGTAACTGCATCATATACATGTTTTGTATATATATATATGTACATGTACGTATCTGTGTTATGTATTTGTTAAATACATCATATACAATGCTACATGTGCACATTTCATATATGTAAATATCCATATGCATATATAATTTCAACTAGTAGCACTTTTATTCAAAATTTAAAATTATTTTACATGTATAATGGCTGTGTACTTCAAATAGCATTAAAACAAAGCTGATTTTGAAAGTCTACTAGTTACTGAATAAAAGTCAGTAACTAGTAGACAAAGCTGATTTTGAAAGTCTACTAGTTACTGTTCTCAAGATTATGACTTGTGTTAGCAATTGAAAGTGTTACAGTATGAAATTATGATACACAACCACATTCACTATAGAGTATTATAGTAATATTATTGTTATGTCATACATTTTAAATTACAGGGAAGCATCACCATTTCTTAGAAGCGACAAAGGATAATTAATATTAGGTGATCTCCAATAACAATCAAACCAATAATAATCAGGAAAAAGAAGCCTACCTTCCATCGCCCTTTTAAAGAAGACCTTACAGCTCCCACAGGTAAGGACACCATAATGACAGCCTGATGCTTCATCCCCACAGATAAGACAAATCTTCTGAGGCAGTGACTCAAAGCTGTACTGTGGGCTCTGGCCGGCTTCTGAATCCGGTCTTGAAACACAAAACAAAGTATTCCACTTATTTTTAGGTGCATTACCATGTTACTAATAAAGGTTTCTTAAAGTAGCTCTCATAATCTGAAAGGGGATTTCTAAAATAGCACTATATTATATATTGTACACACTTAAACTTGATATAATTCACACTGAGCTTCATTTAATAGATCACGTGTAATCAAGCTCACTAGACTTGCAAAGTATTATTAGCCTTCATCAGTATTACCAACACAGAAGAACAATAATTAGTGTAGCAATTCATATTCAGGAAAGCTAACTTCTGTTAATCAGTAAAACAGAAATCTTCCCACAGAAGTCCTTATAGAGAAGCAATTTAGATTTTGACAAATGAAACGGTATGCCCTATCTGTATGCTAAGTAACAACACGGTTTGCAGAGTTCAATCAGCAATGCATATTTTGAGTTTCGCAAAAAATTATTAACGGTTATTTAATTAGATATATGTGTTGTATGACTGTAGTGTTCTATATACTGTTTCGGAAAACTTACCAACTGAACATTCTTTTTTTTCTTTTACATTCCATTACTTCAGTATGTAAACTAAAATGTTCTTGAAACTATGTGTGACAATAGTAGGGAATCCAAAACAATATTAGACTATGGTGCACCGCAGTGATTGATGTTGAAGTCCTCAACAAACATATCACACTTAGAATTAATTTTAATCTTGGGATGCTTATGAAACGTAGAGAACGGTGTCCCAATCACAATTCTGCTTTGGGTTCGGTCCCACACCCTTCCAGCCCCACTCCTCATCCGGGGCCCGTGCCTTAGTCCCTGTCCTGTGCAGACATTCCCATAAATATCCAGGAAAGAAACATTTCACAGAGTACCCTACTTCCTAGTCGTTTCCACCTTGTGGGGCATCAGCGGATCTACCGTGACTCTGCACTTTTCAGTCCGGGTTGGTCCTGCATCGGAATCTGCAGTTTCGGGAAGTTTTGTTTGAAAAATGCCTTCTGGGAGACACGCTCTAAGAATAGCACATTCAGTGCCGCCTTTGTGGCCCCCTTTTAAGGAGAAAAGGGAAGCAGGGGACAAACTGCCCTCGCGCCCCGTCCGGCTCGCCCACCCCTTCTCGGCCACCCGGGCGCGGGGCCGAGCCCCGGGCTGCGCCGCTGGCGCCCCGGCCTCACCTCAGGTAGTTGAGATAGGGCGGGTAAACCTGCGGCAGGCCGTCCTTGAGCACCGCGGCCTGGTAGCCGAGCTGCGGGAGCCCGTTGAGGCCAAGCGGCGGGTAGAGCGCGGGCGCGGCGGCGGGCGCGGCGGCGGGCGCGGCGGGGGGCAGCGCGTCCCGCGGGAGCAGGCAGGCGGCGGCCGCGGGCTTGCAGGGCAGCGGTGCGAAGGGGCCCTGCGCGGGCGGCGCGCCCTCGGCTTTGTACAGGATGCACTCCAGGGCCGAGCCCGGCGCGGACGCGGACGAGACGGAGACGCTGGCGGCTGCGCCCCCTGCGGCCGCCTCCCCGGGTCTGGACGAGGGCGCCCTTGGCGGCGGCGCGAAGTCCGGGAAGGCGGCGGGGTTGGCGCCGGGCACCAGGTACGGGCGCGGGGAGCGCGCGGCGGCCTCCGCACCTTCTTCCTCCTCCTTGATTTTCAGGGTGGGCGGCTGGAAGTCGCCGTACAGGGGGAACGCGTCCTCCTTGGGCTCGGCGTCGGCGGGGTAGGGGCAGTCGGCGAAGTCGCAGCAGGGCACGGGCGTGACGGAGGCCGAGGGCGAGCCCCGCGGCGGCGCGAAGGCGCTGGGCGCAGCGGCCCCGCCGTCGTAGCTCTCTCCTTCCAGCAGCTGGCGGGTGCGCGCGGCCAGGAAGGGGTGGTTGAGAGGCAGGAGGGGCACGTGGATGAAATCCACCACTGCGGTGGCCTGTGGGGAGCGCCCGGGCGCCGCCGCCGCGTCCTGCTCCGCCACCGCACCCCTGGGCGCGGGGAAGCGGGAGTCCTCCTTGGGGACGTGGGCAACGCCTCCTGGGGCCGCTCCGGGTGAGCCGGCTGCGACTCCTCCTCTGGCCGCGGTGCCTCCCAGAGCCGCGGCTTTGCTGCCCTTCAGAAGCGGGACGGCTGAGCCGTCGCACTCGGGGGCGTCTTCGTCCACCTCCACCGCGGCCGGCTGAGGGGACGGCTTCGCCGCGGCCCCGGGCCAATGGGGGCCCCCGGAAGTGGGGAGCAGCAGCGGGCCGGACGGTGGCAGCCCCGTGGATAGCATCTTGGGGGCCGCTCCTGCCCCGGAGCTGTCGCCGGCCTTGGTATCCGGCCGGCTCATGAGCAGGGACAGCACCTCTCTGGTGGCAGGGGCACCCCGAGAATCCTCGGGAAGCTCGGAGCCAAACAAGCACCAAGGGCTAATGACCCCGCAGGCCGGGGGGCTGGTGCGACTCTGCCTGGACCCCGAGGGCGTCAGGAGTGTGTCCAGGACATTGTCCAGCAGCCCGCTGTCCTTTTCGGGCGCCCTGGAGCTGCTGCCTCCTGCACCCCCTGCAGCCTCAGCTCCGGGGTACGCGCCCTCCGCGTCTAACAGCGACTGCTGGTCCCGCGTCTTCCCGTCGGGGGCGTCCTGTCCCTGGCTGAGCCGAGGGAAGAGCAGCCCGTCCAGGGAGATGGGGATGGCTGAGACCCTCGGGGCGGTGTCCAGGGAGGTCTGGCTCGCCTGGAAGGGACCCGCGTCCGGACGACCCAGCAGAGGAGACCCGACTTCGGCAGGGGAGGGTGCGCCGCCCGCCGCGTGGGGAGCCCGGAGATCCTTTGCCTGCGGCTCAGTCATGACGACCTGAACTCCCTTTTTCTCCTCCCCTATCTCTAGGGAGGAGGGAAGAAGAAGGAGGAGGGGGTGTCTGTAATATAGAGGAAGAGGGAGGAAAAAATGGGTGTTGAATTAGGCCAGACCGGGGGATCTCCACCTCCTGGGTCGAGGGGCGGTGCTGGTCAGCGCCTGCCTTCGCCTTCCATCCTGCGGTCAGCGGAAGGGTGGCGGTCGTCTGTCAGATGAGGAGGGCAGATGAGGAGGCGGGAAGAGGTGTGAGGATCGGCTCCAGTCAGAGTCCCCAAGAGTCCTCCGGCTTCTGTCCGTGGACGGGAGTTGCAGAGCACTCACAAGTCTGGCTCAGGAGTGGCTGCTGCTGCTGCTGCTGCTGCTACTGTTACTTAAGCAAACAACACGCGGCTCTATCTCCCGTCCTTTTCTCAGGCTTCAAACGCGGGCATGCTGTGCAGTTCGCAGTCCCTGACATCGTTCTGAATTTCGCTCTGCTTTTCTTACAAAGCCCGGGTGCTAGTTGGACCCTTCGGGACCAGGCGTTCTCAGACGTACTTGTGCGGGCTCCAGCTCCTCACGGCAGCTCTCAGTTTAGTGGTGGAGGACGAGCTGCCTCTGGCAGCAGATCTCATTGAAATGCCAAGTGAAGCTAGTTTTCGTTAAGAATGCCATCCTCACAGTCCAATCCTCACTCAATACTACCAGACTTAACCTGAGTGGTGAGAACTCTAGTCAGACTCCACAGCTTTCTAGCAACGCCTCTCCCCCTAGGAGGCCCGCCCAAAGCCCCTCCCCACCACGATTACCACCAGAACTGAAACTCGGGAATGGGTATTCCAATCCTCTAGTTTGAATTCCACTGTAATATATCTGGTGTTTTCTTACATGGAAGCTCATAAGTATGTCACATTTTGTACCACCAACTGCTGTGCTAATCAAATGGGAAAAATGAATAGGTTATATGGAAAACACAATTTTTTTGACCATTTCTGGACTTCAGTTTTATAAGGATTTAATGTAAACCACACTTAGCTACATTGTGTTTTAGAATAAACATATCAAGAGTGACCTTAAGTATGTTAAGAAAAAATTTCCCCACGAATTCCATTAACAGTGAATGCTGATCTTGGACTTGAGACCACCTTGCCTCCCAGAGTGCTAGAATTGCAGGCATGTGCCACCGCTGTGGCACTCTTGAACAGTACCCAACATAATTTAGCAATTTGGGAGTGGCAGATAATTGATAACACTTCTCTACCTGTGTGGCAACTTTGGATGTTATATATCACACTTAGATTAGTTCTAAGAAATACATTCTAATTCGTAGTAAATACTAAATTAACACACGTTTTCTTTACTTCTGGTTTATGTCCTATACTACACCACAAGAACCCCAGTAAAAAGAATGAACAGTGTTCTCTCCTATCAGTATTCTCATTCTTAAAAATAATTATTCTCTAAATTCATGAGGACAGTGTGGAGATAGGGAAGAATATTATGTTACATTTTTTCAGATATAGAATAATTAAAATGTTTGGACTAAAATCTAAGATAACTGGGTATCCTGACATCACCTTAAAAATGTTCAAAATAATTAATCAATTACTCATTAATCATGTAACCATTTGGAAAGCTCATTTTAGGATGTCGAATGTATGCTAATGCCTCACAGTTTCTCTCACCCAGGTGTGGAGGATACAAATGAAGACTCCAAGATTTCGGGATGCCCAGAGCCTCTAGCGGTGAGGAGCCTGGATCCGAGAATCACCTTGGGTGGTCCATATGAGTGAGAAGTAAGCATATTAGACCACTGGGTTTTAGTTAATTGTTCCAACAATTAATTAACTGACTAGTTTTACATATGTAAGAATTAGGTAGATACAGAAGGGCTAAAGAGAATTCCAAGAAACAGATATAGTATGCTAACAAGGCATCTAATAAGAAAATATAGTACAGGAACTGCAAGGGAACCATTATGGATGGAGCATGGAGTTAGTGTAGGAAAAAAGTACATAAAGTTACAAAGATGAACTAATTTATGATTATTATTATTATTGTTTTCAGATTTTCCTCTTTGCAATCCATTTGAAAAGCATGACATGCTTTACTGAGTTGTAATTCAGGTACTATACAGTTCAATCATGAGCATGCAATTCAGTGGGGTTTTTAAAAGCATATTTACAGTTATGTGACCATCACTATTGCCAATTTTAGAACATTTATAGAACTCTAAAAAATCATAACCATTATCAATAATTCTTCATTTCCCCACAATTCTTCCAGGAGCCATGAATGTATTTTTTGTCTCTGTAGATTGAGGTATATTGTACATTAATATCAATGGAATCATGCCATTTGTGGTCTTTTTGACTGACTCCTTTAACTTAGCATATTTTCAAGATTCACCTGTGTTGTACATGTGTAATTACATCATTGCTTTTATTGATAATATTTCATTCTCCATGTCTTTGGCATTTGTTCTTTTTATTATATATTTCCTAGTGTGTGAAGTGGAGCCTCACTGTGATTTTAGTTTTTGCTTCCCTGATGGCTACTGCCATAAAATCTGTAGAATTTGGAGGATCTAGACATCCCTGGGAGGCAGTCTTCTAAACCCTTTACATATATTCACAGTCCTATGAAATAGGCACTATTATTTCCAGTTCATTGTTGGGAAAAGTGAGGCAAAGAATGACTGAATACAATATTTTAACCATAATAAAGAGCCAGATGTGAACTTAAGCAAACATATGCTAATCTTCTTATGAATGTGATTTTAAATGTTAGATGGTTTCAAATTTGGTTCTAGCTTGCTGCCATAAAATTAAGACTTTGTCTAATTTTCAATGTGAAAAACTCTATTTGGCTTAATTTTCATTTGTTACAACATTTCTCTCAAGCCGTATTATCTGACTATGTTGTTTCCAAGACTAAAAATGTCTTTAAATGGGAAACATAATAAAGATGTTGAGCATGTTCTAATACATCATTACACCACTAAACTCAGTGCTGGGTGATTCACATTGTTGGCACAGAAACATACTATATGAATCTTTTAATGACACAGAATTCACTGATTAAATTCAAGTGCAATGGGGTAACTCCATATATTCCTGACAACTATTTTTGAAGAAGAAAAGTCAAACCTGGAATTTTTTTACCTATAGTTTGAAAAAAAAAAGGGGAGCTTTATTAAGTCACCATTGTCATACAATAGGGGACATATATTTAAATTTCACGGCTTCTTAATGAGATGTATATTTTAAACTGTACAATATATTAAGTTGCACGTATGTATGTATGCCAAATAAATGTATTCCATCACCACAAACCAGATGCCAAACATAACCTTTGCCTCCAAAACTGTGCTTATATTTTTTTAAAAAAGGTATACTACGCTACTTTTTATCTCATTCCTATCCCCTCCCTAAACTCCCACTACTGGTCTCCCTAAACCACTAATCTGCTTTTTGTCACTGTTTATTAGTGTTTAAAGATTCCTAGCTGGTTTAATAAGCATCACCATAAGTTTTACACATGATTATGTTTTTCAGATTTAATGTTTTCTATATGTTGTAAACAGGCTTCATTATAGAATTTTTAGACTGATAGAAGAGTTAAGCAAGTAATAGGGAATGAATATGTGCCTTTGTACAAAATCTCCCCTATTGTTAGCATCTTCTATTAATAAAGTACATTTGTTACACTTAAGGAGCTGATACTGATACACTGTTATTAATTGATATCCATAGTTTATGCAGAATTCCTTAGTGTTTTGTTTTTTTGGTTTTTTTTGATGTTCACTCCTTTCCAGGATCCCATGCAGGGCACCACATTTCATGGTTTTCATATCTCTGTAAGCTCCCCTTGCTGGGACATTTTCTCAGAATTTCCTTGTATTTCAAGACCTTGATGGTCCTAGGAGATATTGCAGGGTACCACTCTATGAGTGGGGTGGGGTGCTGAGTTTTGAGGAGGAAAATCAAAGAGGTAAAATAAAATCATTGTGTTCTATCCATACATACTGTCAGCATAATTTAAGACTGTGGATGCTGACCTTGATCACCTAACTGAAGTGAGGTGTTTCAGGCTTCCCTACTCCACTTATTCTTTTTTCCTCTTTCTGTATTGTACCTTCTGAAAAGGAGAGTGGATATTTCCAGTACAGATAGATTTTATTTTATCAAATTACAGTTTTATAAATTATGATTTCAGTAACATAAAAACTATCAAAACAACAGTCTCAGAAGTTTTCTGTTATGGTTTATCCAGTTTCATGCATTTAGGTTTTACATTTATCCTATAATAGATTTTAACTTACTTTTTCAAATGGCATAAGGCCTAGATCTAAGCGAATTATTTTTTTGTATGTGATTATCCAGTTAATCTGGTACCATTTGCTAGAAAGAATATATTTTTTCTTCACTAATTGTTTTCTTTGAAATTCAGTTTTCTATATATGTGAGGATCTGTCTCTAATCTCTTCATTCTATTTCATTGTTCTATTTAATAGTCTTTAGGTCAATGCTACATTGTCTTGATTGTTGCGGTTATATAATAAGTTCTTGACATTTAAAGTATTAATGGTCTACCTTTATTATTTTCACTCAAACTTTTTTGTCCTTTGCATTTTGGTATATATTTTAGAAGTAATTTGTGCCTGCTTCAATTGTTACTGAGATCAAAGTGAAATTATGCACCATTAATTTAGAGAAAACTGACTTCTCACCAATATTGTCTCTCTCAAACCATGATGACAATATATATCTCCTTTTTTTTTTAGTTTTTCTTGACAATGTTTTAAAGTTTTCAGTGAACAAGTCTTTCACTTTTATCTTTTATCTCCAATTCTTTCATATTTTGATGGTCTTATGGTTTTTATCTATATATGCTTCTAAAACCTCAGGCTATCATAGGTGAGGATTTTCATAGGCAGCTAGATCTAGAGTGTGTGATTAATAAATTAGTCCATTGACTAGTTTGGCATGGTTCTGGATAGGATTAAGGGTGCCCTGCCCTAGGTGTGAGCACTACCTAAAGGTGGGGAGCCTGGATAAAATATGAGCAAAAAAAAGTGTCACTTGTGGCTTGCAACTTGCTGCCTTGTTGCCTTCTGTTTCTCCTCTGCCATGAACTGTTTCTCCTCTGCAGTGCTCCTCTGCCTTGGAGTCGGCCAACTATGAACTAACTCCTCTACAAACTGTGTGCCAAATAACGTTTCCTCCTTTAACTTTGGGTAATTAATTATTTAAAAAAGTAATTAAAGTAATTAAAACAAAATTTGGTACTGGAAGTGGGGTCTTTGCTGTGACTGTACCTGACCATTTGGTTTATGGGCCTTTAGATCTGGCCTATGGGAGGAGTTAGGGAAGATCTGAAGATGAAAGATGATAAAGTAAAGCTGGAATTTCTTAGGTTGAACTTGATTGGAGATTCTGGTCGGAGTTCAGAAGACCAGAATGCTGATAGAAAAATTGCCAGTAAAGAACAGGCACAAGAGGTATCTGCTGGGAAGAAGGACTGCATTTGCTGTTGGGGACTCCATGTGATGTGTGTTATGAGTTGGCAGAAAGTTTGTCTGCATTTTACTCATGTTCAAAGATTTTGCCTGAGACCAAGATTGAGGGCAGCAGACTAATCTGTCAGAAGAAATTTCAATCAGTCTAATAGTGAGGCCATGGCATGGCTACTGTTGGGGGTTTTTAGATTTATGTTGAGAATCAAGAATAAAAAGCCCAACAGAATGATTTAAAATGTTTTGAGTTTGGCCAGAAAGGAAATTCCAGTAAAGAATTCAGCAGCCAAGGGAAGTTGTTTCTCAGGGTTTGATTCATAGGCACTCAAACTCTACAGCCAAGAGAGAAGGAAGGCTGGCTACTGCACCAGCTGGTACCCCATTTTGGCATCATCCACATGGTGTTGATTTTAGGCACATGCAGAATGCAAGAGCTGTAGGGACAGGAAGGCTTCTACCCAGATTTCAGAAGAAGGGCTCAGAGGTCAGGCAGTGTGTCCCTGAAAGAGTAGTGTGTGAAGCTGAAAGTGCAGTGGAGACCTCAGAAGGTTGAAGAAGCCAGGAGCATGGATGTCTGAAGAAAGCTGCAAGAAGTGAGCAAATCTGGCAAAAGAGAGAAGCTATGGGAGCTATAACCACACACAGTACTGTAGGGCAGAGCAACTCCAAGCCCTTTGGTGTTTACATCTTGCTACAAATTGCCTCATGTGCTGGACATGCCTAAGATGCTATACATGGAACTACAGGACTTAATGTTTACCCTGCTGGATTTTAAACTTGCTTTAGTCCCATTGCTTTGTATGCTCCTGTTTGCATTTTTTTGAAATGGTGATGTTTATCTTGTACCATTGTGTATTGAAACTGTTTAACTTTCTTTTCCTTTGTACAGGTACTCCCAGCTAAAAGTTTGCCTTAAATTTCCAAGAAGACTTTGAACTTGGACTTTTCATTAGTGCTGAAACTGTTAGGATGTTGGTACTCTTAGAGATGGGCTAAATGCCTTTTGTATAAAGAGATGTGCATGAGTGTTTTGGTATCAGGAATGGAATGTTATGGCTTTTATCTGTGTGTCCCCTGAAAGCCTCCTGTTTTCATAAGTGGGACTTTTCAGAGGTGACTGAATCTACATTGTGTGATGCAGTATTAAGGATATAATACTGAGATCAAGGCTGTGTGATTACTAAATTAGTCCATTGATTGACTTATCTTCGTTCTGGGGAGGATTAAGGGTGCCCCATTGTGAGCAGGTAACCTGGATAAAATGTAAGGGACAGAGAGAGGGCTTGTTTGGTCAGATCTCTTTCTGTTCTGTGATATCCCTTTGCCATGCCACCTCTGCGTTGGGAGCCAGCCAACATGAGTCAAATAAATCTTTCCTTCTTTAATTCTAGATGTTAGTTATTTTGTCTCAGTAATGAAAAAAATAACTAAGACATATGGTGTTATGAATGGAACCTATATTAGTTTTGTACTGTGTAATAAAATACTATAGATTTAATGGTTTAAAAATATCTAGTTATTATCTCTCAGTTTCCATTGATGAAGAGTTTGGACATCACTGAGATGCACTGGTCAGGATTCAGTGGTTGCAATCAATGACTCATTCAGCACTGCATTCCCGTCTTGGTCAGGTCATTGGTAGCATCCCTTGAAGCCATAGAACTCATGTGATTTCTATCTTTTTTTTTTTGTAACTTCTGCTTTTTAAGGGCTTCTGGTAATTCACACCCATCTGCACCTAGATAATCTCCATTTTAATTCAATATAAACTGATTTGGGATCTTCAAAAAATATGCAAATTTCACCATAAATGAAAATAATCACAGGAGAGAAATATATTGATAGTCTTTTTACTCAATAGATGACAGTTATGTAGATTGCATACAACAATGAATGGGACTTTTGAAGGCATTTTAATTCTACCTAATTTCTGTTTTACACTGTACATTTCCAGTGTTTGTAACAATTGTCTCTTTAATTAGAGAGATGACAGTGGACATTTTGCCAGTTTCCATACTTCAGGAGAAGCAGTCATTCTTTTGCTGTTCACTATGTTGTTTGTATTGGGGTTATCATAGCTGCTCCTGTCTCAGGATGAGGAAGTTCTTTTCTAGTTCCAATTTGGCAAAAGATTCACTTGGAATAGGTGTGGCCTCTCATCATGTGATATTTCTATATCTGTTGAGATAATCATTTTTTTTCTTTTAGTTTTTGGAAAAATGATCTTTTTGGTTAATATTCTGTATTACATTAGTTGAGTTTTTAGTGTTTCTTTTATTTTTATTTTTTATTTCTGGGTTGAACCCTATTTTGTTATGATGTTTCATATATTGCATTTGAATTGTAAAAGTCTATTTTAGAATTTTAAGTTTTACCTATGAAGACTACTAGTCTACTGGTCTCTCTTATTTTAATGATTTTTCTTAGTTTTGATTTCATGAATTCCAAGTTACAGTAAATAGTATATTTTCATATTAATAGAATAAAATAAAAAGTGTAATGAACAAGTGTCTGCCTCGCAAGCTCAAGGTCATGAGTTCTATCCTAGTACTCCCCCAAAAGTTTAATGATACTTGAGTCTGCACAAATACATGTACTTTGACACAAGCCCTTTTTTTAATGTTGACTACTATGACAGCAACAATAGTGCTCAAAGAAACCTAATGCTTCCTTAAACTCAAAAAGATGAGTCACTTTCGTTATGTGTGATTTTCAGCTTTTGTAGTAAACTAAGAAATCATTTATTTGAGAAAATCAGATTACATATGTCACTAAATAGCTTACTTGCATGTTTTTTCAAAATATACAACATTTTCTGCAGTGTCACATATAATGTTTATAGAATTTCACTATATAAGTATTATGCACAGATGAGGATAGTGAAGTTTGAAGTTTTAGTTACTAATAGAGCCAGAACTCAGTACTAGGACTTCTGATATCAAATCTAAAGTATTGTCACTTCACACATTGTACTGCTGTGTTTTGTGCATAGTTTAGTGTAGAAACATTTAGATGATCTAAAGACTCAATAATATGAATATCTTCAGACAGACAGTTGGGCTTCTAAGACCTATGATTTGGTTAATTAGAATCTTTTAATGGTTTAGTCAACTTTATGAAATAGGAATTGATATTTGCAATTCTAGTTTGAATAACTGTTACATAATTGTAATGGGGTAATTTTAAACGAAAGCACTCAGTATATACTACAAAGGAAGTAATATATAAATGCCACTCCTCTGACCTTTCTGACACTCCTTTTGGTTCTGAAATCATGCCCCATCCTACCCATAGGTTATTCAGACTCTTCTGCAAAGACACTGACCATTGCAAAAAATACTTCTTTTATACCCCTATCAGGTAGGATATATTTTGGTTCCAAGTCATAGAGTTCTCAACAAAATGCAGCTTATATAATAGGTGCTGATTATCTGACAGGACCAGAGGTCTGGAGGAAAGTAGCTCTAAGGGCTCTAGGATCAATAAGTGGTTATTAAGGTCCTCAGGGCCCCAGACTCCCCATCTTTCTAGTTGGCTGGCTTCAGAGGCTGTTGTTTTTGTTTTTGTTCTGTAGTGCCAAACATAACTGCTAAAGCTACAGGTATCAGAGCCTCACATAACTTCTCCCAAAATTATGAAACATGAAAGTTTTTCTTGGCATTCTCTCTTCCTCTCTTTCCTCTTCCAACTCTCTCTGAATTAGGGAAGAAAATCTTATCCTGAAGTGCACCTTACTGATGTTCTATCAAGACTTGCTGGCCAGAACTGAGTCATCTGCTCAGCACTAAACCAGTTACTCAAAGAAGAATCTGATTAGACTAATCATGACACACCTCCTGCAGCTGAGTCTACTGCTCTGAGTATTTTGTTACCATTATTGAATAAAATTGAGGTTCAGTTAGATAAGAACATATCTGTATAATTTGGGGATATGGAAGCTTGGAATACAATGAATAGATTCTGTCATTATACCAAAGTCTTATTTCCCTCAGATTCCCCTCATCTTTAATATATACTGAGAAGTTGACATAAATATGTCACTTATCTTTGTAAGCATAATGTTTTCATGCATTTATATTAACAATGATTTTTAAAACATCTTTGTACTGGATAATCTATTTGTGAGGACATTTACAATGACTATCAACTCAAAGTATCCCCTTATGTACTTTGAATTAATCAACTTTATGCACTAATTTCAGGTAACTTTCTCATTTCTTTGGGTTTGAAGTTTGACACATAGGCCTTCAGAGGTATATATGTTACACTTGTGTCCTTGTTCTGCATATATGTAAATAGATTTGGCTTTTGCCTCAGTTTAAAAAATTTATGGAATATATAAAGAACTCAAAAAAGTTAAATCTCTCCTAAAATAAGAGACCCAATCAAAAGGTAAGTGAAATGAACAGACACCTCACAGAAGAAGTACACTTGACCAGTATGTACATAAAAAAGTGCTCAACATCTCTGGCCACTAGAGAAATGCAAGTTATAACACTTATATTCCGTTTTATTCCAAATAGAATGGCCATCAAGAAATCAAATGCTGAAGAGGCTGTGGTCAAAAAAGAATCCTTCTACACTGTTGGTAGGAATGTAAATTATTACAATCACCTTGAAAACCAGTATGGAGAGTCCTTATAAACTGATATGAGAGACTGAATTTGACTCAGCCATCCCTTTCTAGGCATTTTCCAAAAAGACATCACATTATAGTGATACATGCATACCCATATTTGTAGCAGCACAATTCATAACAGTTAAATCTTGGAAGTGTACAGATGAATGGATAAGGAAAATGTTATATTTACACACTGTGGAGTACCATTCTGCCATAAAGAAAGATAAACTTGTATTATGTGTGAGAAAATGGGTGCTCTTTGAGAGCATAATGTTAAGTGAAATAAATCAGACACGGGACTTTAAATGTTGCATGATTTCTCTTACATGAAGAACCCAAAAAGATAAAGAACAAAATAAAAGGTAGATAAGGGGAAGTAGGGAGATAAATCTTTCTCAAAGGGGAAGGAAGTCAAAATAGAGGAAGGAGGAGGAAGGAAAGGGAAAGGGGGTGAAAAATTGAATTAGGATGTGTTATGTGCATGTACTGATTCCCCAAAAGGAATGCAAACATTATGTGCTATGTACATGTACTAACAAAGAATTAAAACTAGAAAATATTTCAGTTTTTGATTTTGCAGTAGTTTTCTCTCCCTTTAGTTTTCCTTTCTTCTTCTTGTTCTTCTTCCTTCTCTTCCTCTTTCTCCTCTTCTTTCTCCTTTTCTTTCTCTTCTCTTCTTCCTCCTTCTCTTTCTCTTTTTCCTCCTCTTCCTCTTATTCCTCTTCCTCTTCTTCCTTCTCTCCTCCTCCTTCTTTCATATGGAGTCTTATTGTGTAGTTCAGGCTGGTCCTGAACTCACTATGTAGCTCAGGTTTGCCTTAAACTCATGACAATCCTCCTTCCTTAACCTCCTGAGTGTTCTTCCAGGTTTGCACCCTACAGTTTAGAGAATTTTCTGAATTACTGTTAGAAGCCTATGTGAAGGCTATTTTATGATCAGGAAAGATTAGGAAACATAAATGCTGAAGAGAAGTTTTTCACAGTTAATCTATATCTGTTATTTCCATGAAGCAGAAATCTTGTGTTATTAAGAGTAAAGGTACCATAATATTAGCATGTAGATCAAGAACCTGATATGGTTTGTGTCTAGATAACCCCCACCCACAAGCCTCATTTGGTCATGTGTGGAGCTTTTCAGAGGTAACTGGAGCTAGAATGTGTGATGCTGGGATTGAAGATGTGTGATTACTAAATTAATCCACTGAATGGTTTGGCACAGAGTGTGATGCATCGCCTGGGTAGATTGTAAGAAGCAGAAAGAAGGTGCTGTTGTCCCTTGCTGCTTTGCTGCTTTGTTGCCTTGCTGCCTTCTGCACTTCATGCACTAATTTTTACCCTTGGCATTGTTCCTCTGCCATACCACCCTGCCTGGGAGCCAGCTAACTATGACTTGAAACTTCTGCAAACTGTGAGTCAAAAATAAACCTCCCCTCCTTTAACTTTGGGTGTTGGGTGTTTTATCTCAGCAACAAGAAAAGTAACTAAGACAAAGCAGAAGATAATATTATTTTTTACTACATTTTACAATCTGATCTTTTGGAGCAGGAGTCATAGGTGCAACTGCTTATCTTAGATTTTTATTAATGATATAAAATTTGAATTTAGGAAGGGGAAAAGGAATATAATATTATTCTGAATAACTGATAAAATTAATAAGCACAACTGCCATGTATTTAGTATCATGTATTTACTAGATACATGAGCTATTTCTCCTTTGCTATGCCCCACAACCATTCAAGGAAAGATATTCACAAAGAGGACTTGCAGAACTGTTTTGTAAAGTGACAAGTACTATCATATCATGATATCAAGAAATATCATGTATTTACTAGATTAAACACTAGAAATAATATTTTCTCATGATATAAGATCACTAATAATTGCACAATTGAGTACAAAATAAAGTATGAAATTTTTAAATTTAAAATTCTATATATGAATCAATTTTTTCAGTTGCATACAGTTTATGATATATAATACTGTACATAAGTATTAATAGGAGAAGTGCATCGGGTCCTTAAAGGTAAAGAAAGAATATATCTACACAAATAACAAATCATAATACAGTAAATAAAAATCAAGTACATGATCAAGTGCAACAATAAAAATTTCAACTTAATGCAGACCATTTATGAGATTGCACATAATTTTTGGATGTGAGCTAAACTCATTTCTCAAAAGCTTCATTTTTTTCATTATTCCGATTCTTTTTATAACTACCTACTTCATTGAAGACTTGGAAACTTGAGTTTAGAAGAAAATGTGTTTTTCCAACATCAATTGTGGTGAAAGCATAATATAACAGCATAGCTTGATTTTGATGGTAGTATTCTTAATCATAAATAGTTATGTATATAGAACAATGTAAACACATAGGAGTAAAGCAGAAGAAAGTTTCCAATGGGAACAGCTGTTTATGCTTTACTGCCTGGGAAATCCTGTCTCACTCTCTCTGTCTTTATCTTCTATTTTCTTTTGTCCTGTTGCTGCTTCTCAATCCAGCATGTACATTTATTGTTGTTGTTCCACATTAAGGTTGTCTTCAACTCCACTTTTCCTAAATAAAAGATATAATCAAAAACTTTCACTACAGTGAATGTTTAAATTAAAAAAATTACCACAGTAAGAGACACATTACCAGTAAGATTACTCAGAATACTTCTGATTGCTTCAAACACATTATCCCATAGTTCTTGTCATTTTCCAAAACAGTTCTGCAAGTCCTCTTTCTGAATATCTTTCCTTAAATGATTGTGGGTCATAGCAAAGGAGAAATAGCTCATGGCATGATGATAGGAAGCAGAGAAGAGAGAGATCAAGGGAGTAGTGATGAAGCTAGACCCTTCCAGGCCATGCCCTCTGGAATTCTCTCCCCTGATCAGACTTCCCCTCTCAAGGTCACATTTAGTGACAAACTTATCACTGGACTAATCCACTGATGGGTATCATGCTCCCCTGATCAAACCACTTCTCCAAAGGCCCATCTAGCATAGCAGAAGGCTTTGGGAAGATTTCTAAATAGAAACCAAAACAAAGGGTTAATGTTTTTAATTGACTCAGGGCATCAAATCAGCCACATCAGCACAATAAAGACACTGCTGAAAGATAAGTTCCACAACTGCTTCAGAAAGTGGTAACAATGATGGGAGAAGTAATGGAGGAGGTATTTTGAGAGATACTCAAAATAATGGTAATGTGCTTACTGTGATAAATTTTTCAATTTAAACCTTCACTGAACTGTTTGATTGCATCTCTAGTTAGCTTTAATTGACCTGGCCTCTGCCAGTTTTCATTCTGCTGCTTACTCTTCCCACCGTCTTGATCATTATCCTTGAAGGAAGGAGAAATTAATTTCTTTGTAGAGACTGTAACTATAAAAAAGTGTTTGACATTATATATAGTTTGAAATAAATTTTCATAATAAAAAAAACTAATGAATACTTTAACCGTGGGAAGATTGGAAAGAACCAAAACTGTTTTTTAAATCTTACCTTTAGTGTATTTGAGGTGACAAAAATAACAAATTCTGTCATTTGTGAATCTTACCTTTAGTGTATTTGAGGTGACAAAATAACAAATTCTGTCATTTGTGACATGATGGAACTAGATATACATTTTTATGTTAAATGAAATAAGCTAAGCATGGGAAGACAATACTGCATGATCTCATTCATGTGCAGAATCTGAAAAAAAAAATGCTTCCATAGAAGTGGAGGATAGAATGGTGGCTGCCAGAGGTGGGGCAAACAGTGAGTAGGGAGGGATGGAAAAAGGCTAACCAATGGTTACCAGGTTAGAGTTAGAAATAAGGCATTCTGGCATACTATTGCATGGTATGGTGACGATAGATAATGGCAATCTTCTGTACATTTCAAAGAACTACAAGGGAGGATGTTGAAAGTTTTAACTATAAAGAAATGCAATGGCATAGTTTGGGTGGGGAGTTCATCCCAGATAGCACGTGTTGTGGGTGGCATTATTAGCTAGAATGAAAAGTGTACTGTAACAATCTACTCCATTTTGACATGGCTGAGATTCAAGTACACTTAAATATGAATGTAACATCTGCGGGTTATTACACTCTTAAAATGTTGTCTCATTTTTTACTGAATGCACTCTTTGCAACATTTGTGATGTTTTGCAAAAAAAATTTTGCAAAATATTATAATTATTAATATTTTCTTTACTCACATCAATTCACTATTGTCATAACTTATCAAGAGCCATGATAAATTATGATAATAATTGATGGTTTTTTTGGAACTACATTTGATGTTAAGCTAGGTGTCCTATGTGTGACTGGATGCAGCCTCATGAATTGTAGCCTCATGAATTGTAGCTTACACATGAACTGTATTGAGTGATTTTTCTGCTGCTGCAGCCACTTAGTACAATTCATGGGTAGGCAGTCATGCAGCTAGAGACACTACTGTGTTCAGTTGCTCTGATGATTGAGAGACATCCTGGAGTTCAGACAGCACTCAAAACTGGTTCTGGTTCCTGTAAATGTATTTCTCTAGTAGGGTAATTATATTAAACTATATATTTAATGTAGTGAATAAACCTATGCAAAAATTATCTTAATTTTCTCTATAGGTCATTTTAATTTTCTATTTTAAGTCACATTGTGGGTTACTGTATTATTTAATGAGTAATCACTAAAATTATCTACCTTTGTCTCTATACATCAATTTAATTTTCTATTTAAATAGGATAACGTACTCTGATATATTACAAGGCAATAAACTGCCCTGAGAGGCATAAACTCTATAGCTACATCACTGAAATAAATTTTTGAAGAGTTAAATATGTTTAACCTGATCAAAACATTACACAATGTATACATGTATTGAAATGTCACAAGGCATCCAATTAATTTGTATAATTTTTATGTTTTTATGCATTCATTAAAAATAAACAAAAAAAGAAGTAACACATTGATTCAATATGGTTATACCCTCTTCCCCTTGCCCTTTTTTCTTTCACAATTAAATTTTAATCCTGTTACCTTTTATAAAGTTTCCTGTTATGTGCTTTAATATAATCTTATATTTATTTGATTTTCAGCTTTATTATATAGTCTTCTCTCCTACTTATACAAATTGGTAAGTCATAGAGCATTTTCACCTTTTCTTTCCATTTATAAATATAATGTCCTGTCTTATAATTCTTATCTTGATGTTGACATTTTCCTTGATTAAAATACTTAGTGCCCACTACTAAATATTTTACAGCTGTATCTCAGACATCAGTAGCTTCCATACTAAGTCTTGGGTATTTGTTTTGTTTTTGTCTTTTTTGAGACAGGGTCTTGCTATACAGTTCAAGCTGGCTTTAAGCTCACTTTGTAACCCAGGCCGGTCATGAACTCACAACAGTCCTCCTGCCTCAGCTTCCCAAATACTGGGATTACAAGCATGCCACCACACCTGGTTCATTAAATTTTCTATGTTCAGAGTCCTTGGTCTTCTGTCTTTATACTTGAAGAACTTGGCTGTTTATGAAATGCTGGGTGCTTTCTTTCATAGTGTATATTATACGTGTTGCTTTTCTGTTTACTGAATTTGAAGAAGTCCAATGTGATTGTGTTTTTCCATTTTTTTTTTAAGTTTTTGTCTGGCTGCTGAAAGGAGTAGTGAAATAAATTTTTTAAGGGAATATATTTTCTTAGATAAACATCATAGTTGTCTATTCTAAGTCAGATTTTTTATGGTGTATTATTTCAATATGTAGAGTCTATTCTTTTATTTTTGATAAATTTTAAAAAAATTTTAGTTTAAAATCCTCATTCTGTTCCATTGTTTTTTTTTCTTTTTTGGAGCTTCTATTTATGAAATCAGTCTTTTATTTATTTCTATTTTTTTGTATTTACTTTATATAAACCCATATAGTGTTTCTCATGGTATATTAATTTCCTAGGTTTTTCATAACAAATTTCCACACATGTGATAGCTTAAAACAAAAGAAATGTAAAATCACAGTTGTGTAGCCTAGAAGTCCAAAACGGTGGCATTGGCAGAGTTGTGTTCTATTTGAAGGTTCAAAGAAAGATTCACTTTCTCTTTTTGTATAGCTTCTCTTGATTCTTCACAGTGCTTTGCATTGCTTTGTATGTACATGTCTCTAATCTCTGTCTTTCCATAATGTCTCTTGTTTTCTTCGAAATGGATGTCTATATCTTCACACACAATGATTTCAAACAAAACAAAATAGTATAATACTGATTAAGACAGAAGAATGAAAGTACTACAAACCTTCAAAACCAGACAATAGGAAAATCAACAATGGCCACTGTAATGTCTTTTGTTCTCTTCAAAATAGCTGTCCAAACCTTCATATATATTGAAATTAAATTATACAAAACAGGCTAAAACCACTCTAAAGAAAGAATAAAAGCATTACTGGACTTCACAGCATGACGATACGGAATCAGCAATGGATTCCATAATGTGTCTTTCTCTTCAAAGTAGCTGTTCATTTCATCATGCATAATATAAACAATTCTCGTAAACAGTTTAGGAGAAGTTCTAGGTATGTATAAGTCTCTACATGTACATCTATCCTTTTTGCATTAGAAGGAAAAACAAAACAAAACAAAATTACTAGAAAAGCAAGAAAACAATAACAAAGAGCTCAAAACAATGACAATATAGGCTTTCAAAACAAGGTGGTAGGAACATAACTAAGGTTGTTGTTTTACCTAGTAATCAGAAGACTTCCTCAGATTTCCAGACACAAACATGCAAAATTGATCCAATCCTAGAATAACTGTTTTGTTCCAAGAACTAATAGAATTAGTAGTACAATCATCTTAGATATCTTAAGTATGTATATACAAATTTTTAAATTTTTTCTTTTCCTTTCCTTTTTTTCTCCTTTCCCTTGAATTATTTTTTTCTTGTTTGAGCAGATTCTTACCCTTTCATAGTATTTATTGAGGATTTTGTATCTTATTTACTTTTACAGTTTTTTACACTAGGGAGACAATATGGTATTTACACATGTGAGTTTGATTTATTTCACTTATGAGTATGGTCTCAAGTTGCATCCATCTACCTATAAAAGCCTCAAAATGTGATCCTTCTTTGTAGCTGAGAAGTAACTCCATTGTATAAAAATACCACATCTTTTTTACCCATTCCTCAGTTGATGGGCATTTAGGTTGTTTCCAAGATTTGGCTATTACAAATTGTGATGATATAAACTGGGTACACATAAATCATTGTGATATGATGTTTTCAGTTCTTCTGGGAATATGCCCAGAAGGGGAATAGCTGGGTCAAATGGGACTTCCAATCCCAGCTTTTTGAGGAACCTCCACACTGCTTTCCACAGTGGTTGCATCAGTCTACACTCCAACCAACAGTGTAGTAGAAGAGTACCTTTTCCCCCACAACTTCTCCAGCATTTGGCGTTGGTAGTTTCTTGATCCTGGCCATTCTTTCTGGTCAGAGATGGAGTCCCAGTGTGGTTTTGGTTTGCATTTCTCTAATGACTGATGATGCTGAACATTTTTTTATGGATTTATTTTCCATTTGCATTTCTTCATCTGAGAATTGTGTATTCATCTCAGATGCCCATTTTTGGATTGGGGCTTTGAATTTTGGGGGTCTGATTTTTAAAAACTCTTTACATGTTCTAGACAGAAGTCCTTTGTCTGAGGGACAGTTGATTTTTTTTTGCAATTCAAGGGTTTTCTTTTTACTCTATTGGAGATTTCTTTTGACATGCAAAAATGTTGTAATAAGACAAGATCCCAGTTATGGATTCTGGGAAGTATTTCCTTTGCAGTTTGATTTTTGTTCATGAATTCTCTACCTAGCCCTATGTCTTCAAGATTTCTACTACCTTGTCATCCAGCAGATTTAGCGTTTCTGTTTTAATATTTAGATCTTTCATCCATTCTGACTTTAGTTTAGTGCATGGTGATGGGCATGGGTCTAGTTTTAGTTTTTGGCATATGAAGAGCCAGTTTTTCCAGCACCACTTATTAAAGAGATTATCTTTCTTCCCGTTAATGTATTTGGCCCCTTTGTCAAAGATAAGGTGGTTGAGTGTATTTGTAGTTGTGCTTGTATCTTCTAATCTATTCCACTGATCTTCAGGTCTGTTTTTATTCCAGTACCACGCTGGTTTTATCACAGTAGCTTTGTAGTATAACTTCAAATCAGGGACTGTGATGTCTCTTGTTTTGCCTTTATGGCCCAGAATTGTCTTTTCCCAGAATTGCCCTTGCTATTCTAGGTCTCTTCTGGTTCTAGATGAGTTTTAGGAATGATTTCTCTAGATCTGTTAGGTATGCTTGTGGTATTTTAATTGGAATTGCATTAAATCTGTATAACAATTTTAGGAGAATAGCCATTCTCACAATATTTGTTCTGCCTATCCATGAACAAGGAATGTCTTTCCATTTTCTGAGATTCTCTTTGATTTCTTTTTTCAGAGTACTGTAATTTTCACTGACTAGATCTTTTACTTCCTTTGTTAGACTGACTGATAAGTATTTCAGTTTTTTGGATGCTACTGGGAAGGGTGTGGTTTCTCTTATTTCCCTCTCAATGAGTTTGTTGTTTGTGTATAGGAATGCTATTGATTTTTGAGAGTTGACTTTATATATAGCTACATTACTGTATTTGGTTAGTATATCTAGAAGTCTTTCAATGGAGTTTTGGGGGTCTTCTATGTAGAGTATCATGTGATCTTCAAGTAATGATAGTTAACTTCTTCCTTTCCTATCTTTATTCCTTTTATTTCTCTCTCTTGTCTAATTGTTCTGCCTAATATTTCCAGCACTATATTGAATAGGAGTGGTGATAGTGGACAGTCTTGTCTTGTTTCTGATTTTAGATTGAAAGCTTTCAGTTTTGGAACATTTAATATGATGCTGGCTGTTGGTTTCTCATAGTTGGTTTTTATCAGATTGAAGTAAAGACCATCTATTACAATTTTCCATAGGGTTCTTACCACGAATAGTGTTGGGCTTTATCAAAAGCTTTTTCTGCATCTACTGAGATGATCATGTGATTCTTATCTTGGGCTCTATTGATGTGATAGATTACATTTATTGATTTGTATATGATGAATGATCCCTGCATTCCTGGGATGAATCCCACTTGGTAATGGTATAGAATCTTCTTGATGGTTTACTGCATTCTGTTTGCCAGAAAATCCTCAATATTTTATTTTGCAAAAATATTTTAATGAGGATTTTTGCATCTATGTTCATTAGGGAGATTGGCCTATAGTTCACTTTTTTGATTGGATCTCTCATATTTGGGTATTAGGGTAATACTTGTTTCCAGGAATGAGTTAGGGAGAATTGCTTCCCTTTCAATTTCATTGACAAGTTTGAGGAGTGTTGGCATTAAGTCTTCCTTGAATTTCTTATAGAATTCTGCAGTGAATCCATCAGGACCTGGGTTTTTTTTGTTGGTAATGCTTTAATTACATTTCCAATTTCATTAATTGAAATTGGATTATTCAGCTGTTTTACATCTTCTGGATTCAGCCTTGCTAATTCATATGTTTCTAAGATTCTGTCCATTTCTTCTGTGTTATCAAACCTATGAGAGTGAGAGTAGAGGTTTTTAAAGTAGGTATTGATGATCTTCTGTATTTCCACAGTGTTTGTAGTGATTTCACCCTTTTCATTCCTCATTGCCTGAATTTAAGTTTTTTTCTTTCCTTTTAAAAATAAGATTGACTAGGGGCTTATCAATTTTATTTATTCTTTCAAAGAACCAACTCTTTGATATTTTAGTTCTTTGTATTTTTTCTTAGTCTCTATTTCATGGATTTGTGCTCTGATCTTTATAATTTCTTCCCTTCTTTTGGCTTTGGACTTGACTTTCTCTTCTTTTTCTTGATGTTGGAGGTATAGCATAAAGTTGTTTATTTGTATTTATTCGGTTTTCCTGATGTGGGAATTCACCACAATAAATATCCCTCTCAGGACGGCTTTCATTGCATCCCATAGGTTCTGGTAAATTGTATTTGTATTTTAATTTGCTTGTAGATATTGTTTGGTTTCTTCTTTAATTTCCTCTGTGACCCACTGATTGCTTGGGAGTGTATTATTTAATTTCCATGTGTTTGTGGCATTTTTGCAGTTTCTTTTTTCATTAATTTTTAGTTTCATGGCACTATAATCAGATAATATGCATGAGATAATTTGTTTTTTTGTATTTAAGAATGCTCTATGGGCCAGTCTAGGCTCTATTTTAAAGAATGTCCCATGTGAAGCTGAAAAGAATGTATATTCTGATGTTATTGGATGAGACCCTCTGCACACGTCCCCTAAGTCCATTTGTTCACAGGAGTGATTCAGTTCTGTTATTTCTTTGCTGATTTTCTGTCTAGGTGATCTGTCTCTTTGTGTCAGTGGGGTGTTAAGATCTCCCATTATAATGTGTTTTTGTTTATGTGATTTTTCATTCCTGTTAATATTTGCTTTCCATAGCTGATTGCTTCCATATTTGGTGCATATATATTTAGGATTGTTATCTCTTCCTCTTGAAGTTTTCCCCTAACTAGTATGTAGTGACCTTCTTTATCTCTTCTGACCATTCTTGGTTTGAAGTTCACATTATCTGCAAACAGAATATCTACCCCTGCTTTTTTTGTGTGTGGGGGTTTCCTGTTTCATGAATTTTTGCTTTGCATCCTTTGACTTTCAGTCTTTGAATTTCCTTTTGGGTTAGATGGGTTTCTTTTATGCAGCATGTGGGTTACATGTTGTTTCTTGATCCATTCTGCCAGTCTATTTCTTTTAAGGAATGAATTGAGGCCATTTACATAAATGGTTATAACTGATATAGATTGGTTTATTTTTGTCATTTTATCCTTCTTCTGTTGGTTCTTTACCTTTTCCCTCTGTTTAATTGTTTGCCTTGCCTAGTGGTTTTTCCTGTTGGTATTCTTGAAGTTGTAATTATTTTATGTCTATTTAGAATATCTTTTAGTATTCTTTGTAGGGTTGGTTTGGTGGTCATGAAGTTTTTTGACATGAAAGTATCTTATTTGTCTGTCAGTTTGGACAGACATTTTGTAGGGTACATCAGTTTGAGTTGGAAGTTGTTTTCCTTTGGGATCTGAAATGCTTCATTCCATGCTCTTCTTGACTTCATTGTTTGTGTTGAGAAGTGTGGTGTGATTCTGATAGGCTTTCCTTTATAGGTGATCTGTCTTTTCTCTCTGACAGCTTTTAATGTTCTGTTCTTCTGTTGGATTTCTGCGATGTTGATTATTATATGTCTGGGTGTAGTTTTATTTTGGTTATGGTTATTTGGAGCTCTGTATGCTTCACTTACTTGTATATCAGTTTCCTTTCCCACGTTTGGGAGATTTTTGGCTATTACTTCTGTAAATAGTATTTTGATATCATTTGTGTTGTCACCTTCTTTTTCATTTATACCTATCTTATGTTTTTCTTTGCATCATGTTGCAGCTGTTGAATTGTTATTTCCTGATTCCTTGTTATTTTTTAAAGATCTTTCTTTTCCTGTTTACTAGCTGCAACCTTTTCTTGGAGGTCTGGAAGCCTGTCTTCACTTTCAGTGAGGTTTTATCAACTTTTGATGGAATTTTTGACTTCCTGGATGTCTCTTTGAATGTTTCATGTATTCTTTCTTTCTTATATTGTTCATTCAAAGTTTCCATCTATTTGCAATGTTCCTCAATTTTTCTAGGTATGTCTTCTTTAGATTTCTTTTATTACATTTATCAAGTCTTCTTTTATCTGGGAGGTTATTTCTGATCTGAATTCCTTTATAGCTTCCTGGAATTGTTTCTTTACTTCAGTTGCTATCATTTTGGAAGGTTCAGGTGCATGGCTTACATTTTCTTCTGTGTCCATGTCTCCTGGGCTTGTTTTGGATGGGCTGGAGGTTTGAGATTTCATTTTGATCTTTAATTTTGTCATTTTTCTGTATTCCTCTTGGGAAGCTGAATACAAGGTCTCAGTTATTTCCTGGATTGAGAATATCTGTCCATACTGCAGGGAGTTTCCCCAGTTAAGTGGAGGTTGTTAGTCAGGCTTTACCAGGAGTTCCTGCCCCCTTAGAGTCACAGGGTAGGGTCCAACCAGGCACCAAGATACCTTCCCAAATGTCCTTCAGTGGTCAGGGACACTGGGTGGGGCCCTACCAGGCTCCAAGGGATGTGCCAAGGCTGCCCAGTTGGATGGAGATTGCTGTGTGGGCTTTCAGCTTGCAACACAGAGCACAGGTGGCTCCGGCCACTTGTGTCTTTTCTTCTTAATGAACACCATACTTCATTAGACTTAGCACCCATCAAAATCCAGTATGATTTTATGTCAATATCCTTATTACATTTGCAAAAATCCTCTTTCTAAATAAGATCAAAGCCACAAGGATAAGGGGTTTAGGAATTGACTATCTCTTTGGAGAGGGACACAATTCAACCTAATACATATAGTATATGGTTTTTTCCTTCAAGTTTAAAAAAATTATTTTCTTTATAGAAAGTTTCAAATGTGAAGAAAATTTCAAGAAGGGTACAGAATCTCCCATATCCTTTTTACTCAGATTTTTCAAAAATTTACACTATTTACTTTATTGTTTGTTCAATCTAGGCTAATCTTACCTTGCATATATATGCACCTATGCCTAAAAATACATATAAATTCTTTTCTGAACCATTCAAGAGTAAGTTGCACAAATCGTAGTTTTATCCTGAAGTATTCCAGTTGTCATTTTATAAGAAAAAGTATATTCTCTTACATAAACATAGTATGATTATCACCTTCAGGAAATTTAACATTGGTACAATACTTAGAATATTTCTAATTTCATCACTAATATGTAGTATTATTTACTATGCTATAATAATAGTATTCCTTATAGCATTTTATAAGACAATGTATTATATTTAGTTATTATGTCCCTTCAGTCTTCTGTACTCTGGAATAGCTGCTTTATCTTAGTTTTTGATGACTTTGACAGGGCAAATATATAGGACATCATAAAAATAGAATAATCCTTATACTTCTTTAGTTTGCTATTTTCTTATGGTTAGATTTAAGCATCCCTGGTTGTAACATTGTATTGGTGATACTACATTCTGAGACTATCACTTTGGAGGCACACAGCCCATCTGTCTTTCATTGCTGATACTGATTTACTGCACAGTTGCTGTTTTTCCCTTCTAGTTTTTAATATATTTATTATATATATATAATATATATTTATTATATATATTAAATAATTTTGATTTCCTTACTGTAATCTTTCACTTTTATTAACACACTCCTATAAGGAAAAGCTCTATTTTTCTCCCTTGCTGACTTTCTTCTCTCCTTCCCTCCCTCTTTTTTGTCCCTATTCATTATCAAAATTGATTCATAGATTCTTATTCTTCCAAATTTCCGTTTTTTATTTTTCAGTACTGTTCTTAATGTAATGCTTAAATTGTTCTAGATTTGGCCAGCAGGTGTCCCTTCACATTGTCTTTGCCTGAATCAATTTTTTTTTTAAAAAAACTTGCTTTATGATAACCATATGAACTAAAATAATTTTTCATTTCCTTTCCCGGTTGTTGAATAATCCACTTTTCCTCCTCAGAAAATTTGGTTGAATTTAATGAAAAATGTGATTACGAAACAAAACTGAGCACTCATTGTGTTTCATTTGCCACTGGGATATCATCTTTGCTTCCAGCCCTTTTCAATAGATGGAGTTCAGAAGTGTGTGTATGTGTGTGTGTGTGCGTTCAGTTATACATGTAAGATTTTTATAATATGTATAATGTTTCCTACAATCTAATTAACTATGAATAGATATTCCAAATGCAGTCACGGAGAGATTTCTTTGCCTTCCCCAGTTCAGTTTATGCTCTTTCTTTCCATAATGAAAAGGCAGGTTTCCACCTCTAAAGCCTTTACTCCATTATGTCTGAAATAATTTGAGAACTGTACTGTGGTCTAGATCTAAAATGCCTTGATAGTCCCATGTGTTCAAAATTGAGGTTTTTAGAGGGTAATTGGATCATGGGACTCTATCCTTACTGTGTATCCACTGATGAGTTCAGAGCTGTGAAGAGGTGGGCCTGGACCACAGAAGTGAGTCACGGGGGAAGAAATCTGGAAGACTGTCTCCCTCCACATCTCTCCCCTCAGCTCTGTTTCCTGACTGTCATAGCTTGAGCACCTTTTCTCTTTCAGGCCCTTCAGCCATCCTATTTCTGCCTTAGAGACAGCCAACTACAGAATGAAACCATGAGCCAAAGCAAACATCTCTCTATTTATTTATTTATTTTACTTTATTTTGAAGGTAGTAAAATACAGCAGAACAAGACAGGACACAGCCGACTGAGGCAGTGCAGTGAAATTGGCACAGAACCTCACAGCAGGCCACTGGGACAACAGCAATAGGCACAATAGTACATCTGGTTTTCTTCACAATAGTTGTTCCTTCAATCAGGCAGAGCAATATCAAAGGAAATACTGAAATTACAAAAACAGAATATTGAATAGAGCAATACCATTGATCAAAACAGAGCAAAACAGAGCTAAAAACATTTGCCCTCAAAGAGATGGCAGAAGAAAATTCCCCTTATTTGCTGTATCGCATATAGTCAAACTCGGAAGACATGCTCAGAACTCTGGCTCTCACTTGCTAGCGGTGGGGGTGGGGTAGATGTTTGATTATCAGTTCACACCACAGTAGGCTCACAGCCGCCCATCAGAGGGGTGAACTGGCTGCCTATTTTCCCAGCACCCCAAAGTCCAACATGGCTCATTGCGGATCTCCGGAAACGCTGATATGGTTCTTGCCCTGGGGTGGCCGCCGCTTGCCAAGCCACAGCCACTTACCAGAGTGGCATGCTGGTGGCTGCCTGTTTTCCCAGTGCCCCAATATCCAACATCAAACATCTCTTTTAAAATGTGGTTGTTGGGGATTGTGTCCAAGAGATGGTAAAATAACTAAGACAAATTGTTTTAACGGTACCATGATAAAATGCGTACAAAATTTTAGATTATGTTTGCTTTTCCTTTCTCTGCTCTTTCTTAGCCTGAAAAGAGAATTAAATACTGTGTTTATAAGTTAGTTTAGATTTGTTCTTTTATTTTCTCTTCAATATGATTATGCTATTCATTTGAAATATGGTTGTGAACATATATTCTAAGTTTGTTTTATTGTATTTAAATATTTTTTTCCAATTTCTTGGTGATTAAGTTTTATTTATAGGATATTTAGAACAATAACATAGCAGTTGTTATTATAAGTTGCAAATTCGTGTCCTTTGCCCACTTATGTTTTTTCTTATTTTTTTAATTTTCAAAAAGTTTCTTGGGCATTAAACATGCTATTAATTTTGACATGTTGTATTGATATTTTTTCTGCTAAATTTTTATTTATATTACAAATTTCCTAATGGCATGTACTATCATGAAAATTAGTTTTTAAAAATTCGTAGTTAAAGGTATAATTCAGTGATAGAATGCTTGCTCAGCACATATGGAGTGCTGAGTTTGAGCCCCAGTTCCCTCTTCCAAAATTATTGTGTGGTTCAAATTTATCAATTTTTAAGATTACTTCCAGAATTTAAGACTCTGCTATACTAGAATTATAAAGAAATTTACCTGATTTTGCTAATAGTAATGTAATACTTTTTAAAAAAACATTAGATCTCTAATTCATTTGGAGCTTGTTGTTATTTATTCTATGAGGTTTAGATCTAAGTTTATCTTTCCCAATTTCCAGTTGTTCCAACATTATTAATTATACAATCCTTACTCCCAGTGGTTTTGTCTACCACTTCTATTATATACTAGACTTCTGTATGTAATTTGTTTACTTTTGTACTTCCATTCCATTTGTCTTTCTATTTATATTTTAACTCCATACTATTTTAATTACACTTTGTGATATGATTAAATACCATGTGGAACCAAATCCTCCATAAAACTCTTCCCTTGCCATTTTACTCTGTTTACATCTTTTTAAAATTATTATTATGAACTTACCTAGCTCTATAAGAAACCTTGTTGAGGGCTGGGGATTTAGCTCAGTGGCCTAAATGCCTGCCCGGCAAGTGTGAGGTTGTGAGTTTGATCCCAGTCCCACCACTTAAAAAAAAGAAACATTGTTGATATTTTATTGGAATTATAATAATTTTTAAATAATTAGTTTTATATCAATTAATATATAATAAATATGCACTTTGGAAGTTAATTGAGGAAGAAATCTTGATAAATTTTCACATCTCTAATCAAGAAAAAAGCATGTCTTTCCATCTATAGTTTCCTTTATATAGTTTGACTATTTCAAATTTATTTCTAATGTTCGTTGTTTAAAAAACAATGGTTTGAATAAATAGGTTTTTCGTGTATACTATCATATCTATTTAAAAAAGATCATTTTCAAAAAAAAAGGATCATTTTCTTCTTTTCTAATTCATATGCCTCTGTTTTATCTGGACTAAATGCTTTGATTTGTACCTCTAGTATCATGCTAAGTAGTAGTAAAGGTAGCAGATTCTTGCTTTATTTCTGAAGTTAGTTGAAATTCCTGCAGGGTTTTGCTACTGCTGCTCTAAGGTTATGAGATTTATAGCTATACCTAGTTTATATCCAAATGTAATATATTTCACTGAGTATTTGCAAACTTACTGTTTCAACAGTTTTTTGTTGATTATGAACTTAAATTGTATCATTTTATCAAAGTTTATTTATTTGGGAGCAGTACTCTGGATTGAACCCAGGGCCTTTGTATTGACCTACATCATGAAACCACTTGTTATATTTGAGACGGGCTCACTAAGTTGCTTAGTTGCCTGGGTAGGCTCAAAATTGAAATTCTCCTGTCTTAACTTACCAGAGTGCTTGGATCACAGGCCTGCACCACCATGCCCAGTTTATCCAGCATTTTTTAAAGTTTATTTTTCTTCAGATTTAGTTTTGACTTCTGAAACGTTTGCTCCTTTTTCTTCCATTTTTTCCACTAGAGTTCTTCAACTTCTTGTCCCACCATAACCCACTGTTCCTTGGCCATCTTGTCTCTGAGTTCTTATATTTCTCTTTATAATTTTCCTTCAGAATAGTGATTGCTTCCTTAATATTGCAAGTATTGGTTTACAGTTTTCATCTGACTAATTGCAAAACTCTCTGGTGATTCTCTTTTGTTAATAGGATATTTTTTTGCATTCTTTTCCTATTTTTAAAATGCAGTGTTGTTACATAACTGTGATATCTATACATGTGGTCTCTATTCCTTTTCTGTTTCTCATAATTGACTAATTGTTGTTTTTCATATACTTAAAACATTGTGTTTGATTTGACTATTTTATAGTAAGTATATGGTTAGGACTTCTATCTCCTTTTTTGGTTTTGTGATTATAAAAGTTTCAGTATCTGAATTGGTATATAGAAAATTTATGTTTATGTTTAGGTTATGCCTATCATTTTACTATTTAATTTCTGATTGCTACCTCTTCATTTTTGTTCCTGTTTTCCTTTTGTGTTTTTAAACTATTTGAACATTTTTAGCTTTCCAATTTTATTAACTTAGCATGTTTATTTTACATATAATAGCTAACATAGTAATACAGATAGTTTCTCTCAGTTCATTGAAAAGAAAGGTCTGTGCTAATAGTGTTTGGAAAATATTTCATGCCTCTATCTTGTACTCTGAATAGTATGTAGACAACAGTATGCAGTGTACTATTAGTACTGTCTTACTAACCTGTTTGAAACTTATTTTTTTTCTCTGTAAAATAAAAAATACTATACTAAATCTAATTTTTGAGTATATGGTCTAGAGATTAAAATAAAATCATTTAACAGTCTACGCAGAATGAATGTTATTACTTCAAGTGGGATTCAGAAAATTTATCAGCATATAGGTTTTTTGCCCTACCTACCTCTCTTAAATTTATAATTGTCTTGTGTGTAATATCCACTCATTCAATCTCTTCAGAAAATATAATAATTTTTCTTTTGCACCATTAAGCACATTTTTAAATACAGGAGGATAAAAATAGCCTATCAGATTTAATGATATACTAGATACCATTTCTGTTTTGTTTTGTTTTTGAGATAAAGCCTCACTGTGTAGCCCAGACTGGTCAACCACCTGTCCTAGCCTACCAAGTGCTGGGATTACAGGCATGTGCCATCATGCCTGCCCTTTTTATTTTTTGTCTCTTTTCAAAATGATTGATGCTTTCTTTTTTCACCTTTTATTTTTAAGTGGAAAGAGATGTTTCAGTTCTCGTAACCTGTGGTTCTAAATTTTTTGTTTGGATCTTAGTTATGCATTTTACTTCTTTGCTGATCCTTTATACATTTCATCTTTTTAAACAATGTATGTCCTTACCTCTGGACATTTTTGAAACAATTGCTTTGAAGACTTTCTAATAATTCCAATATCTGTGTTGTCTTAGTATTAGCATTAGTTTGTTATTTTTCCTATGCAAATTGACATTTTCATATAGATCATATTTTGGATATTTTGACTATTACATTATGAAACATGGCCTTTCAAAAATTCTTTGGAAGATCATACTTTTGGTTGGAATTAGGTTACAGGTTTTGAGTAGCTTGTTTTCTATTGTGTTTCAATGTCAGTTCCATGTAAAATGTTTTTGTAGTGCTTCTTAAGTCTGGCCCATACATAAACAGGCTAGGATTAGGGAGTTAACCTATCATATACTTCTTTTCTTATTATCTTTAGTATGTTATGCATCTACGCCTCTGGGTTAAGGACTCTATGGGGTCTTTTTCCTATTCTCTACTTTCTCCATGATTTCCTCTGTACAATACTCCTCAATTCTCTAACTTTATCATTGTAGCTCTCTGGTTGCAGATTTTAGGCTTTAGTGACCCCATTCCTCTGCACGAGCAAACTGTCCCCAAACTGTAAGGCACATGTTCATTCTTTTGGACCACAGCTATCTGATCAGAGGAGTTTTCCCTGTGCTATGGTCTAAATAGTTGTGTACCTTCATGAATTGATAAACTAAAACCTCATCACCCATGTGATAATATGAGGAGCTGGAGCCTCTGGAAGATGATTTGGGCATGGAAGCAAAGTTCTCATGAACAGGTATAGTGTCCTTATAAAAGAGACTCCAGAAACATTTTTTCTCATTCCTTCATGTGAGAACACAGCTGGAAAATGCTATCACTGAAACTGGAAATGGGTCTTTAAGCAGACACTGAAATTCTGGTGCCTGATCTCAGACTTCTCAGCCTTCATACCTGGGAGACATAAATTTCTGTTGTTTGCTCATTACCCTGTCTGAAGAATTTTTTTATATAATGATCTGGATGAACTAAGACACCACCCCCCTTATTTATATCAGCTGCCATTGTTGTCACTGTTACAGGGCTGCATTGCAGCAGGGACTTAAAGGAATAAAGAAAAGAGAAGTTTTCAAAAGAAAGTTCATCATTCTCTGTGAGTTTCAGGAGCCCACTTTTCTGCTCTTCTCCTGGATCTTGCTCTGTGCAGTTCCAGTCCCCTACTTAAAGATAAAGGATAGGAGAAGAAGACAAGATGGCCGATCAGTGAGCAACAAAATCCAAAGCCTCCCGGAAATTAAAACATGAAAAAGCTCATCAAATACTTCGGGACTACAACTGAAACAGCTAAAAATTATGGGACACAGCGTTTTCACGGTGACCTGCCAAGTTTGCACCAGCTTGAATCCGCGCTGGCTGGCAGAGCCACCCAAACTCGTTCCCGCCACCACTCACAGGACGCACAACAGCACTGAAGTCAGAGGTTGGTGAGCCCAACAGAGAGCGGAGCCAGTGAAAGGACTGTCATTAATCCATGGTGAGTGCTGGGAGTGAGACACCCCCCACAATGGGAAGGGTGCAACCAAATGGGCAACATGTTGGAATTGGGCAGGAGGAGCCTGAACTGGGAGCAACAGTGACTTCAGCTGGTTCCTCCCTCCCAAGAGCAGATTCATGAGATTTGCTTGGACTGGGCTGTGCCCCTGGCCAGGACCCAATGAGCTGTCCCAAATAGATTCCCTGCACCTAGCACACACTAACTGGGTTAAGGCCCCTGAAGTTTGGCTGGCCCGGTGAGGAGGGGCAGGCAAATACAGCTGCTGCTTATACCTCAGTGACAAGAGCAGGCAGGAGAGGGAGGAGTTCCCTTGCCAACGTGCTTCAGAGGAAACATGGCCAACAGGGAAGGGGGCTGGGACCTGCACTGTAACCCATGTGAAGGAAGCCAGGGCCATGACAGGAGAGAGAGGCAGGAGGAGGCCCCCAGCCCAGAACCCTGAGAGCCCTGATCCAGGAGAAGGAAAAGCAAGGAAGACTGAGGGCAGAAAACACATAACATCAGACATGGCTTCAATGGACATTAAGAGATATCTTCGGGACCTTGTAGATAAGCTCAAAGCTGAAATATTAAATCAGGTAAAGTGGGATATGAGTAGAGTAATAAAAGAAATGCTCTCAGGAAGCATCTCTCAGGATGATACAGATGAAAGAAGGGAGGAACACAAAAAAAGGAGAAAAACATTCGATAAAGAATATAAAGAAAATCTAGAATACATGAAGCAGATTCAAAGAGACTACCAGGAAATTAAAAACTCCATTGAAAGCTGGCAAAACTCCTTAAAAGAAGCTAAAGTTAGACTATCAAAACTTGAAGACAAGTTGGCAATGTGTGATCATGAAAGGAAAGATCTCTTAAAAATAAGAAGGAAACAGGCAGTAACAATACAAAGGCTAGAAGATGACAAGAGAATCTACAATTTAAGAATAAGAAATGTGAAAGAAGAAGCAGGAATACATACAGGTGAATTACAAAGGCTATTCATGGAAATAATTAAGGAAAACTTCCCAAGTATGGGAAAAGAAAATGACATTTGGTTATGTGAGGCATACAGCACTCCAGCCACCTACAACCAAAACAGAGCTACACCCAGACATATAATAATCAAAATACCAGAAACTCAATATAAAAAGAGAATATTAAAAGCCGTCAGAGAAAAGAAACAGATTACCTATAAAGGTAAGCCCATCAGAATCACAGCTGACTTCTAGACACAGGCCATCAGATCAAGAAGAGCTTGGAGTGAAGTCTTCCAAGCCCTGAAAGAAAATAACCTCTAGCCCAGATTGATGTACCCTGCAAAACTGTCACTAGAAGTTGATGGAGAAACAAGATGCTTCCATGACAAAGAGCAACTGGGGGAGTTTGGGACCACCAATCCAACCCTACAGAGAATACTGAAGGACATTCTAGAGACAGAGAAAAAAATCCCAGGATTAGGAACAGTGGCAGAAAGGCCTCAATGAGTGGGGCGGGCAGTAGAATGAAGGAGAAAACTAGACAAACAGGCAGAAAAAAAGCATAGCAGAAATGAGGCACAGAAGGATGACTAGAATCTCTAACATGATGACCTTGATACACTATATTTTTAATAGTGCACCAGGATTTAAAACCCACATTACTCACACCACTCTGCTTAGATGTATTATATTCTGTTCCAGTCATTCTACCTGTACTAGATTTGAGGGCACAGACAGCAATCCCGAAAATATCAGGATATAGTATGGTAATTATCCTTAATTTCCTATTAAGTTAATCTAAAGCTGTGTAAAACCTACACTGTTTTATCATGACTGATCGTAATCGAATCTGATTTGCTGGATCGCTGTTTTGTATTGATAGATTTTATTCAAAGCTGTTATGATTGATAGTATCAAGTCTGAGAGTATAGGCAACTGCACTTAAGATGACAGGATTCACTAGAATATCCACTCGGGTTTGTTTATTACCTGCCTTTCAAGTTTTATACTGTCTACCATGTTTTATTTTTACTAATATTGTTATGTAGTGCTATATTCAATTATACTGCTATATTCAATTATGCCTGATGATATAGACAATTCTAGTGAAGATAATAAGAAACAACACAGTGATCATTGTAGATCACCTTGTACTCTGGTTTTATATAACTTTTTGGTTTCATGTTTTTATAGGAATTTGTTTTGTTTTGTCTTGCCAAGTTTTGTTTTTCCCTCTAATACAGAAAGGGTAGAAATACATGCAGAGATTCATGCATGCATAGCTGTTTACACTCTCACTGTTTGACTGTCTACTTTGTATGCTTTAATTTTGTAACTTGAACAACTATTTCTAAGAGGACAATATGTAATTTATTAACTAGTGATTTCTTATTGTTTATCTTTTTTTTTTTTTTGGAATTCTGTATTACCTCTACCCTTTACATGCTTTTGTTTCTCTTTAAAAAAAAAAAAGATAAAGGACAAACTATTACCCAAACACAGCAGAATTTGTGCTTCTTCACACCAAATTCATATCAAATGTATAGAAATCATTCAAAGTAAGTCTTTTTATACTGCCAGTTTACAGTTCAGGGTGATAGGGGTGGTCGGATGAGGAATGAATGGTAAGTAACAGTGTTTGGGGAAGGTGCCTCTTAGCTCTCTGTGTCTGCCTTGGAAAACAACTCATTGTACTTCTTTGTTAAATTGTGCCTGCTAGAAGAAAGACTCCATGAGAGAAGTTCCTGCTTTACCAGAATTTAACAAAGGGCCAACTACATAGCAGCCATTTAACATCTATTGGACAAGTAAAGAAAGATTGACAAATTCCCCTGAGTTTTGAGAAGAGAATCATAACTACAAGACCAAGGAAAAGTTTTATTTTACTTTTATTATATGAAACAACTTTAAAATGGGTATAGCATAAAGGAAAGGAGGCTACAGAGATAAAAAAGACTGAGAACATATAAGGAAAAAGAAGTAAGGTTCTGGAAGATGGAGTCACAACCAGACAGAAATGAGCTTTAATCCAGAGTGGGTTCTCTGAGCTTAGGACTTTGTTAGATGCTGAATTGGTGGAAGAGCAAAAAAGGAATTAAAAAAGTACAAAATAGCTTTTCTCAATAATTATAGGTTGTGAAGTACAATTAAGTTTTAGCTTATCGTTCAGAAGAAAGAAGTCTATATTGAAAGCATAAAAAGGTCATCGAGGGCAACCCACTCAGGACCCTGTCAATCTGTCAGACACAAGCTTTCTTTATTTCAGTAAATATGTTCTGTTCTTAAAAAGAAAAGGTAATATAGAAGGCAAACTGATACTCAGCCTACGTCCCTGTTTTGTTAGACTTTTCCATGCTGCTGAAACTTTTTTTTTTTTTGCCTGTTTGTTTTGGATGCTTTTCAGATGGGACCCTCACTCCTTAGCTTGCCAACGTCCCATCATTGACCCAGTGCCCATACTCAATTCCCGTCACTTCTATTTTCTGTGTGGTCTCTTAAGACATCAAACAACTGGACCGGAAAGTCTATATGATCTTTTCTAGCTTTGGACAGCATACTTCTCAGGTAAAGTCCTTGGAAATATTTACTAGCAGAAAACTCTGTGTTATAGGTCACTAAAACAAAGAGTAAATTTGGAAGGGGAACCAAAAGAGTGTTCTTTTCCTGTTGAACCCTACTACTAGTACCTTCCTAAGCATCATATATTAAATTCTTTTGTTTTCTGGTTCAAAGTACAATCTCCCTAGATGTCTATTTTCCTCTAGTATCAAATTTTGAAATAAAAGTGAATCACTGCCAAAACAAAGTAAGAATTATTATTTTGCACTAATCTTATCCCAAGTAAATTGTGTGTGTTGCTTAACCCTGTCTGGAAAGGTCCTCAGTCACAGTTAGATGTTCTCACCTGTAAATATTAGAAATTATGTATGAAAATAACATAAAACATTGATATGATTAAGAAAATTTAACTTTTGAATATGTAGAAAAGCCAACTGTTTATTTTTTTAATTGTAATAATATATATTCAGTGCTCATCATTCTCTTTGGATGGACTATGGAGGCTACTGAAATTAAACTGTGATAGAAAATTATTTGCATAACTTAGGTCCCATAAAAAAGTTTTTACATCCAGGGAGACCATTCTTTCCTTCCCAAGAGGAGGGGTCTCTTCCTGCATAGTCAGAGTAGCTCAGTCAAGTTCATTCTCACAAATAGTTGTTCCTCTGTCATCACTCCACATACCTACATGACCAACAGTGTAGACGATGTATGATGCTAAATGCTATCTACTACACTATTATAAACACTACTGTCTTTCTTTTACTTTTATAATCTATATCTGGAATTTTTAAAAGTTTACCATTTTAAAAATAGTATTCTTACACTACTATAAAGCCACAGTGATAAAACCAGCATGGTATTGGCAAAGAAATAGACCTGAGGATCAATGGAACAGATTAGAAGATGCAAGCACAACTACAAAGACACTCAGCCTCCTGATATTTGACAAAGGGGCTAAATACATCCACTAGAAGGATAGCCTCTTTAATAAAATGGTGTTGGAATAATTGGCTCTCCACATGCTGAAAACTGAAACTAGATCCATGCCTATCACCATGCACAAAACTAAAGTCTAAATGGATCAAAGACCTAAATATTAAAACAGAAACACTAAATCTACTGGAAGACAAGGTAGGTAGAAGTCTTGGAGACATATGGGTAGGCAGAGAATTCATGAACAAAATGCAGACTGCATGGGAAACACTTCAAAGAATCAACAACTAAAATCTCTTATTATTGAAAAGTTTCTGCACTTCGAAAGAAATCACCAACAGAGTAAAAAGAAAACCCACAGAATGGGAAATAATTTTAGTCAGCAACCCCTCAGACAAAGGACTTATACTCGGAACATATAAAGAATTGAAAAACATCAAGCCACCCCCAATTCAAAGACCCTCTCCAAAAGTGGGCATCTGAGATGAACACACAGTTCTCAGATGAAGATAATACAAATGGCAAATAAATATATGAAGAAATGTTCACCATCACTGGTCATTTGAGAAATACAAATTTAAACAACATTGAGATTTCACCTCACTCTGGAAAGAATAGCTGCCATCAAGAAATCAACTGATAACAAATGTTGGCGAAACTGCGGGGGAAAATGTACACTGCTCCACTGTTGGTGGGAATGTAGACTGTGGCAACCACTATGGAAATCCATATGGAGAATTCTCAGAAGACTAGGATTGGAAGCTCCATTCAATCCAGCTATTCCCCTCCTGGGTATTTTCCCCGAAGAACTGAAAAGTTCATATCACAGTGATATATGTGCACCTATGTTCATAACAGCACGATTTGTGATAGCTAAATCTTGGAAACAACCAAGATGGCCATCAACTGCAGAGTGGATGAAAAAGATGTGGCATTTTAATACAATGGAGTATTACTCAGCTATAAAAATGATGATCTTGAAGCTTTTATAGGTAAATGGAGACAACTTGAGACTATCCATTAGTGAAATAAATAAGAATCATATTTATAAATATCACATTGTGTCTCTAGTGTAAAAAGTAATAATTATAAGAGTAATAAAACCCAAAATGTATAATTGCTGTTGTAAAAAAGGGAGGAAAAGAAAGTGCTCTAAGGGTTATAACTGCATGTATGTTTGAATGTGTAAAATAGATGACCATATTGCTGAATCTTTGTTGGATCTTTGAGCAGAACTGTTTGCAGTCTCACTGTTTGAATGTCTACTATGTATCCTTTAATTTTTTTAACTTGAACAATTATATCCAAGATGACAACATATAATTTATCAACTAGTAATTTTAGTGGTTTTTTTCCTCTCTTTTTTTCTTTAAGAATTCTGTATTGTTGCTACCCTTATTTCTCTTTTGCTTTTTTCTCTCTTTAAATAAAATTTTAAAAATATGTAGCTGCTATTGTAAAAAAGAGAGGGAATAGGAAGTGCTATAAAAGACATAACTGCATGTATATTTAAGTATGTAGGATTGATAACCATATTTCTTAGTTCTTGCTGGATTCTTAACAGATCTGTTTGCAGTCTCACTGCTTGAATGTCCACTTTGTATGCTTTAATTTTGTGACTTGAACAACAGTTTCTAAAAGGACAATATGTAATTTATCAACTAGTGATTTCTTACTATTTATCTTTTTTTTTGAAATTGTGTGATATCTACCCTTTTTCTGGTTTTTTTCTCTTTAAATAAAATTTTAAAAATAGTGTACCTTTAGAGAGTATTTCCAAAATAATTAATTGCCATTGCTTTGGTAGGCTTTTAAGTGTTTGCATTTTACATTTGATTTTCAAAATAAAATGTAATCCTTGTCAACATTTTTAATCACCATTTCATAGACCTAGAGGAGAATAGTTCAGAGAGAATTAAAGTTATATTGAGAGCTACTTCCAAATTTGTTTAAGATTTTCATCTCAAAAATTATTTTTCCTTGGGTCACTAATGTTAGTTCTCTTTAATAATTGCAATATCTAGTAATTACCTTTTATGCCTTATTCCTTTGTGCTTTCTATTTCTTCATTAAGCTGGTTCTCATCTTCATCAATGAGGCTCAACAATTGGGGTGAACAGTGGAAGTTTCAAAAGGAAGACTCAAAGTGAAATTATTAATTGGAGGTGCCTAACTGAAGGACTAGAGAAAGACTGCTTTAATGTGAAACAAAACTCAACAGTAAGTAGACTTTCCATAGCTATGAAACCTCAAGGGTTCTTTCTTTGGTAATTCTTATTTCTGTAGTAAGAATTGTAATATGTAGACAGATATTTATAATGAGGAATATTGCAATGTTTCCTGTTTTTAAAAGTTTGCTATTCTGGTGAAATTAGACTTTCAACAATAACTGATATAGTGAGGGGATACTGACTCCTTTGCATTTTTTTTTAAAAAAAGAGCTAGTTTTTTAAATCAAAACAATAAATGGAAAATATCTTTGTAAACAATGGGGTTGGCAGTGAATTTGAAATATTTTGCAATTAATTTTATTTGACCAGCCTGGTAATGTGTTTCTGTATTTATTAATGTCATAATCTATAGATATAGATATGTTCTTTGCTTCTCAATAGTAGTAATATATCTATTTACACTTATATGCTAGAAAGTTTAAAGAGATAAGCTTTATATGAATTCTACACAATATTGACAAACCCAAAGAATACACTGAATTTAAATACATTTTAAACTGTTCATGTATCAGAGTTAAATGAAACATCTGTAGCTATTCCTTGGTTCAGTTTGAGAATTCATTTATTGAATTCTCCATTGTCACCCTTTTTCATTTAAGAATTTAAAAAAATGTAACTTGGAGAATAAACTTGGCCAAACTGACTGCTATTGGTTCTGTGTAATGTTTCATTAGCAATCTTTAACAATTTTATCAGCTTAATTGATTCAATTTATTTAAAGATCCATTGCCTTAAATAGACTGACATAAATGGGACTCATTCTTATTTTAGACATACTGTTATATCTTTCCTGATGGGATCTTATTCTTTTCTGTTATACTCTTTAAATGTAAGACTCCATACAAAGAAGAATCTTTTAATTGTATCGTGATCTTCAGATAATCAGAAAAATGCTATTTGTTGCCATAAATAAATTGCCAAATCCCAGTAGCTTTCCACAGGCAAGTTAATTTCTAACTCACTAGGTGCCTAATCATGGTGTTTCTGATGTAGACAACATTCATTGTTGTCTTTCAGGTACAGAGGCACCTTGGAACTTGTGACCCACCACTTGTCTTCTAGGTTTTCTGAATTCTCTGTATTTAGCCTGCCGATGAAGAAAGAAAGTGGAGGATTTCACATGGAGGATTTTGTGAGTAGACTTGTAAGTAATGCTTATGATCTGTGATCACATTCTGTTGATCAGAGGGTAATCACCGGACCACACCTAACTCCAGGGCTGTCCAGAAAATGTGGTGTAGTTAAGTGCCCAGGAAGGAGAGATTGTAAACGTGGTGAATAGCTTGTACATTTCTATTACATCATGCCTTCTCTGCTTAAAAATAAAAAGATTTGATTTCTTTTAATTTAATAATGCATTCATTTGACAGGTGCTTTCTGAATGTATAATTGTTACTGGGCATGTGTTTTTATCTTAGGTACTTAGGATACTCAGTGAGCATATCTTATTTAAAGTTTGTCTGATTATTTTCATGGTTAAATTCAAGTTGCACATTTTTGACCAGAAGCTACATTTGATCTTTTCATGTATGTTACTTAAATATATTTTATCATTTATTTATGTTCTAAAGTGGACACACAGATGTAAAATAGATAAAGAAATGTGAAAAGTAAGGTTACAGCATACTTGTGGAAAAGGCAGTATTGTGGTATCTGTTATAATTGTAAATATGCCCAATAGTGTCTACTTGACTTGTCCATCCAGAAAAAAATATGTAAGCATGTTTTATTTATAGGTAAATTGTACCCATCACAGATATATCAATTATCTCTACAATTATTAATAATAATACTATGACTATTTATATAAACAAAGCTTGTTTCCTCCACGTATCAGGAAAGAAAGTTCCTTTGAAAAGCATGTGTGTAAATTATCTCCACATCTGAAATTCTTAGATTTTAAATTTCTTAGTCTTTGAACTTATTGAAGTTAAAAAATTCTCTTCTTTATATATTTTCAGTACTTATCATAGTAATAAAGAGTATTGCTAATATTTATTATACATTACTGTGTATCAGGTGATGTTTAAGCACTTTATATGTACAACTTTTTGTTGTTGTTTTTGTTTGCTTCTTATTTTGAGATAGGTTTCCCTATGGTTAGCTTGCCTGAACTCATTGTGTAACCTATTGGCCTGGAACTCACAGTGATCTTCCTGTGTTAGCCTCCTGAGTGCTGGGATTATAGGCATGCATCACGACACCTGGCTTACAAATTTTTAATGTAGACACTGTACTTATCCCTATTGTAAGATGGAGAAACAAAGATGAACCTACTCAATGTCACATGCTTAACAAATAGCAGAGCTGCTATTCAAATTTGGGCAATCTGACTTCACAGCCCAAGCTATACTACAGTAGACCCTCTAAATGTCTGCAAAATAGATAGATGAAGAAACAAATGAATAAATAGAATTACCACAAGAGCTTTAGAATACTTTCTGGATCAGGATTTTGTGATTCTATGATATGATCATCTGTGACATTTTGAGTTTTATTCCAATTGATGGAAATCACTTATTTTATAATACCAAGTATCTTTTACTTATTAACTGTAGGCTAAAAGGAACATGTTACTATTTTTATAATTATTTAGTCACTTTACTTATTCATCAGATAGATATTAAGTCTTTACTATGATTCAGGTTTTGTGTTTAAAACAGCACAACAAACAACAACAAAAAACCCCAAATTCATGTGGAGTTCCCAGCCTTGTGGGTAGAGTTGACACTGACATAAATGACTACCCAAGTAGTAATCAGTAATGACTATCCATGTGTCCTTGGGAAAATACAGTACAAGAATTTTTTTGGAACTTAGAGTTTGGCCTACTTTGGATAGTCAGAAAATTCTTCCCTGAAGATGTCTCAGCAGATAGCCAGAGAGGGGGAAAGGAAAATGTATTCTAGGCAGAGGGAAAGTCTGTAGTCAGAAAGGCTAGATAGAGTGTGGTGCCTGGAATCTTTCATCCAACAGGTATTTATTAAGTTCCCATTGTTCATCAGGAAAGATGAGAAGTGGAAAAGAGCCATTGGATTCAGAAACAGGGAGGTCACTGGTGACTTTAATGAAAGTAGGTATTGGATTAGTGGAGGTGTAGGAGATAAACGAGTAATAAGAAAGGAAGCAATTACCATATGGTTCTGTTATTTGTTATGCTCCTTGTTTGTATTTGTGAGGTTTACAGTTCACCTCCTCCCTTTACATCCTCAGGTCTTGTTCTAACTTCTCAGCAAGTAGTGGATTCACCTCAGTGCTTGCAATATTCCAACTTACTCCTATAATTCTGCTCCATGGCACAGTGTGGAAGAGCTTAGTCTTTCATCCAAGTGGCATGACTGAAGTCTGGTTAGGTTATGAGAGCCGATATAATGATTTTCTGACACTCAGCTCACTTCTGTCCAACACTGCCATTGACTCTAACTTTGCAGTCAGTACTCTACATAGGGATAGGGAAATGTGAAACTTCCTGGGTCATTTAACTCAGTGACTTATATCTATGGACTTTCTTCCTTGTGAACCTCATCGCTAATATCTAAGTATTTGTAAGTACTTACTTTGTTCTTTACTAATATTCTGTATGATCAAACTGTTGCCCTCTTATTTTTTTTACCATTGCCTTGAACTTCACGCTCAGGGGTCTTCCTAATACTGAGTTTTTTCTTTTGTCTTCAATGATTCCTAAGTCTGTTTTATGTCTGGATTCCCAATGATTTTGTGCTACTTGATCACAGTTTGCCAACCAGCTAGGATCTGTACCTAGGATCTGATGTTGCAAACATACCTGTGTAGGCATCTTATCATTATCTCAGGTTATAACTTTGAATATCACCTGATTTTCTTTCATGAGACTGTGACATTTGACAAATCAAGTCTGGTTTATTCTGCTACTAGTCAAGCCTAAATTATTTTCTTTTAAATATCTATTTTTTTTTAATTTTAAAAAGAACAAAACAAAGCAGACCGAAAAAAAAAACAGAAAAAAGTAGAGCAGAGTAAAACAATGCAAATAACACAGGATTTCAGAAAAAGACAGCAGGAAATCAATAGCGGATACTATAATGTCTCTTGTTTTCTTCAAAATAGTTGTCCATACCTTCATACACATAGTTAATACACATCAAAATAGTATAAAAGCAATCAAAACACAAGAATATGAGAGCCTTAAGAGCTTTCAAGACCAGACACTAGGAAATCAATAATGGCTACCATAATGTCTCTTGTTTTTTCAAAATAGCTGTTGATATCTTCATACATAGTGGAATCAAATCATTGAAAACAGACTAAAATCCATCAAAACCAAGAATAAAAGCATGATTGGCTTTTGAATCAAAATGATAGGAAATCATCAGTGGCTACCACAGTGTCTCATTTTCTTCAGTGAGTTGTTCATACTATCATACATACTAAAATCAATTCTTGTAAACTCTTTAGGTGAAGTTCTAGTCATACAAAGCATATACATGTACTTCTGTCCTTTCTGTATTAGGGAAAAAAAAACAACAAATAAGTATCTAAGAGCCCCAAACAATAACAACATAGGCTTTCAAAATAATGTGGTAGGAACATAACAATTTTAGTTGTTTTGCATACTTTTCTTTATAAGTCTTATTTCAGTTACCAGATATAGTCATGCAAAATTGATCTATCCCTATGGATGTTATCTGTTTTGTTCCAAGAACTAATAGAATTACTAGTGCAATCATCTTAGTAATCTTAAGTGTATATATATATATGAATTTATATCTTATCTCATTTCTCTTTTATCTTTTTCCTTGACTTATTTTTCCACTTTGAGCAGTTTCTTACCCTTTCACAGTATTTATTGAAGATTTTGTAAATTATTTACTCTTTCAGTTTCTTATGCTAGGCAGACAATATGGTATTTACACATGTGAGTTTGATTTATTTCACTCAGTGTGGTCTGAAGTCGCATCCATTTACTTATAAAAGTCTTGATACAATCTTTCTTTATAGCTGAGTAGTATTCCATTGTATAAAAATACCACATCTTTTTTATCCATTCCTCAGTTGGTGGGCATTTGTGTTGTTTTCAAGATTTAGCTATTACAAATTGTGCTGCAATAAATACGGGTACACATACATCACTGTGATATGATGTTTTCAGTTCTTCTGGGAATATGCCCAGAAGGGGAATAGCTGGGTCAAACATGACCTCCAATCCCAGGCTTTTGAGGAAACTCCACATTGGTTTCTACAGTAGTTGCACCAATCTACACTCCCACCAACAATGCAGAAGAGTTCATTTTGCCCAAACACCCTCTCTACCATTTGTATTGGTGGTTTTCTTGATCCTGGCCATTCTTTCTGGAGTGAGATGGAATCTCAGTGAGGTTGTAATTTGCATTTCTCTAATGACCAATGATGCTGAACATTTTTCCATGGATTTATTTGCCATTTGTATTTCTTCATCTGAGAATTGTGTATTCATCTCAGATGCCCATTTTTGGATTGGGTCTTTAAATTTTGGGTGTCTGATATTTTTAAATTATTTATGTGTTGTAAATAGAAGTCCATTGTCTGAAGGATAGTTGACAAAGATTTTTCCCAATTCATGGGTTTTCTTTTCACTCTGTTGGAGATTTCTTTTGACATGCAAAAACTTTCTAATAAGATGAGATCCCAGTTATTGATTCTGGGAAGTATTTACATTGCAGTTTGATTTTTGTTCATGAATTCTTTGCCTACCCCTATGTGTTCAAGATTTCTACCTACTTTGTCTTCCAGCAGATTTAGTGTTTCTATTTTAATATTTAGATCTTTGATCATTCTGACTTTAGTTTAGTGCAGGGTAATAGGTATGGGTCTAGTTTTAGTTTACAGCATATGGAAAACCAGTTTTTGCAACTCCACTTGTTGAAGAGGCTATCTTTCTTCCAATGAATGTGCATGCCCCCTTGGTTAAAGTTGGCTGAGTGTATCTGTAGTTGTGGTTGTGTCTTCTAATCTATTCCATTGATCTTCAGGTCTGTTTTTATTCCAGTACCATGCTGGTTTTATCACAGTAGCTTTGTAGTATAACTTCAAGTCAGGGACTGTGATAGATCCTGCCTTACCTTAATAGCCCAGAACTGCCCTTGCTATTCTAGGTCTTTTCTGGTTCCAGATGAGTTTTAGGAATGATTTCTCTAGGTCTGTTAGGTATGTTTGTGGTATTTTAATTGGAATTGCATTAAATCTGTATAACAATTTCCTCGGAGAATAACCATTCTCACAATATTTGTTCTGCCTATCCATGAACAAGGAATGTCTTTCCATTTTCTGAGATCCTCTTTGATTTCTTTTTTCAGAGTACTGTAATTTTCACTGAATAGATCTTTTAATTCCTTTGTTAGATTAATTGATAAGTATTTCAGTTTTTTGGATGCTACTGGGAAGGGTGTGGTTTCTCTTATTTCCCTCTCAGTGAGTTTGTTGTTTGTGTATAGGAATGCTATTGATTTTTGAGAATTGACCTTGTATCCAGCTACACTACTGTATTTGGTTATTATATCTAGAAGTCTTTCAATGAAGTTTTGGGGGTCTTCTATATAGAGTATCATATGATCTTCAAATGATGATAGTTTAACTTCTTCTTTTCCTATCTTTATTCCTTTTATTTCTCTCTCTTGTCTAATTGCTCTGCCTAATATTTCCAGCACTATATTGAATAGGAGTGGTGATAGTGGACAGTCTTGTCTTCTTTCTGATTTTAGAGTAAAAGCTTTCAGTTTTGGAACATTTAATATGATGCTGGCTGTTGGTTTTTCATAGTTGGCTTTTATTATATCGAGGTATAGACCATCTATTCCAATTTTCCATGGGGTTCTTATCATGAATGAGTGTTGGATTTTATCAAAAGCTTTTTCTACATCTATTGAGATCATGTGATGATCATGTGATTCTTATCATGTGATTCTTATCTTTGACTCTATTGATATGGTAGATTACATATATTGATTCACAAATGTTGAATAATCCCTGCATTCCTGGGATGAATCCCTCTTGGTAGTGGTGTATGATCTTCCTGATGACTTGCTGCATTCTTTTTGCTAGTATTTTATTGAGGATTTTTGCATCTGTGTTCTTTAGGGAGATTGGCCTGTAGTTCTCTTTTTTGTTGGGTCTTTCTCTGGTTTTGGTATTAGGGTGATACTTGCTTCCAGGAATGAGTTAGGGAAAATAGCGTCCCTTTCAGTTTCATTGATGAGTATGAATAGCATTAAGTTTTCCTTGAATTTCTTGTAGAATTCAGCTGTAAATCTACCAGGCCTGGGGTTTTCTTTGTTGGTAAGGTTCTAATTATATTTTCAATTTCATTCATTGAAATTGGGTTATTCAGCAGTTTTACATCTTCTTGATTCAGCTTTGTAATTCATGTTTCCAGGAATCTATCCATTTCTTCTGTGTTATCAAACCTATGAGAGTAAAGGTTTTCAAAGAAGGTATTTATGATCTGTATTTCCACAGGGTCTATAGTGATTTCACCATTTTTATTCCTTATTGCCTGAATTTGAGTTTTTCTTTCCTTTTTTCAATAAGGTTGACTTGGGGCTTATCGATTTTATTTATTCTTTCAAAGAACCAACTCTTTGATTCGTTAATTCTTTGTATTGTTTTCTTAGTCTCTATTGTGTTGATTTCCACTCTGATTTTTATAATTTCTTCTCTTCTTTTGCTTTTGGCTTGACTTGCTCTTCTTTTTCTAGATGTTTGAGGTATAGCAAAAGTTTGTCAATTTGTGTTTGTTCTGTTTTCCTGATGTGGGAATTCACCACAATAAATTTCCCTCTGAGGACTACTTTCATTGCATCCCACAGGTTCTTGTAATTTGTATTTGTACTTTCATTTGCTTGTAGATATTGTTTAATTTCTTGTTTAATTTCCTGTGTGACCCAATGATTGCTCAGAAGTGTGTTATTTAATTTCCATTTGTTTGTGGAATTTTTGCAGTTTCTTTTTATCATTAATTTCCAGTTGTATAGCTCTATGAACAGATGACATGCATGAGATAATTTCAGTTCTTTCATATTTACTTAAGCATGTTCTATGGGCTAGTATGTGGCCTATTTTAGAAATTATCCCATGTGAAGCTGAGAAGAATGTATATTCTGATGTTGTTGAGTGGAACCCTCTATACATGTCTACCAAGTCCATTTGTTCACAAGTTTGAATCAATTCTGTTATTTCTTTGCTGATTTTCTGTCTAGTTGATCTCTCTTTGTGTAAAGGTGTGTTAAAGTCTCCCATTATAATTGTATTATTGCTTATTTGATTTTTCATTGCTATTAATATTTGCTTTACATAGATGGGTGCTCCTATATTTGGTTCATATATTTTTAAGATTGTTATCTCTTCCTCTTGAAGTTTTCCCCTAACTAGAATGTAGTGGCCTTCTTTATCTCTTTGGATCATTCTTGGTTTGAAGTTCACATTGCTTGCAAACAGAATAGGCACCCTTGCTTTTTTTGTGGATCTTATTGCATGGAGTATTGTTTTTCCATCCTTTGACTTTCAGTCAATGAGTTTCCTTTTGGGTTAGATGTGTGTCTTGTATGCAGCATATGGTTGGATGTTGTTTCTTGATCCATTCTGCCAGTCTGTTTCTTTTAACTGGTGAATTGAGGCCATTTACATTAATGGTTATGATTGATATATATTGGTTCATTTTTGTCATTTTATTTTTCTGCTGTTGATTCTTTACCTTTCCCCTCTTTTAATTGTCTGCCCTGCTTAGTGGCTTTTTTCTGTTGGTGTTGTTGGAGTTATAGTTGTTTTTGTGTCTATGTAGACTTTCTCTCAGTATTCTTTGCAGGATTGTTTTGGTATTCATGAAGTTCTTCCCCTGTTTTTTGTTGTGGAAGTATCTTATTTCTTCATCCATTTTAAAGGATAGTTTTGCAGGGTACATCAATTTGAGTTGGAAGTCATTTTCCTTTAGGATTTAAAATACTTCAGTTCATGTTCTTCTTGACTTCATTGTTTGTGTTGAGAAGTCTGCTGTGATTCTAATAGGCTTTCCTTTATAGGATATCTGTCTCTTTTCTCTAACACCTTTTAATATTCTGTTCTTATGTAGAATTTCTGGATGTTGATTATTATATGTCTGGGTGTAGTTTTATTTTAGTTATAGCTGATTGGAGTTCTATATGCTTCACTTCTCTGTATATCAGTTTACTTTCCCATGTTTGGGAAATTTTCTGCTATTATTTCTATAAATAGTCTTTGGATATCATTTGTGTTGTCACCCCTTTTTCATTTATACCTATCAATCATATATTATTTTTCTTTGCATTGTCTTGCGACTTTGACTTGTTATTTCCTGGTTCCTTGTTATTTTTAAGAGAGCTTTCCTTTCTTGTTCACTAGCTGCAATCTTGTCTTCTAGGTCTGAAAGTGTATCTTCACATTCATTCATGCATTTTTGACAGCTTTTGATGGAAGTTTTGAGTTCCTGGACATCTCCTGAATCTGTTTCATGTGTTCTGTTGTTTTCTTATGTTTTCATGCAAGGCTTCCATCTTTTTGCAGTGCTGCTCAATTTTTTTAACTAGGTCTTCTTTAGATGTGTCCAGCATTTCTTTTATTATGTCTATCATTTCCTGTTTTACCTGAGAGATTATTTCTAATTTAAGTTCCTTTATAGCTCCATGGAGTTGCTTCTTTAATTCAGTTACTATCATTTCAAAAATTTCAGATGTGTGACTTACATGTTCTATGTCTGTGTCTCCTAGGCTTGTTTGGAATGGGCTGGAGATTTGAGGTTGCATTTTGCTCTTTCATTTTTTTTCCCTGTATTCCCCAGTCCCCTAGTGGCACTGAGAGTCTCCCTGCATAGGGGTTGTATACTGGGTGGACCTTCAGTATTCCCCACTTGACTCACTGAAATACCCCAGCTGCTTGAGGTCACTGGGCAGGGCCCTACCGGATTCTGAGTGGTGTAGTAAGGCTCAATGGTACATGGAGTATATTGGACAGGCTTTCAGCTCACACTATGTGGAACACCAAAGTTCCTTGACTTCTTGGGGTCTCTGGGTATGACTCCACCATGTTCTAAGCAAAGATCTGCCACTGCACAGCTAGGTAGGGGTAGGCTTCAGCTCATAGGCAGTAGCTACTGGCTGTCTGGAGGATGCTTGGCAGGGCCCAATGAGGAACAAAGTGATGACCTAAAGGTCCTGCAGTGTTAAGGGACACTGGGTGGGGCCTACCAGGTTCCAAGCAGAGTGCCACAGTTGCACAGTTAGGTAGGGATCACTGTGGCTGGCTTCAACTCACATGTAGCAGCTTCCTGCTACCTAGAAGTCATTGGGCAGGTCCAGCCAGGACCAGAGTGTTGACCCAGAGGTCCCACATTGTTTGGGGATGCTGGTGGGGTCTACCAGGTTCCAGACAGAGTCCTATGGCTGCACAGTTATGTAGGGATCTCTGTGGCAGGCTTCAGCTCACATGTGGCAGCTCTGTGCTACCTGGAAGTTGCTGGGTAGGGCCCAGCCAGGACCAGAGTCAAGTCAAGCTTGAATTCTGATATCTTTGTCTCTCTCATGGTATTTGCATCATTATTGATGGTATTGCAAATACCATGTTTTTAAAAAGTTTCTTTCCTTAAAAACATGTTTAAACTTTGTAGAAACCACATTTTTGAAAAAGTATGGAAATGTAGGTAAAAATAATTTTAATTTACTCAATGTTTTTTAAATATATCAAAATCATCATCTCATTATGCAGCTCACATAAAACAGTAACATGATATTTTACTTTCACTTGGAGGTCTGATGTGTATTTTATACTTCATATTTCAATTCAGATCAGAAGTACTAGAACATAGTTCATATTCCACAGGCTCCCTAGGCAGTTGCTACTGCATTGACCTGTGGCTCTAGAGCTGGATGACATCTGTCCATTCTGATCTTAGAAAACAGAAAGCTCATCTTAGATGCACAGAATTTCAACTAACAGGAAATCCACATCCTGTCATATCTGTATTTTTGCACTATTTTCAACTTTAGTAATGATATTTGTAGCTACAATAATTCTGTTGCAATGTATATTTATTACATATGATAAAATAACATCATTCTTGCATTCATTTGATAGTTATTGGCAACATTCTATATTCTCAGCACTGGTCTAGCTTCTTGGGATACAAAGTAATAAAAGAGAAAGAAGTTTTGTCCTAGTGGAGTTTTTAGCACAGAATAATGCAACAATAACCACTAGTGATACATGGCTGTATGACATGAATATTGGGAAGTGATAGTGCTAGGTAAAACAGGAAAATTAGAGCAACCTAAGGGAGTTGACTATGTGCTGGGTTGCAACTTTAAGTAGAGCAGTGAAGATAAGCCTCCAAGAAGGTGAAGGTATAAATGATGAGGTAAGAGAGGTAACTTGGGGTCAAGAATGTGATCCTATGACAAGTACATCCTGAATTACAAAGATGAGTTACAAAAGGCCTCATACTTAAGAAGGAGTTTATTGGGGCAATTAAAACAAATACACAGGTTCTTATGGTACATTGCTAAGATAAGCATTGTCAAGAATGAACTTTCAAAACAATATTACAGGAATTAAAAACAGACTTTTTAGACAAGTCAACATAAGGCAGGAGAAAGTACATGTTTTTGATGTTAAAACCTGGATTATCAGCTATCAATAGAGTGAATAATACTCCTGGATTGCCTAGGTCTATCCAGTTCAAATTCTGTACCTGAAAAACTACTTAGTCTTAATATTAGCACTGAAAATCCATACCTCAATACCTTGAAAACTAAGATGGTAGGTCAATGTATAGTTGTGATACTTTGAACTTATGTATAAATTGGGAATTCATCTAATATTATAAGATTGGTCTAGAAGTTATATATAAAATACATAAACAATTGGTACACCAACAGTAATGAATGTATAATGTCTGTGAGTTCTTCAGTGAAAGACTTCATGAGGTGACAGGGTTGAGATAAACTTTAAACCAAAAATAAAATATCAGTTGATGTGAGGTAAAATTTCCTTACATGAGAAAGATAAAGTGAGAACGACAACAGCCATATTAGTTAATTTTCTCATTTCTGAGACAAAGTATCCAACACCCAAAGTTAAAGGGGGAAAGGTTTATTTAGCTCACAGTTTATAGACATTTAAGTCCATAATCAGCTGGCTCCAAGGCAGGGTGTCATGGCAGAGGGGCATCTGTTCATGCTGCTAAACAATGAACGAATCACAAACTCTAGACTCAGTCACCTCTGAAAAGCCTATACCCCATGACTGCAAGAGGGAGACATCCAGACATAACCATAATTTTCCCCATGGTTCCCAAAGGCTCATGTACATCCCTTTGTGCAAAAGGAATTTAGTTCATCTCTAAGAGATGCCCAAGTCCTAACAGTTTCAGCATTGTTAAAAAGTCCAAGTCCAAAGTCTTCTCTGAGATACAAGACAAACTTTTAGCTGTAAGACCCTCTACAAATGAAAAGAAAGTTAAACACTTCCAACATTCAATGGCATAAGATAAACATTTCCATTTCAAAAGTTACACATAGGGGAATACAAAGGAATAGGACCAAAGTAAAAGTCCAAAATTGAGCAGGCAAAACATGAAGTCCTGTAGTTTCATGTGCAGCATCCAAGGCAATCTTTGGAGAGTTTTGAGTGCCAAAGGACTTTACTGGCTCCACCCATATGGCACTTCTGGTGGTTGTAGCTCCCATGGCTTCTCTTTAGGGCTGGCTTTTCTCCCTTGCAGCTTTCATTAGGTGATCCATGTTCCTGGTTTTTCCAGCCTTCCATAGTCTCCACTGCATTTTCAGCTTTATACTCACAGCTTCACACACTGCTCTGTCAGAGATACACTCTCTGGCCTTTGAGATCTTCTTAAATCTAGGTGGGCATCCTCCTGATCCCACAACTCTTACATTTACCTGTGCCTAAAATCAACACCAAGGTGCAATAGCCAGGCTTTTTTTTTCTTTTCTCTTGGCTGTAGGGGTCAGTTCCTAGATTGCTGAGCACTCCAAATCTAATTTGAAGGAACAATTTCTCTCTGCCAGCACCATTCTAGAATATAGTGTTCCATAGCTTTCTTCTCAAAGTAAAATCTTTCATTTTTGTAATTTTGAGGCTGCAAATGGTGGAGTCTAGCTGCTCCTTATGATACCCTCAGGCCATCTTTTCTATTTTCCTGTTCCTTCTCAGCAATCAAGATCTCCTTTGCTCTATTTTTACAGCCAACAGATTTACCAGAACTTCCTTTTGGTCAAACTTACAGTATTTTAAATCATTCTGCTGGGCTTCTTGCTCTTTATTTTCAACATAAATCTGATTAAAAGCCCCCAACAATAGCTATGCTGCCACCTCAACATTAGGCTTTTTGAAATTTCTTCTGGAAGATTAATTAGTCTTCTGCCTTCAATCTCAGTTGCAGACAAAAATCTATGAACATGAGTAAAATTCAGGCAAACTTCCTACCAAGCATAACACATATCATCTGGAGTCCAGCAGATGATACAAGCCTTCTTCCCAGCGGAAACCTGTTGAGCCTGGTCTTTACCTGTAGGATTTCTGTCAACTTTCAGGTCTTCTGAGCTCTGACTAGAATCTATACAGAACAGCCTAAGGTATTCTAGCTTTACTTTCTCAGCAGGGATCTCTGAACCTTTCCAATCTCTTCCCCAAGCCATTCCCAAAGGCTCTTGAACCACATGATCAGGCATAGTCACAGCAATGACCTTCTCTTGGTACCAAATTCTGCCTTAGTTGCTTTTCTCATTGCTGACACAAAATACCCAACATCCAATGTTGAAGAAGGAAAGGTTTATTTAGTTCACTATTTGTAGACATATCAGTCTATAATCAGCTGACTCCAAGTCAGGGTTCCATGGCATGAATTGTTACCCCACTCATGGTTACAGAAGACACCAAAAGCAGCAGGAGAGAAGTGAAAGCAAGCCTCTTTCATTCCCTTATATTGTATTCAGTCTCCCCTGCCCTGCTAGAGCAGGTGTAGCACTCACGCCCTCAATCTTAGCAATGAACCAATCACAATGAACCAATAAACCAATCACAAACTCTAGATTCACCTACTTCTGAAAAGCTTACCCCACATGACTACATGAGGCTTTGGGAGACATCCAGACACAAACCATAACAACAGGATAAAGGAAACAGGGCAACTAAAACAGTGGAAATTTTGGAAATTGTGGGGGCATATGAGGGTATTGAGGAATACAGTTCACATTGGGTGAAGTATGGGTTTCAACCAATGAGGATCAAGTTTTAGAAAGGTTGATTTAGTCCATCTTCCTATGGAGCTTAGGTGCCATGGAGAGACATTTTAAAAATCAATTTGCTAATAGTATTTGCTTGGCCAAGTTTCATTTTTATAAATACATTTAATAAATGCTATGTTTACTATTTTTATGAAGTATTTCAGAAAGAATTTGTTCATAATTTACATGGAAATTATGCTGAGTTGTGCTTTTAGTTTAATAAGAGTGTTTTGCATAAAATTTATCTTTTCTTAGTCATTTTTTGATATATTTAACATTTGGCATTAATTCTGAGTAATCAATTATATTAAAATCCAAATATGCATGGTAAATAAAAATCAAGTTATTTACAAGTTCATATTTTCAAAAAATTGAAGTTCAATGTCAAGCAACCTTCTTTGACTGAATGGTATAACTCTGTTGTGCTTTAATTTTCTTTTATGTCTAAGTATTAGAAAAGCCTAGCACCTTGTACAGAAAGAGTAAGAAAGGTGAAGAGTGAAAACTCTTGGATCAGATTGTTTGTCCCATATGATGATTCTTGTATGTGCACTTTCACTTAATATGCATCAAGGAAGCACTGGCTTTAGTTTCTTATTATGTTGTTTGCAGGGACAGTAAGCTGTCAGTCCCTCTGGGTTTACAGAACTTTGGAAAGCACCTTTGCTCACATTCACTTGTTTATTCCCAACTGTGATGGATATTTGCTGATTAAGGCAGAGATACATAGGCCTGAACATTTTTGTCCAATGCAAGACAATATTAATGGCCCAATTTTTGCTCATATGCTTCCTGAGACATTTGTTGTTGAACTTATATTGCATATGAACTTCTGCCCCGTTGACTCTTGATCACTTCTCTATCTCTCTTACTGGACTCAAGGGTACTCCCTAATTAACATTCTGCATAATAAATTCTATATTGGAGTCTGATTCTAAGATGACTCAGTTAATCACAATTCATGCCTACAATGATGTGAGAAGGCAAGTAACAAAATGGACTTTTTGAGTGAGATCATTTGCTACCTGGATGGTGATACCTACTGTGGATGGTAGGTAGAGCTCAGATAGTCCTAGCCATAGAGTAGTAGTCTAGTTGTTTAGCCTTTTACTTGTACTAAGTTGAGTTGATAAACTGGTAGAAAAATGTAGTTGGACTTATATACATGAAACATTTGGGAAAAAAGGAAAAAGTAATTATAAGTGCAGTGAAATTTTATGGAAACACAGCTCATGTAACACTCAAGTAGCACAACAAAAGAATAAGACTGAATTATAAAGTCAATCGACAGACAGTGTTCATACTAGAGGACTTCCTTTTTAATCATAAAAAGGTTCTTTCCTGCAGATGGAGGTCAGAGAAAGGTAGATCAGGCATAGAATGTAACTGTCAGAGTAGCTGAACTGAAAGAAGTTTAAACACCCAATTAAAGCAATTCATTTACAAAAGAGTAGCATTCTGATGCATGCACTAGGAACTTCTGGCTTATTGCTCAAAAATTCTCAGTTTTTTATATTTCCCCAACAGAACAGGCCAGGCCTCACTATTAAAAGTAACCACTTAATCCCTTTTTCTTGAAGATAGTACTGAGGCATCTTCTTTACAAGCAGCATGTGACCCCTCAAAATCTGTTCTCACATCTATCATAAATGCTACATAATGGAATAAACCAACCAAGAAATATTGAGCTTTAAAAGGAATGAAAGAGACAGGAACCAGAGAAGTATCAGTGGACAGATTCTGAGGTTGCTTAATAAAAAGAACAGGAACATAAGATTGGACAGAAAAAACTATAATTATCCTGAGACACCTTTTTCAAGATATGATATTTGTATCCCAATCAGGACCTCAAACAATTGTTGGAATTTTTTTTGCAGTTTTTTTTTTTTCTATTTAAAGAGAAAAAAATGTAAAGGGTAGAGATAATACGGAATTTCAAAAAAAAAAAAAAAAGATAAACAGTAAGAAATCACTAATTGATAAATTACATATTGTCTTCTTAGAAATAGTGGTTCAAATTTCAAAATTAAAGCATACAAAGTAGGTATTCAAACAGTGAGAGTGTAAACAGTTACGCATCATGAATCTCTACATGTATTTCTATCCTTTCTGTATTAGAGGGAAAAACAAAACATAGCAAGACAAAACAAAGCAAATTCCTGTAAAAACATGAAACCAAAAAGTCTTATAAGACCACAGGACAAGGTGATCTACAATGATTACTGTATTGTTTCTTATTATCTTCAATAGAATTGTCTATATCATCAGGCATAGTTGAATATAGCAGTATAATTGAATATAGCACTACATAACAATATTAGTAAAAATAAAACACTGTAGACAGCATAAAACTTCTAAGGTAGGTAATAATCAAACCAGATGGATATACTAGTGTATCTTGTCACCTTCAGTGAAGTTGCCTATATTCTCAGTCTTGATACTATCAATCAAAACAGCTTTGAATATAATCTATCAATACAAAACAGCAATCTAACAAACCATATTCTATTACGATCAGTCATGGTAAAGCAGTGTAGGTTATAGAGCTTTAGATTAAGTTAATAGGAAATTAAGGATGATTACTGTACTATATCCTGTTATTTTTGGGATAACTGTCTATGCCCTCAAGTCTAGTACAGGTAGAATGACTGGAACAGAATATAATACATCTAAGCAGAGTGGTATGAGTAATGTGGGTTTTAAATCCTGGTGCACTATTAACAATATAGTGTATCAAGGCCATCTATGTTAGCGATTCAAGTTATCCTTCTCTGCCTCATTTCTGCTATGCTATTTTTCTGCCTTTGTTTAGTTTTCTCCTTCATTCTACTGCCTGCCCCACTCATTGAGGCTTTTCTGCCACTGTTCCTAAAATCCTGGTATTTTTTTTTCTCTCTCTAGAATGTCCTTCAGTATTCTCTGTAAGGTTGGATTGGTGATCACAAACTCCCCCAGTTCCTCTTTGTCATGGAAGCATCTTGTTTCTCCATTAATTTCTAGTGACAGTTTTGCAGGGTACATCTATCTGGGCTGGAGGTTATTTTCTTTCATGGCTTGGAATATTTTGTTCCAAGCTCTTCTTGATTTGATGGTCTGTGTCTAGAAGTCTGCCATGGTTCTGATGGGCTTACCTTTATAGGTAATCTGTTTCTTTTCTCTGACAGCTTTTAATATTCTGTTTTTATATTGAATTTCTGGTATCTTGATTATTATATGTCTGGGTGTAGCTCTGTTTTGGTTGTAGGTGGCTGGAGTTCTGTATGCCTCACATAACCAAATGTCATTTTCTTTTCCCATGCTTGGGAAGTTTTCCTTTATTATTTCTGTGAATAGCCTTTATAATTTACCTGTATGTATTCCTGCTTCTTCATTCACATTTCTTATTCTTAAATTGTAGATTCTCTTGTCATCTTCTAGCCTTTGTATTGTTACTGCCTGTTTCCTTGTTGTTTTTAAGAGATCTTTCCTTTCATGATCACACATTGCAAACTTGATAGTCTATCCTTAGTTTCTTTTAAGGAGTTTTGCTAGCTTTCAATGGAGTTTTTAATTTCCTGGTAATCTCTTTGAGTCTGCTTAATGTATTCTATATTTTCTTTATATTCTTTATGAAATGTTTCTCTCTTTTTTTGTGTGCTCCTCCCTTCTTCCATCTGTATCTTCCTGAGAGATGCTTAACATTTCTTTTATTACTTTACTCCTATCATGCTTTACCTGATTTAATATTTCAGTTTTGAGCTTATCTACAAGGTCCCGAAGATATCTCTTAATGTCCATTGAAGCCTTGTCTGATGTGTGTTTGCCGCCCTCAGTCTCCCTTCTTTTTCCCTCTCCTGGATCAGTGCTCTCAGGGTTCTGGGCTGGGGGTCTCCTCTTGCCTCTCTCTCCTGTCATGGTCCCGGCCTCCTCCACACAGTTGTACAGTGGAGGTCTCAGCCCCCTTCCCTGTTGGGCAATGGTTCCTCTGAAGCATGGTGGAAAGGGACCTCCGCCCTCTCCTGGCTGCTCTTGTTACTGAGGTGTAAGCAGGGGCTGTGTATACCTGCCCCTCCCCACTGGGCCAGCCAAACTTCAGGTGCCTTCACTTGGTTAGTGTGTGCTAGGCACAGGGAATTGATTTGGGATGGCTCATTGGGTCCCAGCCAGTGGCGCAACCCAGTCCAAGCAAATCCCATGAATCTGTTCTGGGGAGGGAGCAACCAACTGAAGTCACTGTTGCTCCTAGTTCAGGCTCCTCCTTCCCAATTCCAACATGTCACCCATTTGGTTGCGCCCTTCCATGGGAAGGGTGTCTCATTCCCAGCACTGACCATGGATTAAAGAAGGTCCCTTCACCAGCTCTGCTCTCTGTTGGGCTCACCAACATCTGACTTAAGTGCGGCTGTGGCTCCTGTGAGTAGCAGTGGGAATGAGTTTGCATGGCTCTGCTGGCTGGCACAGATTCAAGATGGCACAAACTTGGTGGGTCACAGCGAAAACGCCGTGTCCCATAATTTTAGCTGTTCCAATTGTAGTCCTGATGTGTTTGATGAGCTTTTTTACATTTTAATTTCTTTCTGTGTCAAGAGGATCCATCTCCCTCTGTCTGGATCTCTCCAGGATGTTTTATTCTGGCATATGAGTTGTTTCTCTTGGGAGGCTTTGTATTTTGTTGCTCACTGATCGATCATCTTTAGCTCCTCCAGAGTGAAGTTTAGGTATTTGAATTATTAATTTTGGAAGTTTCAGTCCATATGCAGCTGGCTGCAAGGCACAGTGGCATAGCAGCTGCAACAAGTAAGTTCCAACCGACAAGAGAGAGAGACAGGCCTTCTTCCTGCTGGTACACCATCTGTTGGGAATTTTTTACTAGAGGTTCTAGTTCTAGCATGGGAAAAATACCATATGCTATAAGAGGCTGAAATAACAGAATGGCTGTGGCAAACATTAGAAGAGATTTATAAATTCAGAAAACTGGGCATGTGGAGTGGATATTTATTCAAGACTAGAAAATCTATTTATAAGACCATGAGGAATGCACCCATGAAAAGAGTGCCAGCATCACTGGGAAGTGCGGTGGAGTCTCCTTGGTAGTACAAGCCTGATGGTAGGAGAGACCACTACAGAATTGGGCTCACTGATAAGATTGGCAATGATGGTAATCACAATAATTGCCACAAGTGGGAGCATGTAACTTGCAGAAGCCAGATGAATTCAATTATCATAAAGAACACCAAAGTTAGAATAATAACTGGGAAGTATGGCCCCCAGAACATCATGAAGGTGCTAAATAGAGCACAGTATTTCTAAGTTCATGTCTTGGTCACTTTTTTTTGCTTAGACCAAATGCCCAAAGTAAAAGGAAGAAAGGTTTATTTGTTTCTGTCAGTAGAGGTTTCAGTTCATAGTTCTCTGGCTCCAAGGAAGGATGGCGTGACAGAAGGGCATCACAGAGGAGAAACAGTGCATGGCAAAGTAGGGCAGGCAGAAGGAAGCAACCAGTGAGTGACAAGCAACAAGGAACACTGGCTTCTGTCCTTTGTGTTTTATCTAGGGTACTTGTTCTTAGGGCTGGCAGCACTTGCACACAGAATAGAGCAGTCTTAATCCTATCCAGAACCATGCCGAACCAGTCAGTGGACTAATTTAGTAACCACACACTTTTTCCAGCCACCTCTGAAAAGCCTATGACCACATGAGGCTTTGGGGGACTTTTAAACTCAACCCATACTAGTACAAAATAAGTCAACAATCAACAAGGATTGTGCTCAGTTTGAGCCATCAGAATAAATAAAGGATGGATGGCTCATGAGGTTGGAGTTCAGTTTCTTTAACAAAATGTTCATCATAATCACCAATAAACATTTGGATCAGAGCTACTGTTTGGACTAGAAACCGAACGACTAAAGGGAAGTCTGGGAGCTGTTACTATTGTGTGCACTGTAATGCACTCATCTTGGCTGCCAATATGCTCCACTCTGTTAGTGTGTGCACCACTGCATCTTCTCAGCTGTGATTGCCACACTCACCATACCTAAAGCTTTTGATTTCAGCTTGAAAAAGCTATACAAAGCTATACAGAGATCACACTATGTATCTGACTTGAACTAAAGCCAACATAGCTTAACCAGCTAACACTCCAAGACACATACATCTTCAAGAGAAAGTCCTTTGCTATATAAGCCACCCTGTAAACTGACAAACAACAGATCCACAAGATGCCTAAATATCAAAATAGCAACACAAGAAGTGTGAAAAAGCAAAGCAAGATGATGCCTCCAAAAGCATTCAATAACTGTCTAGAAGAAGGTCCCCATGAAATACCTGAAAAAAATGGGAAATGAAACCTCTAAGGAAATCTAAAGAGATACATGAAAACTTGGACAATTCATGGAAATCAGTAATATAATTCATGATGTGAATGAAAAATTCAGCAAAGACCAGAGACAATAAAAAAGAATCAAACAGAAATTTCAAGTTGAAGAACTCATTAAATTCTGAAAAACATATTACTGAGACCTTAAACAACTAAATAGATGAAGCAGAAGAAAGAATTCCAGAATTTAAAGATGCTCTTTTAAAATAAGCCAGTCAGATGAAAAGAAAGAAAAAAGTCTTCAAGACTTATGGAATATGTTAATATGGAAATATTTTGTATAGAATACAAGGAAAAAGGCATAGAAAAATTACTCAATGAAATTGCTGAAAACCTTTCAATTTTTGGGAAATATATAGAAATCTAGACACAGAAGGCTCAAAGGACCACAAATACAGTTGATAGAAAAATCCTCTTTGTGGCATATTATAGTCAAACCATCAAAGGCCAAGAGAGAATTCTCAAAACAACAAAAGTACCAAGTCATTTTTAAAGGAAACCTCAATAAACTAAAAGCATCAGACTTCTCAATGAAACCTTGCAAACAAAGAGAAAAAGGATGACACAGTCAGTTAAAAACAAAAACAAAAACAAATCAAAACTCAGAAAAGTTATCCTTCAGAAATAAAGGGGAAATAAAGTCTTTTGTTTTATGAAGCTGTATCAGTGTTTAATTTCGTTAAATGGTCAGTATGTGTATATATGCTTTGTTGGTTAAAAACCATCAGGTCACCTTTTTTAGATTTTTATCTACATTAACATTTATATTTGCAGTTGATCATATTCCTAGTTCTTTTGGATTGATATAAATCTGTATTAACTGTAGTATTTTATCCTCTGAGGTTTATTTTTTATATTAATTTTAGTTTCATTATCAACATGACTAGTGATTATTTTTCATTAAAAATTGCATTCTTTCTGTTTCATGTGTCAACAATCTTTTCACCTAATGAAGGTATATATATATTTTCTTCAATATTTTTCAGTAGAGAGGTCATGGACTTAATAAAGTTTTCTAAAAATTAAATATTGAAATTTTTTAGATTTTAATTTTTATTAGCACATATTTGCAGTACATACTGATTACATTTATCAAGGGCTGTTAGTACATGTGCATTACACATTAGGGTGTTCATCACTACAAGACTGTCCTTAAAAATCTCAAAGAAGCTAAAAGATACATGTAATATACCTACAAGCAACAGGATAATAACTGCCGTAATAAAACACACCACAATATACAATGTAGGGGCGATGGCCAGAACTATGTGTGAGATAGATATGTAAAGATAAGGGGCTTTTGGACCACACACCCAAAACCTCCTGGAATGCGTGGTTTAAGATTAAAAGATAGCCTACAGAGCCACAAGTCATACTAGAATCAAAACACATTGCCTTACAGAATGAGTGCTCTGGTCCTCTCCTCTCCATGTTCTGATTTATCACTTAGATTGACCCCAAAGTCAATCATGTAACAGACCACCCTGACCTTCCCTTTTCCTGTACATGAAATCCTGCACAGATGTCCTTCTTTTGTCCTTTATTCTTGGTTCCTAATTCTATCAATAAAAAGCCACAGAAACTTCAGTTAAAGGTTGTCCTTATGAGACTCTCATGCTGAGAGGTCTTAGTTAAGGGGAGATCCTTTGGGCCTTTTTGGACTTTGAATTGGGCACTGACTCTGAGTAATCTCTCATCATTTATGCCATGCCACAGTTGTGAACTGTGACAATACAACCCACCAGAAGAGAAAAGAATCAAACCTTATTAATGTAGAAGACACATCAAAGCACAAAGATAAACAAAGAAAGAATAAATGATTTACAAAACAAAAAATATTAACCCAATGACAGGTGTAAGTCTTTATGTATCAATCATAATCCTGAACATAAGTTAAATTCCTCAAAAAGTTTATACTAATTGAATGAATGACACTAGACTGTTATCTTTCACTACACACAAAAGCCAACTCAAAATGGATCAAAGTCCTAAATGTAAGACCTGAAACAACTAGAAAAAAACAGGATTTAAGATACAGGCAATGTTTTTTGAATAAGACTGAAAAAGTGTAAGTGACAAAACCAAGAATAAAAAGTATGATTATATGAAACAAAAAAGTTTCTGAAAAAGAAACAACAAAACAGAATAACAAAACAACCTCAGAATAGGAGAAAATTTTACACATTATTTTTCTGATTATGGATTAACATTCAGAATATATAAGAAATAAAAACTACAGCAACAATAACAAAACAAATAATCTAATCAAGTAAATACAGTAATCCAATTAGACATTTCTGAAAAGAAGACATAAAAATGATCAAGAGGTATATATGAAGAACTGTTCAACATCATTAATCATCAGAAAGTGCAATTCAAAATCACCATGAGTTCTCACCCTACTTAGAATAGCTATTTCCCAAAAAAACAAAAAAAAAATAACAAATTTGTTTCTGAACTTTCAGATAAATGCCAGATCTTTATTTCTTTTTCAACAAGTGTTTTTGGATTAAATGAGAGACTTGGCTTGACTTAATCTCATAAATGTCATTGTCATTTATGACATTTGGCCATGGAAGAATATTATCATTTATGGGACATATTTATGTTTTTTCACTTCCATTTCCTCTGCTGTTAATCTAGGGAACCTAGATTATTTTGATACAATAAATGTCTCTGCATCTATAATGTTATTATGGTTTTCTGATGATTCCTAACACTTTAGTTAATGTGATGTTATTTTGGTTAAACTTATAAAGCCTTTTATACTCTCACAGTATTTTTCAGATATAAGATTTATCACTTTTCCATCCTTCTTTAGTATGCTTTTTCTAGGGCTGAGATCTCTGAAGCACTTCATGATAATTTCAACATCCCGGGATTTTGCTGTGAATTGTTTGTGAAGTAGTGTCCCTCAGGAGTGCAAATCACCTCACAGAAAACCTATAAACTGTAGGTGCACTTCTCAAATGTGCTTCCATCTAACCCATTTTTCTAGACACTTGCTGGGTGGGATGAAGCCCTACATAGCATGTCACAATTCTGTTCCCCAGTTGCCTACATCACAGCATTAGGTCCCTTTCTCTGCTCTTCCTGCCTCTATTTCATTCTCTGTAAAAATGCCGTGACAGTTTCTTTAAACATGCATGGATCTTTCCCTTGTCAACTCTACAGGGATGTCTTCTTCCCTATTAAACCAGATCAGAATTTCTTAGTCTATAGCTGTCTCTTGGTCATCTTAGTTCATCATTTGTTATTGCCCAATACAATGAGTTCTAACCTGTTCCACTTTTCTTTAAGTTTCTGAATTTGCTTCCACTTCATAAACTGTTAGTCATTTCAGTACTTTCCATTTTAATCACTTTTTGTTCTGTGTCCCCTTAATTATATTTAGTAGTTGCCAAAGGAGAGTTAAAGTTCTGAAAATATTTGTGACTCTAAAATTAGCAAGGGAGGCTGAACATGGTGGCGCATGCCTGTAATCCCAGCATTTGGGAGGCTGAGGTAGGAGAATCACTGCAAGTTTGAGGCCAACCTGGGCTGTATGAGTTCAAGGTCAGTCTGAACTACACAGTGAGACCCATCTCAGCCCATCCTCCAAAAAAGGAGACAAAAAATGAAAATAAAATTAGCAAGGGAATTCATTAGAGGGTGCTTAATATTTAAAATAACCTTCCTAGCAATTGATGTGCTTAGGAAATCAAAGTAGTTTTAAAAAGTTAAAAATTATATACTTTTTCCACGCTAAATTCAAACTTCTTTTCTGATGTTTCCTATAAATAAAAATGAGACATGCATAGGATGTTAGTGTTAGGAAACTGCTTAGTCTTAACACTAATTATTTTTAATTTTTTTTTATTTTAAAGAGAATAAAACAAAAGAGGACAGATCTAAGAAGATCAGAACAGAACAACGTAAGCAACACAGCACTTCACAACAAGACAATTGGATATTAACAGTAGCTATCATAATGTCTCTTTCTTTGAAATAGTTGAGCTTAGCTTTACACACATTAATGTCAAAAATAACAAAGTAGAATAAACAACTCAAGAGAATGGAAGTATTCCAAGACACTCTGAACCAAATAACCAAAGATGAACAATGGCTGCTATAGTATTTCATTTTCTATAAAATTTTTATTTTTACTATCATACATATTAAAATCCAATAAGATACATCATCATAGAACCAATGGTAACAGAAAAACAAAAGCATGGTGAGACTTCAGAGCAAGATGATATTAAATCAACACTGGCTACCATACTGTCTTATCTTTAAAGTAACTATTCATATGATCACATATATTAAGATCAAACAAAACAGAATAAAACCATTCCAACCAGTGAATGAAGACATAAGACATCAAAGCAGTATAATGGTGAACCATGATTTCCATAAAATCTTCTGTACTCTTATCATTTCTTACACTAGGGAGACTATACAGTATTTATACATGTGAGTTTGATTTATTTCGCTTATGAGTATGGTCTCAAGTGGCATCCATTTATTTATAAATATCTCAATGTGATCATTCTTTATTGCTGAGTAGTACTCCATCATATAAAACTACCACAATTTTTTTATCCATTCCTCGGTTGATGGGCACTTAGGTTGTTTCCAAGATCTGGGTATTACAAATTGTGCCACTATAAACCTGGGTGCACATATATCGCTGTGGGTCAAATGGGACCTCTAACCCCAGCTTTTTGAGGAATCTCCAGATTGACCTCCCGAGTGGTTGCACCAGTCTACACTCCCACTAACAGTGCAGAAGAGTTCCTTTTCCCCCACAGCTTCTCCAGCATTTGTTGTTGGTAGTTTCTGGAGTGAGATGGTATCTCAGTGTGGTTTTAATTTGCATTTCTCTAATGACCAATGATGATGAACATTTTTTCATGTATTTATTTGCAATTGTTATTTCTTCATCTGAGAACTGTGTGTTCATCTCGGATGCCCATTTTTGGATTGGGTCTTTGAATTTTGGGGGTCTGATTTTTTTTAATTCTTTATAAGTTCTAGACAGAAGTCCTTTGTCTGAGGGACAGTTCACTAAGATTTTTTCCAATTTGTAGGTTTTCTTTTCACTCTTTGGAGATTTCTTTGGACATGCAGAAACTCTTTAATAAGATATGATCCCAGTTACTGATTCTGGGAAATATTTCCCATGCAGTTAGGTTCTTGTTTATGAATTCCCTACCTACCCTTATGTCTTCAAGATTTTTACCTACTTTGTCTTCCAACAGATTTACTGTTTCTGTTTTAATATTTAGATCTTTGATACATTTGGATTTTAGTTTAGTACATGGTGATAGGCATGGGTCTAATTTTAGTTTTTGGCATAAAGATAGCCAGTTTTTCCAGCACCATTTATTAAAGAGAATGTCGTTCTTCCAGTGAACATGCTTGGCCCCTTTATCAAAGATAAGGAGGTTGAGTGTGTTTGTAGTTGTATCTTCTAGTCTATCCCATTGATCTTCAGGTCTGTTTTTATTGCAATACCATGTTGATTTTATTACAGTAGCTTTGTAGTATAACTTCAAGTCAGGGATTACGATGCTTCCTGCCTTGGCTTTGCTGCTTAGAATTGCCTTTGCTATTCTAGGTCTCTTCTGGTTCCAGATGAATTTTAAGAGTGATTTTCTATAGATGTATGAGGTATGTTAGTGGTATTTTCATTTGGATTGTGTTGAATGTGTATAACAATTTTGGGAGAATGCCCATTTTTACAATATTTATTCTTCCTATCCATGAACAAGGGATGTCTTTCCATTTTCTGAGGTCCTCTTTGATTTCTTTTTCCAGGGTATTATAATTTTTCCTGTACAACTCTTTTACATCTTTCGTTAGATTAATTCCTAAGTATTTCATTTTTTAGGGTGCTAGTGTGAAGGGTGTGGCTTCTCTTATTTCTCTCTCTGTGATTTTATTGTTAGTGTATAAGAATGCTATTGATTTTTGAGTATTAACTTTGTATCCAGCTGCTTTGCTGAATTTATTTATTATATCTAGGAGACTTTCAATGGAGGTTTGGGGGTCTTCTATGTAGAGTATCATGTCATCTGCAAATAATGATAATTCAACTTCTTCTTTTCCTATCTTTACTTCTTTTATTTCTCTCTCTTGTCTAATTTCTCTGGCTAGTATTTACAGTACTGTATTGAATAGGAGTGGTGATAATGGACATCCTTGTCTTGTGCCTGGTTACAAGGTAAAGGGTTTCAGTTTTTGGCCATTTAATATGACACTGGCAGTTGGTTTGTCATAGATAGCCTTTATCATATTGAGGTAAAGAGCATCTATTCCAATTCTCTGTAAAGTTCTTATCATGAATAGGTGCTGGATCTTACCAAAAGCTTTTTCTGCATCTATAGAAATGATCATGTGATTCTTGCTTTTGTCTCTATTGATATGGTGGATTACATTTATTGATTTATGTATGTTGAACCATCCTTGCATGCCTGGGATGAAACCCACTTGGTCATAGTGTATAATCTTCTTGATGATTTCCTGCATCCTGTTTGCCAATATTTTATTGAGAATTTTTGCATCTGTGTTCATTAGGGAGATTGGCCTGTAGGTCTTTTTTTTAGTTGGGCCTTTCTCAGGCCTTTTTTTTAGTTGGGTACTAGAGTAATATTTGCTTCCAGGAATGACTTTGGAAGAATTACTTGCCTTTTGATTTCATTGAAGAGTTTGAGGAGTGTCAGCATTAAGTCTTCTTTGTATTTCTTGTAGAATTCCACAGTGAATCCATCTGGGCCTGGGCTCTTCTTGTTTGGTAAGGACTTAATTACGTTTTCAATTTCATTAATAGGAATTGGGTTATTCAGCAGTTTTACATGTTCTTGATCCAGCTTTGGTGGTTCGTATGTTTCTACGAATCTGTCCATTTCTTCCATGTTATTGAACCTATGAGAGTAGAGGTTTTCAAAATAGTTGTTGATGATCTTCTGTGATTTCTCCTTTTTCATTCTGTATTGCATGAATTTGAGTCTTTTCTTTCCCTTTTTAAATTAGGTGGCTAGGGGCTTGTCAATTTTATTTATTCTTTCAAAAAACCAACTCTTTGATTCATTGATTCTTTGAATTGTTTTCTTAGTCTCTATTGCATTAATTTCTGCTCTGATCTTTATAATTCCCTCCCTTCTTTTGGCTTTGGGCTTGGCTTAGCTCTTCTTCTTCTAGATGTTTCAGGTGTAATATCAGGTTGCTTATCTGTGTTCGTTCTGTTTTCCTAATGTGGGAACTCAGTGCAATAAATTTTCCTCTGAGAACCACTTTCATTGTATCCCATAGGTTCTGGTAAGTTGTATTTTTATTTTTGTTTGCTTATAGATATTGTTTAATTTCTTCTTAAATTTCCTGTGTGACCCACTGATTGCTTAAGAGTGTATTATTTAATTTCCATGTGTTTGTGTGGTTTTTGCAGTTAGTTTTATCATTAATTTCCAGTTTCATAGTGCTATGATCCAATAACATACATGGAATAATTTCAATTCTTTTGCATTTACTTAAATATGTTCTGTGGGTTAGTATATGGTCTATTTTAGAGAATGTCCCATGTACTGCTGAGAAGAATGCATATCCTGATGTTGTTGGATGGAACACTGTATACATCTGTCAAATCCATTTGTTTACAGGTGTGATTCAGTTCTGTTATTTCTTTGCTGATTTTCTGTCTAGTTGATCTATCCCTTTGTGTCAATGCTGTGTTAAAGTTCCCTGTTATAATTGTGGTATCACCTATTTGATTTTTAATTTCTGTTAATACTTGCTTTGTGTAGTTGGGTGCTCTGGAATTTGGTGCATATATATTTAAGATTATTATCTCTTCCTCTTGCAGTTTTCCCCTAACTAGTGTGTAGTGACCTTCTTTATCTCTTCAGACCATTCTTGGTTTGAAATTCATATGGTCTGCAAACAGAATAGCTACCCCTGCTTTTTTTTGAGTTCTTATTGCATGGAGTATTGTTTTTCATTCTTTGACTTTCAGTCTATGAGTTTCCTTTTGGGTTAGATGGGTTTCTTGTAGAGAGCCTATGGTTGGATGTTGTTTCTTGATCCATTCTGCCAGTCTGTTTCTTTTAATTGGTGAATTTACATTAATGGTTATAACTGTCATGCATTGGTTTGTTGTTGACATGTTATCTTTCTGATGTTGTATCTTAGCTTTCCATTCTGTTTAATTGTCTGTCTTGCTCAGTGGTTTTTTCCCATGTGTATCTATAATGTCTTTCAGTAATCTTTGCAGGGTTGGTTTGGTGATCATGAAGTTCTTCAGCTGTTCTTTGTCATGGAAGTATCTTTTTTCTCTATCCATTTTGAAGGACAGTTTTTCAGGGTACATCAGTCTATGTTGGAAGTCATTTTCTTTAAGGATCTAAAAAACTTCACTCCATGCTCTTCTTGACTTCATTGTTTGTGTTGAGAAGCCTGCCATGGTTCTGATAGGCTTTCCTTTATAGGTGACCTGTCTCTTCTCTTTAACAGCTTTTAATATTCTCTTCTTATGTTGGATTTCTGGGATGGTGATAATTATATGTCTGGGTGTAGTTTTGTTTTGGTTATGGCTATTTGGAGTTCTATATGCCTCACTAATCTGTATGTCAGTTTCCACATTCATGTTTGGGAAGTTTTTAGCTATTACTTCTGTAAATAGCCTCTTGATATCATTTGTGTTGTCCCTTTCTTTTTCTTTTATCCCTGTTAATCTTATCTTTGCATCATCTTGCAGCTGTCAAATTGTTATTTCCTGATTTCTTGTTATTGTTAGAAGATCTTTCCTTTCCTGTTCACTAGCTGCAATCTTATCTTCAAGGTCTGAGATTCTATCTTCACTTTCGTTGAGGTGGTTTTTGCAACTTTCATTAGAGTTTTTGATTTCCTGTGTATCTCTTTGAATCTGCTTAATGCATTCTGTTTGTCTCTTAAACTGTTCATTCAGGGATTCTATCATTTTGCTTTATTCCTTTAATTGTTTAGCTGTGTCTTTGTTGGATGCATTCAGTATTTCTTTCACTACTTTTATCATTTCTTCTTTTACCTGGGAGAATATTTCTGATTTGAATTCCATCATAGTTTCCTGTACTTTCTTCTTTATTTCAGTTGATATCATTTCATACATTTCAGGTGTGTGTGTAGTATTTTCTTATGTGTACATGGCTCCTATTTCTTGGGATGGGCTGGAGGTTTGAGATTGCATTTTGGTCTTTCATTTTGTCATTTTCTTGTATTTCCGTGTTTCCAGCAATTTTCCAAAGCTTTCCCTCACTCCATGGCACCATCTTGGTTCCCCCTTCGGCAGGCCTGGCTCCCCTTGTTGAATGAAGCTCGCTGGGTGCAGTCCACTCAAGCCCATGGAACCTCTGGAGCCCAGTCTAATGACCCAACGGGGCTGGGCAGATACCCAGCCTCTGGGATCGAAGGTCCCAAACCCTTCCAGGTCTGCCCTGGCGATCTGCAACTCACCTTGCGGCTAGCAGCACCGGTTTGGCTCCCCCTTCGGCAGGCCTGGCTCCCCTGGTTGAATGAAGGTTACTAGGCACAGTCCTCTCAAACCTGTGAAACCTCTGGAGCCCAGTCCAGTGAGCCAAGGGGGCTGGGCAGGCACCCAGCTGCCGGGATCGATGGTCCCAAACCCTTCCAGGTCTGTGCTGGCCTTAAACACTAATTTTTAAAAAATGAAATTTCCTTGTCATTTATATCATATATTATTTATATGTTGTCTTAAGCTACAGTATGAATGTCTGTTCCCCTGAAATTCTTATTTTGGAACCTATGTGATGGTTTAAGAGATTGGGTGGAATCTTTGGTGCGATTATATAATAAGAGCTCTAGTCAACAAGATTTGATCTCTTATAGGAGAACCTCTTGCTCCTTCTTCCATGGGAAGATATATTTCGAATGCACTGTGGGAAGGTAGACCTTTACTAGACATCAGCTCTCCAGGTGCCTTCATCTTGTACTTCTTAGCTTACAGGAATGTGAGGAATATGTTTCTTTTGTTTGTAAACTATTTAATTTATAACTTCTCTTTTCCTGATACAGGCCTTCACCACTATGAATTTCCCTTGTAGGTGTGCTTTATTTGTGCCCTATAAGTTCCAGCGTATTGTACTGGCATTATTGTTTAACTGTAGAAACTATGATTTCTTCTTTGATTTCATTAATTTAATTTCCATATGTTTATGAAGTTCTTGTGGTTTCTTTTGCCATTGATTTCCAATTTCATTGCACGATGGTCTGATAATATGCATGGGATAATTTCAATTGCCTTGCATTTTTTTATGCATGATGTATGAGCTAGTGCTATTCCCCTTCCTGATATCTCCCCCAAAGACTTAAAAGCATCATACCACAGCAATATATGCACACCCATGTTTATGGTGGCACAGTTTATAATAGCTAAATCTCAGCCTGGCATGATGGTTCATGCCTGTAATACCAGGCTTTGGGAAGCTGAGGCAGAAGGCTCTTGGGGCTACATAGTGAGTATAGGTCAGACTGAACTACATAGCTAGACCATGTCTCAAAAAAAAATATCTAAATCTTGGAAATAGCTCAAATGGCCATCAACCAATGAATGTATAATGGTGTGGGAGGAGGCGGGACGGCCCAGGTTTTGTAGAAGGCTGGTATGTAAGGGCTGCTTCTCCTCACCAATATGTCATTTTCTCTGGATGGGTCTCTTTTAGAGGGTTGGTGGTCCAGCTTCCAGGGTGTCCTGGGAGGGAAATGGCAGCAACAAGATGGCACTTACTGCAGGGGGCCGGGTAGATTCTGGAACAGGCAATAGAGCAAGTGATTAGTGGCAGCCTCATCCTCATGCTGCTGGTGGCCTGCTCCTTCACACTTAGCCTGGCCTACCTGTTCTGCCTGGCCATTGGCCACCTGGCCCACCTGTCATCCAGAGCAAAAACTCCACCGTAAATTTCCTCTCCAATTCCATTCCTTGGGCATGCTGTAGCATTTGAAAAAAATCCAATTGCGTTCCCAGAGAATGCATATGAGAAGTATGGACCTGTATTTAGTTTTACCATGGTGGGCAAGACATTTACTTACCTTCTGGGAAGTGATGCTGCTGCTTGGCTTTTTAATAATAAAAAAGGAAAGATCTGAATGAAGAAAATGTCTACAGTCATCTGACAACAGCTGGAAGGGAATTACCTATGATGTGCCTAATGCAATTTTCATAGAGCAGAAGAAAATGTTAAAAAGTATCCTTAACATAGCCCATTTTAAACAGTATGTTCCTATAATTGAAGAAAAAACAAAGGAATACTTTTAAAGTTGGGGGCAAATGGGGAGAAAAAGTGTATTTGAAGCTGTTTCTGAGCTCATACTTTTAACAGCTCGGCATTTTTTTTTTTTTCACAGAAAAGAAGCCATAAGTCAACTCAAGCAGGTGGCACAGCTGTGTGTAGCTCTGGATGGAGGTTTTAGCCATGCATGCAGCCTGGCTACTGCCGGGTTAGCTGCCTCTGCCTAACGTCAAGTGCAGGCACAGAGCTCATGAAAAGATCAAGAACAGTTTTATAAAGCAATCCAGAAATGTAGGCAATCAAAAGAAAAAAATGATGATATTTTCCAAGTTTTACTAGATTCTACATACAAAGATGGGCATCCTTTAACAGATGACAGAGAAGCAGGGATGCTTATCTGGCTGCTCTTGGCCAGGCAGCAGACTAGTGCCTAATTGAGCTTCTTTTTGGCCAAAGACAAAACTTTGCAAGAGAAATGTTATTTAGAACAAAAACAGTCTGCAGAGAGGACCTGCCTCCTTTAACCTATGACCAGCTCAAGGATCTAGTAAGCCCCCAACCCCTAAGCAAATGAAGAAAAAAGAAAAAAAAATGAGTTCATTAAACAAATTACTTTATGTCTTTGAATGAGTTGTTTCTTTATAGGATCTGCACTCTGGAATTCAGCAAGTCACAATTTTCTCTGCCTAGGTTTATGGCCTGTGGGTTTGAGGTACCAGATGTTCCACTGGCCGCTCTGTCTGTGGACTGCTGACTGTGACAACCATTCAAGCCAAAGTGTTTCTGTGATGGGAAAAGCAATTAGCCCATTGGTCTCTGCTGGATGTAGACTGCAGGTCGGGGGTTCAAGCAAACTGTTAGGCTTTCAGATCCAGCCTCCTATGAAAACTATACTTTTAGAAATATGTTTAACAGTATTAATGAATGGCTAAAAAATAATTTATTTGTAGGTTCCAACTATAATATTAACATGCTCACTTCAACATTACATATACCAAATATAATGTCATCAGGATGACAAAAGTGTCTCCAGAAATTAGAATTGTAGAAAGCTTTAAAAAAAGTTTACACTAAATTTAGATATTCATATTAAAATTGAGCTCTAACAAATTGAGATAATTTTTAAAAATTATTTGAAGCCCTTTATAAGTGTAACAAAATGAATATCTTCTAAAGAATTGTTTAAAATTAAATTAAATTGAGTTTAAAGCAAGTTCAAATTAGCAAATAACACTATGAGCAAAGTCAAAAGATAAGCTCAAAAAATATTGTCAAGTCTTCACATAAACAAAGGAGTAATTTTCTTGTCATATTAATGGTTTGCATAACTCTGTGAAAAAACATCTCATCAGTGGAGGGATAGAGAAGCAACATGTATTCATTTTTCCACATAGTGAAACAGATATTTTATTAAACATAAGATGTTCAATATCATCCATGATAGAAGTATGACATGAAGTCATACCAGATAAGATACCATTTTCATCTTTTTGTTTATTTTTGTTTTTTGAGATAGTGTCTCCTATGCAGTTTAGGTTGGCTTTGAATTGATTATATATTCAAAGTTGGCCTCAAACCCTCAGCAATCTTCCTCCCTCAGCTACCCAAGTGCTGGGATTACAGGAGCGTGCCACAATGCCCAGCTTTCTTGGTATCTTAATAAAGATACCACACACTTAGGTATAGAAATTTTACTTCTGAGAATTTGTCCCATAAATATAGTTGCACATATTCAAATGACATATGAAAAGTTATTCACTAAAGCATCATTAATAATTGTAAAATACTGTAAACAATCTAAATGGCATCAGCACCCCTTTTGAATAGGAGAAGTGATTATGCTACATTGGAATGTTCTTTACAGTGAAAACAAAACAAAACAAAACAAAACAAGAATGAGGAAGCTGTGAAAGTATCGATAAAGAGCTCTCCTTAGTAGAAACTGCAAAGGTTGGTTTAGAGCATTACTATTCGTGTAAACATAGCAGATGCTGCAAGGATATAAATTTTATTATTTTTACATAATGTGTATCTGGAAGGAACACATACGAAAAGGCTGACAAGCCTCCCTGGTTACCACAGCACCTGGGGGATACCTGGCCCACTCAGCCACTGTGTACCCTTCTTGTGCCTAGTAGCTGGTTTACAGTAAGGGGAGGGCCCTGAGAATTGTAATTCTCATAAGCAAAACTTCATCATCACAGGTCTTCAGTATAAGGCTTTTAAAAAAGTGATTTATGGGTAGGTTTATGAGTGCCTTAAATTCCAAATCAAGGTTTATAAATTTTGTTATGTGGGAAATGAGGCACCTATAAAAGACAATACATGGCAGACATTGTTTTGGAAGATTTATCACATTTTGTAGTGCAAATAGAAGAGAGCAGAATTGTCCAGAGATAGAGAGGCTAATTGTGAAATAATTTCTGCACAGCATGTTATAATAAATTGTACTTAGTGTTGTGTGCATATATATATATATATATATATATATGTTATAATAAATTGTACTTAGTGTTGTGCGCATATATATATATATATTATATATATATAAGTATATATATATACTTAGTGTTGTGCGCATATATATATATATATACTTAGTGTTGTACGCATATATATATATATATATATATATACTACATATATATATATATGTAGTAAATGTAATGTTGTACTTAGTATAAATACCTCAAGAACATCAGTTACTCTTAATTTCATTCCTTCTTGCTTTCAATTTTATGCTATTGTCTTCCAGAAAGAATTTAAAACATTTGTAATTTGTCATCTAACCTTCAAATTATTTTTTCTCCCTGGTTGCTTGGCATTTTTGATATTTTAACACCAAAAAAAGAAAGAATTTTTAAAAAACAGTGTTAGAAAGATAAACTATTATTGTTATTGGAAAGTTGATTAATTTGTTCATTTGCTTGACTATGTTTGTTATACCCTTTTATTTGAGCTAATCATGAACTTTTTAAAAGGAACCAAACTGTATGTACATGTCCCCACTCTCCAAGATGATTGTACACTGCATGCACTATAAACAATACTGTAATAAAAATATTCATAATAGTATGAAAGCTAAGAGTTGGAATTTCAAGTGGAATTTAATATGTGTGAGTATACATGAGTCAGTGAAGATTTTGGTAATACAGCTGTAAAAAAGGAGAGGAAATGATACAGCTGTAAAAATGGAGAAGAAATGATACAGTCTTAGAGGAAACCTTGACTATGTTTTTAGATGGGTTTGCTGAGAGTATAGACTTAAAAGAAGGCATATCTTGAAGAAAATGTTCCTTGCTGTTTCAGAAATTTGTAGCAAAATTATTCAGCTAGTGTTTGAATTGGCACAGAGTCATCCTGATGATGCAATTTGTGTAAAAGTTTTTCATGTGAAAACTGACACTAAGATAAGCAGTCACATGCACTATATATCACATCAGTTCTGCTGAGACAGATCTGTTCAAAGAATCAGGATTTGTAAACAATAATGAAATTATTCAATGTGTGTTGAATGCTTTTATGGCTGTTTTTATTTTTTAATGAATGAGGTCAGTATAAGTGTAATTAGATTACCTCACTCCAACATACTTATCTGATTATAACATAAAACACAGGAAGATCAACTACTTACTCATTAAACATCAAGTCCATTTATGTAAGTTCTGTAGTTATATTTCAAAATAATGGGAAAACAATAGGAAAAATTTATTTTTCAAAGTATATAGGAATTGTCAGACAATACAAACCTTAGTTTACTATGACATAATTTCAAATTATCTTTTGTAATTTATCATAACTTAACATTTAATAATAATATAACTATTTGCACAAAGTATAACTCTATTAAAATCTATTACTCATTAAATAACATAATTTTTTCTAAAGTAAATTTTAGTAATATTATTCATTATGTACTTATTTAAAAAGTTATGGGAACTTTTATGTGAAAGTATATTTCTAAATAGAATTATGGGTTAACTACTTTTAAGACAAAAATCTGTAAGTATTTCAGTGAAAACTTTCTTTTCAAATTTAATTTAAATGTACTGTACAAGGAATTTTTTAAAGTACAGCCATGGCTAAATATTATAAAAATTTATCACATTGTCAGCACATATATTATAGACAGAAAAGGCTATGGGTAAAGATCTACTATGTTAAGATTTAGGAAAAATGGATAATATATCAAGAATGAGCAATGATGCAAATTCTAACAATGCTATACATGTTCTATCTTGTGTTAGAAAAGTCTTCTTGTTCAACACTGATTTAACTATACCTTGCATAAGCAGTACCTGCTTTTGTGTTATGAATGTGAATCTACAGAGTTAAAATATACCACATGTGACCTTACAATAATACTAAAATTTTGGATACTCAATATTGTATTCCTTATTGAATACATCGATTTCATTTGGTGATTACATGACTATCTTCAACATTAGAAATATAAATGAGTAATGAATTACGTTAAAGCAAACATGTGAATCATTGTTTAGATTCTGTTGGCCTGAAGATAGAATTAAATAGAGACAATGTAAGTAGATTACACTGATAAGAAGAATAAACTTATGTTGTAGATTTAACTACATGGTTGTACAAATTGTGCTTGGAGAGTTTTATAGTTTTGTTTTCAAGAAGGTAGAATTCATAGGAACTGCATCAGGAATGCCTAGTATTAAGAAGTTGAGAAATTTCAAATTTTTGTTATAACTCTGCTATTTGACAATGGACAGATAATCAAGTAAAGACCTCATTAATGGTAGTTAATGAAACTTAACATGAACCAATGGTATCAAACTCTCTCTCAAAATGTCCTTGAAAATGTCTCTCCAAATGCATAAAAAATAAAGCCCATGAAAGTAAATTTGTTTTAAAAAAGAGAGAAGGCTGGTAATATTCTCGAGTTATCATTGGTCTAACACATCTCTATTGTGATTAGTTCTGGGAGATCAGAGCAGGGTTGATGAGGTTCAACAACTTCATTCAAGGACAAATAAAATAACATTAAAATGATTTCAGATATCACTCAATGAAAGGGAAAAATGATGGAACCAATAGAGAAGCCATCAGGAAGCAGAGGCACTGAATGTACCATTAATCCCACCTGGAAAACAAATCCGAACTGTAGGGTTTGGCCTACCTGAACATTTCATGCAAAGATGAATGAATTAATTTGAAAGAACTTTAAGGTCATATATATATATATATATATATATATATATATATATATATATATCACATATACATATACATACATATTATATACATATAATATGTATACATATATTACATATGTACACATTAAGGTAGTGTGTAAATTGATTAAATTGTTTTTACAACTATAAATTCAACTGAAAGCCTCATTTCATTTCAGTTCAGCTAGTTTAAATAATAATACTTGACCTAATATTCCTATAACATCTTAAAAGTTTTCCTGAGTTATTTCTCATCTACTAACAATCTTATAAAGTATATTATATTCTGTCTTACAGATGAAAGCCTCAGATACTAGCCAAGATCATACTGCTACCAATTAACAAGTGTGGAATTTGAAGTCTTTGGGTTACGCTAGGAAGGCTTTTTTCTCAATGATTCATCACTTGTCTCTTTTGTAGTATATTAGAGTAATAAAAGAGAAATTAGTTATTAATATATATTAAAGTTTAATTTCTTTTCTTTTCAAAGTTTTTGGTATTATAGAGTTGCAATCCTACTTAAGTAAAACTATCTAATTTTGTAGATATAGGAACAAGTTCTGTTCTCTGACAGTGTTTACAAGTCAGATTCATTTGTAAGCCCAAAAAGTGTCTTACACATATTTGACACAAATATACAATGTAAAGTATAAAAAAACACACACCCAAATACAGTATGTCCCTGGCTGTACTGTACTGCTGTTCACTATCACACTGTACAGCACAACTGTAACTACAGAGCAGCACAACTGTGACAACGTCCAGATACACGCCGGCTACTTCAGCAATTTGTTTGCATCAATGGCTGTTCCTAATTTGAGTCCTGTTCTGATCTGGGAAAGTCTCGCAAATTGAATGCTCACAGGTTGGGGACTTACTGTATAGAGGACAATAAATAATTACAAATTCAATTACAAATTCATTCCTTGTTATCATATGAAATTGTAACATATTAATTGACTTTACATTGTGGTATACACTGAATGAGGATACAAGATATTTCTGGGGTTGAGAAGATTTTTGCTGTGCGTAAGTGTCACCATAGATAATCATATCACAATAGTTCTGCCACTTCTAGAGATAAATCTCCCTGGACAGACTCCAAACTGCACACTAATTTCCACACTCTGTTGTTGTATCAGAGAAAAGCATCATGAATTTAAATTTGTAGTTTTAGAAAATATGTATCTAATGAGCCAAGAACATGCAGAGCTGTCAGTTCTCTAATCAGCAAATCACCATTGTCAGCTTTCAAAATAGGATTTTGCTTCTGAAACATAGTATTTCCTTCATCTTTAATTCATCATTATTTGATTTTTACTAAAAAAGAAAACCACTTTACAATTTTCTCTCACTTTTTACTTCTTTGAAAAAATAAAGGAGAAAACCACTGGTTTGCTCTTCTAGATTGTAACATGACAGCTGGGGTTAGAAAAAGTATTAGGAAATAGTAATCCAAAAATAGGGTCCCACTTGTTTCCAATCATGCATATTCATAACCAGTAACGTTCTCTGAGTTATTGGACTGTGTGTGTTCTTGGGACATAGAGAAAAGCCCTTCCCTGGGTATGAAATTGAATGCCATAGCTTTATCTCACCATGAATCCAGATAGTTGAATATTTGCTAGCTCTTGGTATTATCAAGCAAAAAGTCAGATTAACACTGATTGAATTTAATGTAAAATTAAGATATATACTACTACAGAGTTACTATGTAAAAGCCATGACTGTCCTTCAGTCAGAATATGAATTTTGAAATAACATATAGACATTGTAGGATAAACATTTTAAAATAGAAATCTCTCAGGTAGTATTGAGCTGAATGTTTTCTCTTGCCTAATTGTGTGTGTGTGTGTGTGTTCATGTGTGTGGAGAGAGAAAACTAGATGATAGACAAATAAGGAAATGTGTACTTGCACATGTATGAAGTTTTAGCAAAAATACAGTAAATACTTAATTTATAGCATTTATTAAAAGACACATTGATGTCAGTCATTTTCAACACACCTGGGCCATTGTTTCTGCCACTGGTTGAAATAGTTCTGGAAGTCTTCTGTCGTGTCTGTAGTCATGCACATGTCTTGATATAGGTTACTTAATTGATTGAAAACAATTACCTTTGATGGACATTTTGACTTTGGGGAAGAGTCAGAAATCACGGGCTTCCAAATACAGTGAACAGAGTGGATGAGGACACACTTGTGAGGGCACAAGCCTGCCTTCCTACAGCTCTGATCATCTCTCAAAAAGATGCAGAGACTTCCGCAGCTTCTTCACAAAGTGAAGGGATATGTGTTTGAATCAAAAGGGAGTGTTTTGAGGGGTATTAATGGCAATGTGTCATTTAGTGTAATCATTTTTTAAAGACTTAAGCATTCACACTATATTTCAATCATCTGTGTATATGTTACAGAAGAATATCATGTATATGCTCTATATAAACACATATGCATATAAATATAGCCTTTGGAGAGAAAAATACAAATATTTTGAATATCCTAGATTGTAAACTTGTGTTTTATATTGTTTAATATTACTTATTGGAAGTATTTTTGAGAATGAGTAGAAAATAAAACATATATATATATATATATATATATATATATATATATATATCTCAAGTTAATTTATTCCATACCAAATGAGTCTTTCTGGCTCCAAAATTAACCTTCTTAGGTGCTCAGATCCTTTTTGTGTACAAGGATGTGTCGATGGGCATATGTGTATTTGTTTGTGATTAGAAGAGTTAATTAGATACAGCTCCGAATTCATGTTGTAGATACCTACAAATTCAGATTTTTGCCTAACTCCCTAGTCATGAAGTTTATCTTCATAAGCCACATATGGGATCAAATACTGACAGTGACTCATAAACTACTGTCTCAGAAGCCAGGTAATCTCTGCATGGCTCATTGCATTTCCTTGAGAACACTGGGATAAAGTCATGTAATATCTGTTTTCAAGGTTATCCTATGTGATACGGATATTTGTGCAAATTTCCTTGGACACTGCCTGGATGTTCTTATAAATTCACATCTAATCAGGACAAGCATTTAAGAACTTCCATGAATTTCTACATGTGACAACAAATATTTTTTTTACTGGGTCCATTATTCACTCTTCTGACTTCACTAGACATGGAATAAATAATCAATTAAAGTATTTACAGTTTACTTCCAAACATATTTCCAGAAACATATTCAATTTATAATCTCTTATATGTCAGTTTATGGTCTCTTACATTTAGTTTTAAAATCTATTACTTATGTAATTATAGTATAACTTATTAAAAAGGCATTGAGCAAGTGTTATTAGCCAACAGCTGTGCTGAAATCCTGGCATACTATCGTTTGTGGGAATATTGTTATTGTATATCAGAAAAGGCCTTGCAGTTCCCACAAGTAGTGACTACTTTGTGATAAAATACTTAGTTTATATATATATATATAATAAATATGCTAGATAACTCTAAAATTTTGCTTCTTTAAAAAATACGTTGTCAAACTCTTTTTCTACTGTCAAATAACTCCTGTTATACTTCTGTAGGTGAAATAGTTTGGTAATAAAATTTTCCCTTCCTTTTTCCTGGGGATTCCCTATTTTTATTGGTGATTCAGATTAAATTCACAACTCTGTGCTTTCCTCTCTTTATTGTTGACATCCTCCTTTATCTTTTTCTTGTTCACTGTCATGCTTAGTTTATCTCATTCTTTTTTTATTTTGTTCTAAAACAAACCCTGCATAAGACCTTTTATACTTAATTCATTTACTTTCTCCCTTCTGCTTTATTTTTCTTAAAGATACTTCTTGACATTAACTAATATATAATACAAATTCATTGATATTATTTAGTTATTCTTTTAAACTGCAATCTCCCTAAAACATTGTTTTTATTTTGAAGATTTATTTGGACCTATTTGTACACTAAATCATCGAGGATTAGTTTCTCACTAGTTATATATTATCTTTTCCTCACCCCCATTCCAGCTGAGGTAAGGCTCAGTTTGATGCTCTTATTTGATATGATTTGGATATGGTTGAGCATCTCCCACAGGATTATGTACTGAAGTTTATTCCCCATCATGAAGTATATTTTATTTTATTTTATTTCATTGAGACAGGAGTCTTACTATCTACATTAGTGACCTTGAACTCAATATCTTCCTGCCTCAGCTTCCTAATTTCTTTTTTTTTTTAATTTTATTTAAAGAGAAAAAAGCAAAACAGAAAAAGGGGTAGAAACAATACAGAATTTCAGAAAAAAAATAAGCAGTAAGAAATAACTAGTTGATAAATTACATATTGTCTTCTTAGACATAGTTGTTAAAGTTACAAAATTAAAGCGTACAAAGTGGACATTCAGACAGTGAGACTACAAAGTTCAATGATCCAGTAACAACTTAGCAACATGGTTATCAATCTGACACACTTAAACTTATATGCAGCCATATCCTCTAGAGCACTTTCTTTTCTTCTTTTTACTTTTTAAGACCATTATCTGTTTAGTTATATCCTGTTTCAGGTTGCTCAGTACCTTACTGACTTATTTTGCTGTTATTTACTTTTTAATCACCTTATATAATTCTGTTGCCTTGTTTTTGAGTTTCTCCTCATCCATGATCCATGGATCAGCTTTGGTGGAGTTGGGAGCTTTGTGGAGGTATTTTGTTACTTTGTTATCTACTCTTTTTTTTTTTTTTTGAAGGTAGCAAAATACAGCAGAACAAGACAGAACAAACCCATGTGACCACAGTGCAGTGAAACTAGCACAGAACCTCAGAGCAGGTCACCAGGACATGAGCAATGGGCACCATAGTATAGCCTATTCTGTTGACATTAACTGTCCTTTCAGTCAGGTAGAGGAAAATAGAAGGAAATATCGAACTTATAAAAACAGAATATTGAATAAAACAGTACCATTACTCAAAACTGAGCAAAACAGAGATAAAAATATTTGCCTTCAAAGAGATGGTAGAAGGAAATCCCCTTACTTGCCACACTGTATACATTCATCCTCCCAAGAGATACTCAGACCACTGGTGCCGACTTGCTGGGGTGGGGACGGATCAATGTCTGATCCTTACCCTGCGCACTGGCAGGCTCCCAGCAGCTTACCAGGGCAGCAAGTAGGCCACCTGTTCTAGTGCCCAAAGTTCCAACATGATGCAGAGCTCAGGAATCACTGATAGTTCTTGCCGTGGTCAGCTTCCTAAAATCTGATGTGACTGTAAATTTTGTGACACTCCTCCACAAAAACTGGAATCTGTTTCTCCATCTCTGAAATTTCTGGACAGTTTTGTAAATTTTCTTCTAGTACTTTGATTGAGAAAAAGTATAGCGTCTAAGTTTGGGTTAGAAAAGATAACTCAGGTTCCGTTTGTTTCCTTTGCTGAACTCACATCATGGGAACCATTGACATCAAAGAAGTTTATTAACCTTGAGCTTCATTGTGGAGAGAACACTATATAGAGGCCATATAGAAATGGCAAAATTCGAGGAATTCCAGCTTTTCTCAGCTCAATACTTTGACTCTTTCCAGCATCAACCATCATGCTAAGAGTGAATAAAAAGCTCCAGATGATTCTGGCTCATAGCTTTTAAGCTTCCCTATTATCTGAATGGGGCAGAACTTAGGTATCTTTACTGAACCCTTCCAGAATTGCAGACTTGTGAGCAAAGTGATGTACCCTATACATTCCAGCTAGCTTGCTTATACTGAATTCAAGCCTTGGACTGCTCCACTGAGATTATGCTGCTCTGGTTGGCTTGACCTCCAGTTCTCATAAGCTGTGTAGGCCTCCATGGAAAATGTCTAGGCAAACACGGTACTCATGTGTGCCTTTCTTTTTCTACAAATCATAAAGCTTCACCATTTTGATGTTGTACATAGCAAGAAGAAGAGACCATTCCAGTCACTTCATTATGTCTAGAAGTAAAGCTTTTATAAAGGCAAATCTGTATAACATTCAATTACTTTGATGAAGATAAAAGAAAAAATTTTTTTTGGACAAGAAATGGTTATGCCATGTAATGTTTCCAGTTAGTAAAGGACATTGCACAATTCTTGATCTTTTTAACAACAAATTTTTTTTCATAAATAAGAGTTAGAAATTACTTTTTTCCCTTAGGAAGAAAGAAAAACTGTATTTTAAGAATTTACTAACATATGGAGACCATTTTGGAATTTTATATTTTTACACAAAACATCAGTATTAATGCAACTTTCTTATATCTATAACTAAAGAGTAGTAAAAGGAGAAAATCATAGGTACAATGTTACTTTTCCACAAGATGTTTAGAAACATGTTTTGAGGCTTTTCCTTTATTTATTATTTTCAGTTATTATTTATTATTTTGAAGTGACTGGATTTAATTGCCACTAAGATAATTATGCTTTTTGAAACTATTTTTCTTTTAGAATTTTAAATCACTAGTCTTGATAAATAATCAGGGTGGCAGAGAGTGACTCTAAATTATAATATTATAGTAACTGAAAACTGTCACAGGAAAGGTGCACTGTTCAATAAAAATTTAGTAATTTCTTCACAGTCAAGACTAGTCTTCAAGATGTAACTCAAATATATAGAAAGACAAAAGTAAGCAAAGGGTTGAAAATATATTTAGGTTTTTCAGAATGAAATGCAAATGGTTTATCTTTTTAGTAATTACTACCGGCACCCTGAGGCATTTAAAAAATACTACTCAGTGACCTAAATATGAAACAAATAGCAAAAACAAAATAAACAAAATAAGTAATCACATCACATAAAAATAAAAGTATTATTAATCAAGACATATTTGCAGACAATGCAAAGATTAAAAATCTAGGCGCACTGTAGTGATGAAGCTCCTATTTCTGCTGCAGGTGTGGGAGGACGACCTCTGTCATATGGCTAGGGAGGTAGCTGTTGCTGGGTATAAGTTGAAAGGCTCTGCATGTCTCTAGTACCAAAGGCTGAATTTCTTTTTCTTTTTTCTTTCTTTTTCTGAGACAGGGTCTCACTATGCAGTACAGGCTGGTCTTGAGCTCACTTTGTAGCCCAGGCTGATCTCGAACTCGCAATGATCATCCTGCCTCAGCCTCCTGAATGCTGGGATTACAGGCGTGAGCCACCACGCCCGGCACTTAAAGGCTGAATTTCTAATCTTTACATTTCTGCTTCTAGGAGTAAGGCTAATTTTGGCCCTTCTGCTACAAATCAAATAAATCATAAGTAAAATATACTTTTATAATGTATTTCTAGGCTCAAGAAAAACTAAGGTCCAGTATCAGTTAAAGAATTTACCAGAAAAATTAAAATAGAGGAAATGAAGGATAGTGGGTAAAAATAATTCACAACATTAGTCCATACATAAGAGAATTAAAGTAAATACTAAGCAGGATAAATTAGAAAAAAAATCCAAGCCTTCACATTTTGTAATAATAAAATCTGAATGAAATGTTTTAACAGAAGACAGAGACACAACAGATCATCTACAAAGATACAATAATAGAAGCTATAAAATAAAGGATTTTCTAAAGTAGAGAAAAGGAGGGAGGAAGTTGAAAAACAAATAATGCAGAAACAAGTTGGTAAATATAGAGGTAAGCATTGTCTTTATAAAATAATAAAATGATACTATATTATTTATGGGTCAAAAAAGAACACATTAAAGAAAATCATGTCATCTGATGAGAGAGTAATATTAAAGTGTTTTAGAACACTGTACTAATGTATGCACTTGTGCATAGTTTAATCAAATAGTTTCTCATTTAGTGAGTTGTGTAGCCCCTCTGAAAATGTGGATTGGATTTTCACCCAAAATTTGGCGCTCTCTCTCTCTCTCTCTCTCTCTCTCTCTCTCTCTCTCTCTCTCACACACACACACACACACACACACACACACACACACACACCCTATTGGGTATGAAAAGATTTACAATTCATGTGATGCTGCTGCTGGGAAAAGCAGGGAAAAGCAGGGAGGTTCCCACGCTTTCCAAACATGTTGTGAGAGTACCAGAAATAGAATACTGATCTTAAGTTTTTACAATGCTTACAGGTTGAGTTGAGTCAGAGTCTCTACAAGTGGTTTTAAATTCCCCACAGGTACCAAAAAGCAGGTGTTTCCTTATGAGTTATATTTTAAATGTTTATGAGGCTGTACTGCCAAGATCTAAGTGTTGGTAGTTTTGGTTTCTTCCGAAGCCTCTCTCTTTGATTTTCAGATGACTGGCTGTCTTCTCCCCATGTTATCACGTGGTCTCCTCCCTGTCTCTGGGTGTTTTCTGTCCTAATCTCTTCTTGAAGTTACATGTCATACCAGATTAGGTTCCATTCACATGGGCTTGTTTTACTGTAATTACCTCTTTAGATTTTGCCTCCCATTATAGACAGTTACATCTTAGGTACTGGTGGTTAGGACTTCACCATGAATTTTAGAGGTACATACTATAACCCCAAATAGATATATTATGCTCCTTTGACAGTCAAGATAAATTATGGTGAAAGACTTTTGAAATAGACCTTAAACATTAGTCAAATCTATAAAGCCAAACTATGCACCCCTTACAGACTAGATACAACCAATAATTTAAAAAATATCATACAAGTGTCTTGATGAAAGGGACCATGGCTGGTGGTATTAAGGTGGTAGCAAAACTCTGTGAGACACCATTCATTTTTTTCCCAACTTTAAGAAGAGGCCAAAGGGCCAATTAAATGGAAACCCAATGGGGATAATCATTCCTTCTCCAAGTAGGCCTTGAGGCTTTTCTAAATAGATACAGTGGTTTCAATTCTTAAGTTCCTGTTTTAATTTACATTAGGCAGTCTTAACTATTTTAACTGGAGAAAAGTGGTCCCTAGGGTCCCATTTAGTTCATCCAATTTGTTCAAGCTAAACATTTAATTTAATTTTAACTTAATACTTGAGTTACAGCATCCGTGCCTGGAATGGACTGTTTTAAGGTAATAAGTGCCATGATCATGGGGCATGCAGGCAAGGAAACAATTCTGATGATTTACATGGATGTATTTTCTTTATTTTATGTTTAGCATCTCTAACATTATAAGAGTATTTTGCTTAAATTTAGTGGGAGTTTCCAGTGTACTCGAAATGTGGAACACAGTACTGATGAAGGCCGTTGTCTTTCTAGTTAATGCATTTCAGTGTATATTCTGGAACATATATTGTAGAGCTACAAATACCAATCGACATCTTTTTACATAAATATACAGACTTTTTAATCAATTCTTTCAGTAACTGTTGGGTTTTCAATTTAGTCAAATTGTGGATTTACATTTTGGGGGGTTTTGTTTCTTTTTTCCTCATCCTGTATTAAGTTTCTTTTCTCCTCTTCTCCCTCTGCTCTTTCTTCTCCTCCTCCTTTCTTCCTCCTCTTCCTTCCTTTTGAAAAGACCGTCTTCTTCCCTTTATCCTTTTCTTTTTTCTTCGTTTTTCTGTCTTGGTGGTTGCTGGATTACTTTTCAGGTTGGAGATTTTTTGTATCCTGCTAAGTTAAAAACTTTCTTCCTCAAGAGAACATCAATTCAGAATTCCCTCCCAGTGAGATTATAAATTGGTTCAATCAATTCTGAATTTAGGTATAAAGTTTCATATAATATGATTCATTCTTTCTCTCCTAATTATGTACTTTAAAGAAATTCATTAACATGTTTAAGAATATTCATAGTATCATTATTTGCAATAGCAAAAATTAGAAACATCTTAGATTTCCATTAATATGAAAATAGATAACTTGATAAACTTATGATACATGTGTACAGTGGAATATTGTATAGCAATGAAAAGGAATAAGCCCAAACTATACTAACATGACTATATTTTAGAAAATATTATTTAGGGAAATATTCAAGTCATTGAAAATTATACAGAATACAAGTATACTTTTATATATCTGAGACACAAGTAAAAATGGACATATTTTCAGAGATAAATATTTGAAAATTTAAAAGCCAGAGGAAAATACATCCTAATAGTACTATAGCAGTTATTTGTGACAGGAGAATTAAAGAGGAGAGGAATTTCAGTGGACGCTAGCATATTTATTATGCTATCATTTTTACTTTGTGTGGTGCATCACTGCTGTATTTTGGATCTAGAGTGTCCCCCAAAGTTCTGTGTATCAAAGGCTTGGTCCCCAGCTTGGTTCTATTGGGAGATGGTGGAAATTTTAGGAGGTAGGACTTGGTGGGAGGTCTCATCATTGAGAGTGTGCCCTTGAGGGAAAGTCAGTTACTGTTAAGGAAAAATGGAGGCATCCTGAATGCATAGGACTCAGCATTGCTCACTGTGTTGTAACATTTCCAGGAGATGTTCAGCTTCAAGCTTATCACAGTCAGCACTGCTTTACCTCTTTCCACATTCGCAGAACAGGTTAACACATATGAGCAATGCACACTAACCCTGTGAGACAGCCTGCCAATTAGCAAACCAGACATTAAAGCCCTCTTAGCTTTATCTAACTAAACACTACTTACTTTGCTCATTGGGCTCTTTCCCTCTCTGTAAAAATTATCATCTTATGAAACTAATCTTTCTTTAGAGCTGTATTGAGAAAGGCTGACCTAAATAATTTTTAAAATCTTGATTTATCTTTTAACTGACACATAACTATAGCACATATTTTGGGGTACTGTGTTTAAATCAGGTTAAACATGTCAGTCTCCTCAAACATTTATCATCACTTTATGGTGAAAACATTGAAAATCCTTTCTGCTAAGCTTCTGAAGTATATCATACACTGTGATTATCCACATCACCCTACTACTGCACAACAGCACCCTGGAACCTCTCGCTCCTACTTTACTATAAATCAGTGCCCATTGAGAAACCTTTCCCCAGTGAATTCTGTCTAAAACCAGTAGAAATATAGGATTATGTGTCAGCCAGAGATCTAAAGTGAAGTAGAACAACACAGCATCACATGGGAAAGATTATAAAGAATTTAAAATTTGAAAGTTAAATCAGGCTTTGGCATTGTTGCCATAGATTGGTTTATATATTAAAATCCCTTCTTATACTTTGTGTAGCTCTGAGCTTTGACTTGCTCTGTGCTTCTTAAGGAATTGTGCATATGTGTGTGGTTGGTGTGTGCATGTACAAGTGAGTATGTGTAGGTAGCATTTTTTTTTCTGCCACATGAACTGACAGCAATATCCAGCCAGCCATATCCTTTTTTACTCTAAACTTGGGAGTTTAAATTATTTAGGAGTTTGATGACCTGGAACAATCAGTTCAGCTGGTCAAGGGTTTGGAGGAATGAAACTGAAGAGAGACCAAAAAGATACTTCCTTCTGTGATGTGTGGTAAATGGAACATTTTAAACTACTAATTTAAACTCTTGTGATTTCAGCACATAATATTCCACTAAAAATCATTCGATGCTTCTTCTAACCCACATTGCATTCTTTCATTTTTCCATGTTATTTATTTGTATGAAGTAAAGTTGGAATAAGAATGGCTTCAAACCAAACAGGCTGGTGATTTTTAAAGCAAGAATTGTCTAAAATATTCCTCTTTCAGTGCTCTGGGTCACGGTGTCCTATTGAATGAGTTCTGACATGCTACAGGAAAGTTCCAAATTGTTTCTTTTTCCTGACTGAGATTTTAGCAGAGACTTTTCTAATCCTTATTCAGTTAAGAACAGCCTATATTTAAATCTTAATCAGAAAGCTGAAGAATTTGGAAATTTGGGTTAAGTATATGTTCTACATTAATAAGGAATAAAAGCATGTAAATAAATGAGACTAAATAATTTTCCTCGTAATTTTTATTTTTCCCCAAATTGCCTTAAGAATCTTATTATTGTGCTAGAATAAAAAATTTTCATACTATGTTCTAATTAGCTGAACATTCTGGACATCAGTCATGTTATTGCAGTGAATAGATAGTGAGCATTGAATTTAGTTCAGAGAACAATATTAGCAGTAATTTAGGAGACCTGCAAATTCTGAGAAAGGGGGAAAATGTTGACAAGGATTATAGAAGCACCAATGAGATCATTGCTAAACAACTAAAAGCAAATTATGTATAGCAAAAAAAAATATATATATATGTTAATTTCAAGTTCTTGTGTATCACCATGAGGTTAATTATGGTTAACTGAAGTGTACTTGTGTAAACAAGGAAGATAGACAATCTATTCTGATTAATGTTTTTATTTTGCTTTTTTTTTTGAGACAGGGTCTTGCAATACAGTTCAGACTGGCCTTGAACTCACTCTGTAGACCAGGTTGGCCTCAAATTCATGGTGCTCCTCCTGCTTCAGCTTTCCAGGTACTGGAATACAGGTGTGTAATACTTCATCCTGCTTTATTTTGCTTGTCATTCAGGCCCTGCAAATCTTTGTATCTGTTCTGTGTTTCTGCCACAAGCTTGTCAGACTCTTTCCCATTAGTATAGTCACAGAGCTGAGCATTGGATGTAGTTTTGAGTAGACAGTTTAAGTAACTGTTGAATGAAAATGCCGAGATAGTGAGGTCATCTTATAAACTTATTTACCAACAAATGCTCATTCTTGGCTTCTACATTTTCTCAAAGTTTACTTTGGAAAATATTCATCTTGCTATCAGGGGTATTAACTTTATTCAGTCTACTATGTGTAAATATCTGCCATTAATTACTCAGAAATAGCCTTTTTCTGCTTGTTCCATGGAATACTTTCAGATAATAGTGCTGCTTGCACTCTGCTTGATCAGTGTTTTGTATTCTATCTTAAAAGTTACTTTTTTGATGGAAAAATATCTTAATTTTTTAAAAAATGAGTTTAAAATAGATTGGGAAAAATCTGAATACCATCACACTTCCTGGATGACACTAAATATGTGGGTTGAGTAAGAAAAAAGGAAGATAAGATTGGATAAAATTCTAAATCAGATTTGGGGCAACTACTTAGTTTAAGAAGAGGAAGCCAGAAATATAGCTCAGTGACACAAGTCCCTGCCTGGCAAATGTGAGATGATGAGTTTGATCACTGGTACAAAAAGGGGGGGGGCAGGAGGAATAACATTTCAGAATAAACAATTCCAACAACTTTATTTTATGAATGTAAATGAAGTTTCTTGAAATTTGTATATTTCAGACTTTTACCTGTGACCGTAAATCCTAGTGTGTCAATTTAATTGGATAAAGAAATGCCTCGCAGATTAGTAGAGTATGTTTCTGCATGTGTCTTGCATAGGTCACTGCAGTGTGGACCTGGGAAATATACACAGCTCCTGGCCCCTTACTCTCTCACCCTGCTCTCTTCTGCTCCCTGATTGTTGAGAACTGAGCAGCCTTCTCCCCCATGTCCTTGTGCCATGATGTTTCTGCTTTGGAGTCAGGTGACCATGGACTGAATACCCCCAAATCATGAAATAAATTAAAACTTTCCTGCTTTTCCCCATCTCAGTTTTTCCTTCCTGTTGAAATTTTGTCTTGTTTCACAATATTTATTGTACATTTTGAATCTTATTTATTCTTTCAGCTTCTTACACTAGGGAGACAATATGACATTTACACATGTGATTCTGATTTATTTCACTTATAGAGAAAAGAAAAGGAAAAGAAAAAATATAAATATACAAGATAATTACAATAGTTATACTACTAATTTCTATTAGTTCATTAAAAAGAAAGTTTCGTGCTTGTATTGTGTGATCCATTTTTTAAGCCTACAGTTTATAATTTGAGTAATTACTTTGAAAATAACAACACACAATGTATCAACCATTGCTACTATATTATCTTGTTTTGTGACTTTGTATCATTGTTTTTCTTGTGTTTTTTTCCTTTTTGTATGTAATCTTTGAAATTTATTTTGATAGGTCTTGCAAAAATATATTCATTTCAATAGGTTATTTTTTTATTTAAAGAGAAACAAAAGCGTGTAAAGGGTAGAGATAATACAGAATTAAAAAAAAGATAAACATAAGAAATCACTAGTTGATAAATTACATATTGTCCTCTTAGAAATAGTGGTTCAAGTTATAAAATTAAAGCCTACAAAGTAGATATACAAACAGTGAGACTGTAAACAGCTATGCATGCATGAATCTCTACATGTATTTCTGTCCTTTCTGTATTAGAGAGAAAAACAAAACATAGCAAGACAAAACAACAAATTCCTATAAAAACATGAAACCAAAAAGTCATACAAAACCACAGTGCAAGATGACCTACAATGATTACTGTGTTGTTTCTTATTATCTTCAGTAGAATTGACTATATCATCAGGCATAATTGAATATAGCAGTGTAATTGAATATAGCACTACATAACAATATTAGTGAAAATAAAACATTGTAGACAGTATAAAACTTCAAAGGCAGGTAATAACCAAACCAGAGTGGATATTCTGGTGAATCTTGTCATCTTCAGTGCAATTGCCTATACTCTCAGACTTGATGCTATCAATCATAACAGCTTTGAATAAAATCTATCAATACAAAACAGCAATCTAACCAGATTCGATTACGATGTCATGATAAAACAGTGTAGGTTTTACAGAGCTTTAGATTAAGTTAATAGGAAATTAAGGATGATTACTGAACTATATCCTATTATTTTTGGGATTACTGTCTGTGCCCTGAAATCTAGTACAGGTAGAATGACTGGAACAGAATATAATACATCTAAGAGTAGTGTGAGTAATGTGGGTTTTAAATCCTGGTGCACCATTAACAATATAGCGTATCAAGGCCATCTATGTTAGAGATTCTAGTTATTCTTCTCTGCCTCATTTCTGCTATGCTAGTTTTCTGCCTTTGTTTGTCTAGTTTTCTCCTTCATTCTACTGCCTGCCCCACTCATTGAGGCCTTTCTGCCACTGTTCCTAAAATCCCAGTATTTTTTTTCTCTTTCTCTAGAATGTCCTGCAGTATTCTCTGTAGGGTTGAATTGGTGGTCACAAATTCCCACAGTTCCTCTTTGTCATGGAAGCATCTTGTTTCTCCATTAATTTCTAGTGACAGTTTTGCAGGGTACATCAATCTGGGCTGGAGGTTATTTTCTTGTAGGGCTTGGAATACATTGCTCCAAACTCTTCTTGATCTGATGGTTTGTGTCAAGAAGTCAGCCATGATCCTGATGGGCTTACCTTTATATCTGTTTCTTTTTTCTGAAAGGTTTTAATATTCTGTTTTTATATTGAATTTCTGGTATCTTGATTATTATATGTCTGGGTATAGATCTGTTTTGGTTATAGGTGGCTGGAGTTCTGTATGCCTCACATAACTGAATGTCATTTTCTTTTCCCATGCTTGGGAAGTTTTCCTTAATTTTTTCCATGAATAGCCTTTATAATTTGACTGTATGTATTCCTGCTTCTTCATTCACATTTCTTATTCTTAAATTGTAGATTCTCTTGTCATCTTCTAGCCTTTGTATTGCTACTGCCTGTTTCCTCATTTTTAAGAGATCTTTCCTTTCATGATCACACATTGCAAACTTGCTTTCAAGTTTTGATAGTCTATCCTTAGTTTCTTTTAAGGAGTTTTGCCAGCTTTCAATGGAGCTTTTAATTTCCTGGTAGTCTCTTTGAATCTGCTTCATATATTCTATATTTTCTTTATAGTCTTTGTTGAATGTTTCTCTCTTTTTTTTGTGTTCCTCCCTTCTTCCATCTGTATCTTCCTGAGAGATGCTTCCTGAGAGCATTTCTTTTATTACTCTACTCATATCCCACTTTACCTGATTTAATATTTCAGTTTTGAGCTCTTCTACAAGGTCCTGAAGATATCTCTTAATGTCCATTGAAGCCATGTCTGATGTTGTGTGTTTGCTGCCCTCAGTCTCCCTTGTTTTTCTCTCTCCTGGTTCAGTGTTCTCAGGGTTCTGGGCTGGGGGCCTCCTCCTGCCTCTCTCTCCTGTCATGGCCTTGGCTTCCTCCACACAGGTTACAGTGTAGGTCCCAGCTCCCTTCCCTATTGGCCATGGTTACTCCAAAGCATGCTGGTGAGGGACCTCTGCCCTCTCCTGCCTGCTCTTATCACTGAGGTATAAGCAGCAGCTGCCGCTCCCCACTGGGCCAACCAAACTTCAGGGGCCTTTCACCTGGTTAGTGTGTGCTAGGTGCAGGGAATTGATTTGGGATGGCTCATTGGGTCCCAGCCAGGGGCATGGCCCAGTCCAAGCAAATCCCACGAATCTGCTCTGGGGAGGGAGCAACCAACTGAAGTCACTGTCACTCCCAGTTCAGGCTCCACCTGCCCAATTCCAACATGTCACCCATTTGGTCACACCCTTCCCATGCGTGTGTGGGGGGGTCTCATTCCCAACACTGACTGTGGATTAATGAAGGTTCCTTCACCGGCTCCACCCTCTTTTGGGCTCACTAACTGCTGACTTCAGCGCTGCTGTGGTTCCTGTGATTGGCAGTGGGAATGAGTTTGGGTAGCTTTGTCAGCTGGCATGGATTCAAGCTGGCACAAACTTGGTGGGTTGCCGTGAAAATGCTGTGTCCCGAAATTTTTAGCTGTTTCATTTGTAGTCCTGACATATTTGACGAGCTTTTTTACATTTTAATTTTTTCTTGTGTCAAGAGGATCCATCTCCCTCTGTCTGAGTCTCTCCAGGGTGTTTTATTCTGGCATATGAGTTGTTTCTTCTAGGAGGCTTTGTATTTTGTTGCTCACTGATCGGCCATCTTGACTTCTCTCATGTTTTTTTCTTAAAAAAAAAACTTTTCTTCTTTAAATTTTGTCAGGTGCTTTGACCAGCAACAGGAAAACTGATTAATATAATATCACTACCACTATTTACAGCATTGTATATTTTATATTTGTGATACATGCTAGTATACAAACAAATCTTCTTTAATCTTCATGATTATCTTTGGACAGAGACAAGAGAGATTTCAGGAGCTGCATTTAGAATACTGTTGTGATTTTGTCAGAATCATGTATTTTCTGCATGAAGATTCAAATCATATGACTTGACTTCCATTTTAGGACCATTTTAAATCAATATATCGAATTTTTCCAATATTGCTGTGAGTGCATTATATTTATTGTTTTCTATAGAGTATAATTCACCTAGAGTACTAGGTATCTGATTTTAAATGAAACATACTTTTCTTTTCAAATTTAGAGTTCCTAGACTACTTTATCATATGTAGAGTATCACCAGTAAACTATAATATAACATTTAATGGGATTATGTTTCTACTGTTTTGTCCATTCTTCTTGCTTAAGTTGGAAAATGTGGAAGAGTAATATTACACTATTATGTGAGAATTTTAAACTTATACTAAAAGTATGTCCATCTAGCCATTGACTAGAAAAAGATTTTTTTCTTTTTCAAGTTTTCTTCTTAGGCTTTGCACTTAGATAGTTACCAGAGTTCTTAAAATGACCCACAAGGCTCCATTTTGTCTTGTCCTCCCTTTATTGCTGTGACATTTATTTTGTGTCATGCTGGAGTGTTGTTTGATTTTGGTCACTTCTCTGTATTAGTCAGCATTCCTTCACTATGACAAAATACTTGAGAAAATCAACTTGAAAAAAGAAAGAATATAATAGTTCATGGTTTTAGAGGTTTTGATCCATGGCCACTTGGCTTTATCACTTCAGGCCTGTGGAGAACAGTTCATCATGGCAGCATTATGTGGTAGTGAAAATGGCCATCATGGCAACCAGGAACTAGAGGGAGAGAAGTGGTTTAGGTCCTAACGTCTCCTTCCAGGGCAGGTCCTTAATGACCCATTTTCCTTCTCTTTCATCCTGTCGACTAACAATCCCACCATCTCCCAACAGGACCACAAGGTTATTCAGGCTGAAACTTAAGATCCAGTCTATATCACTGTCTCTGTATATTTTTGTACTCTGTGTGCTTTATTTTGAGCTCCATTCCAAAGCTCTTCTCCAAGTCTTACTTCCTTCTTCACTCATATTCTCTCTCCACACCGTATTCCTGACATGATTTTGCTTCCTTGCTTTTTCCCACATTATATAGCACTCACTACTTTTTAACTTTCTTCATATTTATGCTTTTATCTTTACTGTATAGTCATCTCCCTACACTAAGAAGAAGGCTGAGAGTTGGATCTGTTTTGTTCAGTGCTTATCCTATATCCTTGATATCAAAAAAGAAGCAAGGAATTGAAATGTGCTAACTACCTATCACCCACAGTGGAAGCATGTGTAATATAGTAAAAAACAAAACAAAACCAGGCAGTCATTAAGTAAGCACTCATTAAGTAGTTGCTGAATGACAAATTACATTTTGAGATTGAGCTGTCCATAGTTGTCTGTGAAACAAATAGAGAGAAACATAAAAAGCAAGCAAATAATGTTCGACAAAGTAAAAATTTCAGAAGATAACTTCAGATATATGTGGCCATTCTGAGGATTAGAAGATTTACCTCCAGCGCTATGTTTCGTTACACTGCAAACCTGCAACACTTTCAGCAGGGCATCTTTGGCTAACAAAAGATGAGAGAAATAAGAGGAGAGAGCATGGGAACCAAAGGCACATTAACCTGTTTATCCTCTCACTAATGCCCGTGGTACATTTGTGGTCTTGGTTAAATCACTTAACAACTTGGATTCTTAACTTCCAAGTGCAGAAAGTAAGGTACTCTCTATGCAATTTCACACAGACACTGTTAGGAATGAGTCAGGTTGGAAAGAGGAAGTATTTTGTAAATAGAAAGGCAATATGAAAAATGCATCACTGTGAAGTTTACTAATACTTCTTATCAAAAGCCAAAGTGAAGTAGGGCTGGGGATTTAGTTCAGTGGCATAAGTGCCTGCCTTGTAAGCAAGCGGTCATGAGTTCGATCCCCAGTACCGATTAAAAAAAAAAAAAACCCAAAGTGATTAGACACCAGAAAAATTGCAGATGGCCAACTGCATTTAGTATATATAACTACATTCTCAGTATAGGAACCAAAATAAAATGTCATTTTAACTTGAAGACTACTCTAACAAACACCTACAATTTGGATATGATTCAACTTACTATTTTAATATCAGATCAGTCTTGGCTTTCACAAAGTAGTGCAGTGGTTTTTTTGAATTTTGGTTCATGATTAGGCTTTCTGAGTCACATTTTCTGTGTTTTTCCAGTGTAAAAAAAATCCAACATCAATGTGATTTTTGAGCTTATTTTTTTAAATTATAAGGCAATCTACAGAAATTGTGTTAAGATTTTCTTCTCACATGCTCACATAGTTCCAAAGGTATATTACATGGTTCAAAAAGATTTTTTAAAGTTTTTATTTTAAAGATCCCTTATACCTCAATAGATGTTTTCAGTAAACCCTGACATTATTTATGCTATTACAATCTCCCACTAAAAATCTAATTTTTTGGAGTCTTAAAGGTCTAATTTTATCTTCAGCAAAGCAAAGTGGGTTGGCTAAAGATTATAAATTCTAAGAGGAAAGGAATATATCAGAAATTTTCTGAGGTATGGTAAATGGTCAACAATCAAATTACAACAAATCAAAGCAATGATATTTTCATCTCACTATTTAGCTAATTGATGTTCTTAGTTCACTAGTCTCACAATGAAAATAACTATTCCTAAATAAGGTGTGATAAGCCAGTGCCAATGCTGAGTTTTGCAATAGTGAATATATTTATTTTAGTTTCAAAATACCCATTCTTTTCATTTTAGCTATCAAATGTATTTCTACATTTCAGATTTTAGCTAGCTGATTCCATATTTTTGTACTATAATGACTCACATGTATTTTTTATTAGCATATATATTATATATATGTCATCACTATCTACTATACATAGTATATATAGCATATATACTATACTACATACTATATATTATATATGCTATTATATGTATTATATATATATATATATATATAAACTATCTACTGTAGCATCAATGAAACTATAAATTCACAAGTAACAGCAGAAGAGAAGCCTTATAGTATTCAATATCAAGATTTTGGGTCTAATTTGGTATTTATTTGAGCTGTAAGAGATGTTGGTATAATTTCAGGCTTTGGAAAATCTGAGAAATATTTCTGTTAATATAGAAAATATTAGCTTTTCAGGTCCCTGGAAATATAGAAAGAATTCAATCCATCAGAACTCTTCAACTCATCCTGTATTTTAAATACAGTTTAAAAAATAAGAGTAATTACTTTTAAAACTTCAGCTACAATGGTGAGATGATAAGAATCAATGAAAATGTGTACTATGAACAAAGAGTTTTTTTTTTAATAGAAGAGGAGTCATGGACCATAGATTAAGAAGAATACCCTTTGTTTCTGGGGCATTATGCTCTCCAAACCATACTCATTAAATTAAGGGTATAAATCTCTCTCTTTTACTCTCTCCCTCCCTCTTTAGGTTATTCCTTCATGTTCTATTTTCATCATCAAGCCACATGTTTAGAAAGAAAATAAAATTTCTCTAAAATGTATCTTGGATTACTACAGATATCAAATTGATTAACTATAATTATAATTATAGTTTATTAATAATTGTAAAAAATTTAGAAAAGTTTTAAATGTGACAAATTACAAATATATGCTGTGAGCATTCCTCTTACATCCATTGTAGTCATTCATAGTTGATTGCAGAACTGTTTCCCACTAGAAATAATCCAAGAATTTTTATCAAAATTTACTTGTATTTAGTATTCTTTCTTAGCTATAAGAAACATAAAATATTAACTTTATTTTAATCTTACAACATAAAATGATTATTTATCTTTTATTTGAGTGGTTTAATAGTACAAAGTAGAAATCTATTGGATGTTTTAAAAGCAACCAGTCAGTTCATTATTCTTAGTTTCTGATTAGTTTAGTAGCAATGATGGATGTAGGACTTGGAATACTTGCTTTCCCTGAGAAATGAACCAGTACCATAACCCTAGGATGAAATGATTAGCGTCAATAGACTGGATAATACCCTATATCACTCACTAGTAATCACCCATAGAGTATAGTGTACACAATAACCATATTATTTTATTTTATTTTACTTTATTTTTGGATACTGGGGATTGAACTCATGATCTTGTGCTCACTGGGCAGGCACTGTGCCACTGAGCTATATACCTGGCCCCAACAATACTAGTTCAACCCTTGTAGATTAAGAAGTTGAAATTCTCTTCACATGTGTCTGTGAGTCTTCATCATTTCAGTAGAGGAGAGGGGTATGTCCCAATGAGGGCATGCTGGTGTTTGGAGAGGATTATTCCTTGTTTTATAGGATTATTGCTTGGACTTCAGGCTAATTAACTCCCCCTTCCTGTCCCTATTCGGTTCCTCTAAAATTTAGTGTCTGCGAAAACCAAAAATATGCCTACATTTCTAGGTTGCAGTCATAATATAAAGGAAGTATTGTATTATGTCAACAACTATGGTTTTAATGACATGCATAAGACATGTATAAGGCTTGTACAAAAGGAAATATACCTGGCCAAAGATTTTTCCCCCCAAGAATAGAAAGGTAATAGCAAGCATCAATTCTGATTATGAGTTGGGTAAGGTTGAATACTCTAGATCAAAGGGTAGACACTAAAAAGGAATTAAAGGTTATTTCACAAAAATTCAGACTTTTTTATTTAAGGCAAAAGAGACACAGAAAAGAAACAAAAAGCAAAAGAGACAAGCAAACAACAAGAACAAACCCAACATAATAACAGTATAGGTTTACAAAACAAGATAATAAGAATATGACAAGGGTTGTAATATTGCATATTGTTACTTTCAAAAGAGTTGTCACATATAGCCATGTAAAATTGATCTAATCATATAAGCATTAACTGTTCTTTTCCAATAACCAGACTAAAAATATTGTTTACTTCCTTACAAAGTGACTCATGATTGCATGTGTTTTTTGATCAAACAAAGATGCTTATTGTTGTGGTACCAGAAGATTGAATGGTGTTTTGCTAGGTCAGTTCTAAAGTAGATGAAGTACATTTTGGGAAAGAATATAGCATTAAAAGAAAGTTTAATGATGGAAACAGCACATTTGGTGCAACCCTCTTCTGTCCATGTTACTTTGAATAGATGCCATGACTATCGCAAGGAGTGAAAAGATCATGTATCATAACACAGCCACTCCTGCCTTCGCTGAGAATCTAAATTATTAGTTGTTCCCTGTAGAACTCAGGAAGTGGCTGCTTGCAATAAAACAGTAAATATTTACAGAATTCTGCGTGGAGCTCTTTCCTGTTACTCTCCCTGTGGTTCTTCTTGAGCTGCCCTCCAGAGGGCAGCCTATAGCTTGCTTCTGCCCCAGTCTAGCTGCCTGGCTCAGACTTTCAGAGTGCCTCTCCTGAAAGCAAGGGGAAAGGCAGAGAGAATGTAATAAGGATTTCATGTGAGAGTGCAAAGAACATTTACATCTCACACCGCAGAGCAGAGAAAACAATGTAATACAGTTCCTCATTTTATAGTTATATATTTTAACCTGAAATTCATTCTTGAACAACCAGAAATTAGGATTTCCTTTTTCTCCTTGCCCTTCATGACTCCACTAGTGTGTCAAATATGCTTTGAAGAACAAAAATCCCTATAGGTATTTAGGCTATGCCTCTTTATAACATGATTTTAATGGAGCTGGTCTCTGGGAATGCAGACAGTACTTCACTTTCTAGGCTTCACACATTCCCTGCAAGCAGTTAGTCCCAGTACCCATCACCATACCACAACTGCTCAGATATTTCACTGCAGGGGAAATGCTAGGGGTTTACAACGTTTTGAATCCTACCTCAAGACTTGTCTGAGCATTAGTGTATTTAATCATGAAGGAAAAATATGTATATGTATATATGCATATGGATAGGTATGGATATATATATATATATATATATATATATATATATATAAAATCCATATATATATATGGATAGCTATATCTTTAAAAGACAAAAATGCTATGTATATATTTCATCTCCTTCTATTCTATCCTTGCATCAAACTGTTTTTTAAATTTTATTTTACAGAGAATAAAAGAGGACAGAACAAAGCAGCTCAGAACAGAACAATGTAAGCAACACAGCACTTCACAAGACAACTGGATATTAACAGTAGCTATCATAATGTCTCTTTCTTTGAAATAGTTGAGTGTAGCTTCACACACAATAATATCAAACATAACAAAATAGTACAAAACCATTCAAGAGAATGAAAGTATTACAGGGTATTCTGAGCCAAATGACAGAAAATGAACAGTGGCTACTATAATATCTCATTTTCCATAATAAATGTGTTTATACTATCATACATATTAAAATCCAATAAGACACAACATGATAGAACCAATGGTAATAGAGCAACAAAAGCATGGCAGGACTTCAAAGCAAGATGATATTAAATCAGCAATGGCTGCCATAATGTCTTGTTTTCTTCAAAATGGCTGTTCATACAATCAAACATAATAAAATCAAACAAAACAGAATAAAACCATTCCAACTATTGAATGAAAACATTATAAGACTTCAAAGCAATGTAATGGGGAATCATGATTATCATTAAATCTTATGTACTGTTACCATTTCTTTCACTAGGGAGACTATACAGTATTTATACGGTGAGTTTGATTTATTTTGCTTATGCGTATGGTCTCAAGTTGCATCCATTTATGTAAAATATCTCAATCTGATCATTTTTATAGCTGAGTAGTACTCCATTGTATAAAACTACCACAATTTTTTTTATCCATTCCTCAGCTGATGGGCACTTAGATTGTTTCCAAGATCTGGCTATTACAAACTGTGCTGCTATAAACATGGGTGCACATACATCACTGTGGTATGATGTTTTCAGTTCTTCTGGGAATTTGCCTAGGAGTAGAATAGCTGGGTCAAACATGACTTCCACTACCAGCTTTTTGAGGAATCTCCAGATTGACCTCCTGAGTGGTTGCACCAGTCTACCCTCCCACCAACAGTGCAGAAGAGTTCCTTTTTCCCCACAGCCTCTCCAGCATTTGTTGTTAGTAGTTTTGTTGATCCTGGCCATTCTTTCTGGAGTGAGATGGAATCTCAATGTGGTTTTAATTTGCATTTCTCTAATGACTAATGATGATGGACATTTTCTCATGTATTTATTTGCCATTTGTATTTCTTCATCTGAGAACTGTGTATTCATCTCAGATGCCCATTTTTGGATTGGGTCTTTGAATTTCAGGGGTTGATTTTTTAAAATTCTTTATAAGTTCTAGACAGAAGTCCTTTGTCTGAGGGACAGTTCACTAAGATTTTTTTCCATTTGTGGGTTTTCTTTTCACTCTGCTGGAGATTTCTTTTGACATGCAGAAACTTTAATAAGATGTGATCCCAGTTATTGATTCTGGGAAGTATTTCCTGTGCAGTTTGGTTCTTGTTCATGAATTCTCTACCTACCCTTATGTCTTCAAGATTTTTACCTACTTTGTCTTCCAACAGATTTAGTGTTTCTGTTTTAATATTTAGATCTTTGATCCATTTGGATTTTAGTTTATTACACAGTGATAGGCATGGGTCTAATTTTAGTTTTCATCATATGGACAGCCAGTTTACCAACACTATTTATAAAAGAGACTGTCTTTCTTCCAGTGAACATGTTTGGCCCCTTCATCAAAGATAAGGTGATTGAGTGTGTTTGTAATTGTGGTTGTGTCTTCTAATCTATTCCACTGTTCTTCAGATCTGTTTTTTTTTCCAGTACTATGTTGATTTTATTACAGTAGCTTTGTAGTATAACTTCAAGTCAGGGATTGTGATGCCTCCTGCCTTGGCTTTGCTGCTTAGAATTGCCTTTGCTATTCTAGGTCTCTTCTGGTTCCAGATGAATTTTAGGAGTGATTTCTCTAGATCTATGAGGTATGTTGTAGTATTTTCATTGGAATTTGCATTGGGATTGCAAATCTGTATAACAATTTTGGGAGAATGGCCATTTTCACAATATTTATTCTTCCTATCCATGAACAAGGGATGTCTTTCCATTTTCTGAGGTCCTCTTCGATTTCTTTTTTTCAGGTTATTATAATTTTCCCTGTATAGCTCTTTTACTTCTTTCATTAGATTAATTCCTAAGTATTTTATTTTTTTGGATGCTAGTGTGAAGGGTGTGGCTTCTCATTTCTCTCTTGGTGATTTTGTTGTTAGTGTATAAGAATGCTATTGATTTTTGAGTATTGACTTTGTATCCAGCTACTTTGCTGAATTTATTTATTATATCTAGGAGACTTTCAATGGAGTTTTGGGGGTCTTCTATGTAGAGTATCATGTCATCTGCAAATAATGACAGTTTAACTTCCTCTTTTCCTATGTTTACTCCTTTTATTTCTCTTTCTTATCTAATTGCTCTGGCTAGTATTTCCATTACTATGTTGAATAGCAGTGGTGATAAGGGACATCCTTGTCTTGTGACTTTTTTTAAGGTAAAGGCTTTCAGTTTTTGGCCATTTAATATGATGCTGGCTGTTGGTTTGTTGTAGATGGCCTTTATCATATTGAGATAGAGACCATCTATTCCAATTCTATGTAAGGTTCTTATCATCAATGAGTGTTGTACTCGAAAGCTTTTTCTGCATCTATAGAAATGATCATGTGATTCTTATTTTTTGCTCTATTGATATTGTGGATTATATTTATTGATTTACATATGTTGAAGGATCCCTGCATGCCTGGGATGAATCCCACTTTGTCATGGTGTATAATCTTCTTGATGATTTGCTGCATCCTGTTTGCCCATATTTTATTGAGAGTTTTTGCATCTGTGTTCATTAGGGAGATTGGCCTGTAGTTCTTTTTTTTAGTTGGGCCTTTCTCAGGTTTTGGTACTAGAGTAATATTTGCTTCCAGGAATGACTTTGGAAGAATTGCTTGCCTTTTGATGTCATTGAAGAGTTTGAGGAGTGTCAGCATTAAGTCTTCTTTGTATTTCTTGTAGAATTCCACAGTGAATCTGTCTGAGCCTGGGCTCTTCTTGGTTGGTAAGGACTTAATTACATTTTCAATTTTATTAATAGGAATTGGGTTATTCAGCAGTTTTACATCTTCTTGATCCAGCTTTGGTGGTTCATATGTTTCTAGGAATTTGTCCATTTCTTCTGTATTATCGAACCTATGAGAGTAGAGGTTTTTGAAATAGGTGTTTTGAAATAGTTCTTCACCTGTTCTTTGTCATGGAAGTATCTTATTTCTCCATCCATTTTGAAGGACAGTTTCGCCAGGTACAGCAGTCCAGGTTGGAAGTCATTTTCCTTTAGGATCTGAAATACTTCACTCCATTCTCTTCTTGATTTCATTGTTTGTGTTGAGAAGTCTGCTGTGATTCTGATAGGTTTTCCTTTATAGGAAATATGTCTTTTCTCTGTAAGAGCTTTTTTTTTTTTTTGTCGGTACCAGGGATCAAACTCTTGACTGCCTCCATGCGCCGGTGGGCTGGTATTCACCTCATGGTGTGGGCCTGGCTCCCCTTGCAGTGTGCCCTGGTTCCCCTGGTTGAATGAAGGTCACTGGGTGTTGCCCACTCAGGCATATGAAACCTCTTGAGCCTAGCCCAATGTCCTCACGTGCACTTCCCACTTCCTTAGTGGGAAGTCAGGGGAATTATTGTCCTCAGTTTCTAACTTGGAAAATCAGGGAGATACGAATACTTGCTCCAAGTCACATAGCTGTTGTCCAAAGCAAAATTGGATCACAGATACTCTCATTTCAATCTAGTGCCCTTTATATTGTGTTGTGTCACCTTGCTCATAAGTAAATGAACATAGTGAAATGTATCCTAAGTGTCTTGTTTATTTTTCTCCCTTTGCTGAGATAAAATACTTGACACTCAAAATGGAGGAAGGAAAGGTTTATTTAGCTTACAGGTTTTGGAGGGTTCTCTCCAAACTCTGATGATTCCAAGGTAGGGTGGCATGGCACAGTTGCAACCATTCATGGAGACTGCAAGTGACAAGACCAAAAAAGGGCAAAAGGAAAGAGCATGTCTCCTTTCCTCCCTTATATTGTGTCCCAGCTACCTTCCCCTGTGTGGATGCAGCACTCACACTGCCAACTCCAACATTAGACAATAAACAGTCACAAATGCTAGACTCAGCCAGCTTTGAAAGACCCCCCCCATGACCACATGAGGTTTTGGGGGGCACATCCAAATACAAGCCATAACATTCCACCCCTGGCTCCACAAAGACTCATGCACATCTTTATGCAAAAGACATTTAGTCTATCTCCAAGAGTTGCCAAAGTCCTAAAACTTTCCACATTGCTGAGAAGTCCAAGTCTCAAGTCTCCTCCCAAGATCTCAGACAAACTCTTAACTGTAACCCTCTGTACAAATGAAAACAAAGTTAAATACTCCCAACATTCAATGGCACAGGATAGACATTTTCATTCCAAAAGTAACAAACTGGGGTATAGAAAGGATTGGAACCAAAGCAAGTCCAAAATCCAGCAGGACAAACATTGAATCCTGGAGTTCCATGTTCATCATCTAAAGAAACCTGCTTGTGAGCTACAAAAGGCTTGAGTGACTCCACCCCCACAGAACTTCTGGTGGTTGTAACTCCCACAACTTCTTTCTTGGGCTGGCTTTGCTACCTTCTTGAGGTTTCCTTAGGTGATCGATGTTCCTGGCTTTTCCAAACTTCCAGGTTCTCCACTGCACTTTTGAATTCATTCTCACAGCCTCATACACTGCCCTCTCAGGGACATACTTCCTGACCTCCCAGGCCTTCTGAAATCAAGGCGGAATCCTTTTTAACCTCAGAATTCCCATTCCAGAATCTGGTGCAACCACTGCCATTTTGGAACCTCATTTGGCCTCCACTATTATTCTGGAACATGGTGCTCTGCAACTTCCTCCTCAGAACAAAGTCTTTCACTTCTGCAGTTTTGAGGCTGCGAAGGATAGAGACCAACTGTCACTTCCTGTGATTCCCCTAGGCCGTCTTTTCTATTCTTCTGTTCCTTTTCAACAATTGAGATCTCAGCTCTATTTTTACAGTTCACAGCTTGACTGAAGTTTTTTTCCCAGCCAAATTCACAGTGTTTCAAATCACCCTGCTCAACGGTTTGCTCTTGATTTACAACATAAATCTGACTAAAAGCCCCCAACAATAGCCATACCACCACCTAAACATTTGACTGCCTTGAATTTTCTCCTGCTAGATTAATCTCAGTCTTAGGCAAAGTCCTAGACATGAGCAAAATGCAGACAAACTTTCTGCCAAACCATAACACGCAGCATCCAGAGTCCAACAACCAATGCAGTTCTTCCCAAAAGAAACCTCTTGAGCCTTTATGAGCAGGATTTCTATCAGCCTTCAGGTCTTCTGAGCTCTGACCAGAATCTCCCATACAGAATAGCCTAAGGTGTTCTGATGTTACACACTGTCAGGTGACATCTCAAAACCTTTCCAAACTCTTCCCACAAGCTACTCCCAAAGGCTGTTGAAGCACATGGTCAGGTCCATTTATAGCAACAACCCACTCCACTTGGTACCAAATTGTGTCTTTCTTACTTTTCTCTCATTGCTGGGACAAAATACCCAACATCCAAAATGAAGAAAGGAAAGGTTTATTTAGCTCACAGTTTGTGGAGGTTTCAGTCCATGATTAGCTGGCTCCAAGGCAGGGTGGCATGACACAGGAGCAGCCATTCATGGCAGTGGCAGGTATCAAGGGTGAAAAGAGCAAAAAAGGGACAGCATGTGAGAAGACTCACGTATTGTTTGTCAGCTACCATCCCCTGGGCAACTGCATTACTCACACTGCCAATCCAGCATTACATAATGAACTAATCACAAACACTAGTCTCAGCTGCCTTAGAAACACCCCCTCCATCACTATGGGAGTCTTTAGAGGCACATTAAAACACAAACCATAATACTTGATTTTTGTAAATTAATGTCAGAAGTAAAGGCTCCCACTAGAAGAGCAGAAAAATGAGAAAGTAGTTATTTTAGATTTAAAACTAAACAGGAAAACAATATTTTAGTAATAATATGAGGCTGAAAATCAAGTTAATTTCCCATCATTAACTTCCATATTTTATGAAGGAAAAAAATCACTTTTTTTAATCTAGAGAGTTTTTACACATTTATATTAATGTTTTACTGTCTTATTGTATAAGTAATCAAAATGACAGTCATCCACTCCAATTATATCTACCATATAATTTTTTCTCAATAGGCCTTTAATATCCTTATCCGAAGACACAAGTTAAGTTTATTTGTCACTGTTAATACATCACTTGACCTCCAAAAGACAGCCTGGAAGATAGATTTATGAAAAGCAGCCAAACATATAAAGATACAAACACGGAAAATGAAAAAAGAGAACTTCAGACTCTTTTTATAAACTCCAAGGAACAAAAACAAGAACAGTTAATTCTAAATTTAATGAGGCAGCCTGTACCTGTGAATCTGTATTACAATGGATTTCCTTTGAGGCTAGGATCACCTTTACTAGCCTGCAATGAAGTGCATCACTGCATTAATTAGAGAAAGACCTGATTAGATGAATAGGAAAAAGATGTTTGAAAGAAAACTAAGTCTAATGATAATAATAATAATAATAAATTATTGCCAATTATTTTTAACCTGGGGTCCATGTTCAGACAAATTTCAGCTTTTTTTGTTTGTTTGTTTGTTTTTCTGGTTTCCTTGTCTTCACCCTGGAAAACTCATGGTGGTTTTCAATTGGAGGGCTCACTGCTAGCTCTAAATTTCTTATATCTAATTTCCTACTGACTATCTCGAGTTTCACATAGACATTTCAAACATAAAGTCTCTGAAACACAAGTCTTGGGCCAGGGATTTAGCTCAGTGGCATAAGCGTCTGCCTGGCAAGCACGTGGTCATGAGTTTGATCGCCAGAACAAAGAAAAAAAAAAAAAAGACATGAATAAAACACAAGTCTTCATTGTTGCTATAGCCTCATGACCTCCCAAATTTAGGCTCCTACATCTCTCCCTACTCTAAGAAGAATACAACATTCTAATGTTTGCTAATCTGTTGGGTATACATTTTATCTAATTAACATGTTCTAATTACCATTAATTGTATCAATTGCTTGCATATCCAAATTAGACTGTAACTTTTTGGCAGTTAGATATCTGGGTCCTTACTTTTATTTGCACAGTTTCTGAAACAACACCCAGAGCACACTCAGGATCAATAACTTCCCATTTAATGAGTGCTAGGTAAACAAACTTATCAGAACCTCAGAGACTGATGAAAAATTAACCGTTTGTTAAACCCAAACTTGCCATTATTTATACAATGTGCCATTATTTTATTCATATGTATTATATAATATATATCCTCTCATTAAGCAAGATGTGCTTTATTCAATTTAATTAAGATAAAATACAAATTTATTATTCATAATATTCAAATATAACTAAGGTAAAATGTTATTCAGCTTTAACTGAGGTAAAGGTAAAGGTAAAATATAAAGAATTGCCATAATTTACCCAACAAAAATATGTGAGGCTAGTTTTGACACTGCTTTGCTTTACTTATAATTCAATTTTCTTCTCAGTATGTGGCATAGTGTAAAGAAGATAGTTTTTCTGTCTGTTTTGTTTTTTTTTTAGTCCTGACTTTGTCCTGTACTAAGTGTGTGAGCTGAGACAAATAATTTAATGTGTAGGAAAAATAGCACATATTTTATAGAGCTAATTTATAAATTGAATTTGAACAAGATAGTGCACTGTGAGTTATCTATCACTACATTTGGCATGTAGTGTACTAGGTGGTAAACAAACAATAACTATTATTACTTTTATCAGAAGTATTTAGTAAAGCTTCAAGGTGAAGCTAAAACTGGATTTATACCTTATTCTTCACACACACTACTAATTCCTGAGCTTTGCACTATCATTTATTGGCTATTGTCATTGTCCGATGACTGACTCATTGATGCTGAACAGTGACACTGAAGTGCTAGTTTATGAATCATAAGTTTTTAATTGGAAAGAATTTGCAAATTTTAAATTTTTTATTTTTAATTCCATTTTCTCCTTAAAAGCAAAAAATAGGAAAAAAAACCTTTTAAAATATGATTAGCAATAATGTGATTTTACCTGTCAGTTATTTAAATCAATTTTATATAATTTATTGAATATCTGTTGAGTATTTTGATATTACAATGTATGTCTATCAGTTTTGTCACAAAGTGTTTCATAAGAAACCACTTAAAACTCAGTGACCTAAAACAATTATTCTTACACCCAGGGTAATGTATTGATCAGGCTTTCATTAGACCAGACTGGTCTTGACTAGACTTGGTCCACACCTATAGGTTGTTGTTGGATCTACTCTGTCTTTTATTTTCCTTGGACTTATCACTTTCTTTTTTCATGTTAATAGCAGAGGTACACACATTAAACCAAATGACAGAAGTATGTTCATACTGTATCACAGACTATACAATAGAAGGTAGTACTTGAAGCAGGAAAAATTTCAATAGATGGAGATAGCAAATGAAACTTAGGCAAGCACTTACACATCAGTTTACACACATTATTATATTTGTTTCTAGTAATTACCTGTCTGAAGTGGATGATGGTATCCTCTTTAGAAATAAGGACACAGATAATCAGAGATATTAAATGATTTTAAGGTCTAAGTAGTGGTGCGACTGCAACTGGAAATCATTTTTCCAGAGCTGTGTGTAATGCTACAAAACTCCTAAAAATAGGGGAAAAGTGAATTTGAAAGAATAAAATAGATTAAACAAAACCTTGAAGTGGTCTCAAGTTTCACCATTTATATACTTACCTGTACAAATGCTTCAGATTTATCTTTCTTAATGGCAAACTAATACTCAACTGTGTATGAATACATTTTCTTTATCCTTTCATCTATTGATGTACATAAACATTGTTTCCAAGATCTAGATATTATACATTGTGCTATGTGTAACTACTTTAAAGATTATAATGCACAGTGTATTTACTATTACTATGCTTTTATTTTATGAAATTTATTTTTTCATAAAATAATAAAAAATATGAAGAAACTCAAGGGAATAAAAGCAGCCTGAAGGGAAACATAGATAATGTTTGGGAATGGGCAGCTAATCTTAAAAGTTTTGATGTAAAGACCAATGGAATGGAGAGAAAGCTACTCAGACTGCATAGCAAACTAATTTGTATTTTATTTTGTACAGCCTCTGAGGAATCATGGAACATAAAATGGTAGTTCAGAGGTATCTTAGTTACTTTCTTATTGCAATGACAAAATATCCCACATGCAAGGAAGAAAAGTTTATTTTAACTCATGGCTTGTGGAGGTTTCAGTCCATAGTGGTCTGGCTTCAAGGCAGAGTGGCATGGCAGAGGATAAATCGTCCATGGCAGGGCAGACAGAAGGCAGCAGTAGCAGCAGCAGATTAGCAAGCCTCCCTTTCCCTTTTATTCCATCCAGGTTATAAACCTGTTAGTCGGTTCCATCCACACCCAGGGTAGGGCTTTTGTTTTCAGTAAATCCTTTCAGCCACACCCAGAACCATGCTAATTCAATCAATGGACTCATCCATTTATCTCACACCCATAATCCACAGTGACAGCCCTAGATCTGCGACCTCCAAAAAGCCCCACTTATGAAGTTTTGGGAGACATCTAGACATAATTTATGACAAGAGGTATGCTTTGGAAAGATTAACAAATGAGATCACACTGAAAAAAGGAACTCCCCAGACAACTCAAGAAGGGATCACTATAGTTGGAGTAAGTAGAAATAAGGGTTGACCAAAATTGGTGATGTGGAGACAGAAAAAAGACAGATACAGAAGACATCAGCCAGGCAACCAGATGGATATGGGTAACAAATGAAAGAGCCAAGAGGCATTGCAGTATATGCTGCAGGAATATCTAGAAAAACAGTGGTGCCATAAGAAATGTAGAAGAGGTTGGAAGTGGAGCAAGAGTGAAAAGAAAATGAGTTTTGTTCTTGGCATTTTTTTAGCCGTACATATTATCAATACACAATAATTACATTCCTCTTGAGGAATTTGAACATGTACATTATTACATCTGAATTGATCCTTTTATTCTACCTTGCTCTTTTTTGCTCATCTTTTTCACTTCTTCCCATTTCCACTTCTGTATTTCTTATAGCTTCACTTTATTTTGTTCTTTAAATTATTGATATTATTCTCATATTAGAGAAACTATGTGATAGATAATCTTCTGTGTCTGTTTTATTTTATTTAGAATTATGGTCTCCAGGTCCACCCATTTTCCTACAAATGACTCAAATTAATTCTCCTTTACAACTGAAAGTATTATCCCTTTCTTTATTCATTCATCTGTTGATAGAAACATAGAACACTTTTATAATTTCACTTTTTTAAGCTGTGCAGCAACAAACATAGGTATGCATGCACTATGTAATCTAATTACTTTAATACTTTCAAGAAAATACTCAGGAGAGGTTTGACTGAGTCAAGTGGAATTAATGTTTTGTAGATTTTTTGAGGAATCTCTGTCCTGATTTCATAGCTTACATTCCTGGCACAGTGTAGAAGGGCTCCTTTCCCTCCCACAACCCAGCAGTGTTTGTTGTTTCTGAGTACTAGATAATAGCCATCATTAGAGGAGTAAAGTGGAATCTCAATGTTGTTTTGTTTTGTATTTCTCTAGTGGTTAAAGATGCTGAGCAATTTCTCATGCAGTTACTATTCACTTGTACTTCTTTGTCTAAGAAATATCTCTTCATTTCAATTGTCCATCTTTTAATAGGTCTTTTATTTTTTATAGTCTAATATTTTGAGTACTTTATATGTCCTAAATATTAGTCTTCCACTCAAGGATCGACAACAATTTCCTCACATTCTGTAAATTACCATCTTACTTTGTTGACTGTTTCTTTTGATATGCAGAAGTTTTAAAATTTGATATAATTTTATTTGTTGATTTTCAGTATTCTATCTTGTGTAACTGGGATTATATTCAGGAAGTCCTTGCCAATGCCAATGTCTTTAGGAGTTTTATCAATTTTTTCTTCCAGAAGATTCAGGGCTTATGATTTTATATTTAGGTCTTTGACCCATTTAATTTTATTTTGGTACAGGGTAGAAGACATGAATTTAGCTAGATTCATTCATCTGCACGTGAGTATGCAGTTTTCCAATACCATTTGTTAAAGAAGTTAACTTTTCATCAGTGTATGTTATCATAAGTTTTTAAATAAACAGATAGCCATAGGTGCCTCTGGTTGTTTCTGCATCCTCAATTATATTACATTTATATTTAGGTCTTTTTTTAATGCCAGTAGCATGCTGTCTTTATTTTTGTACCTTTGAAGTATAATTTGAAATCCAACATTGTAACATGCCCTACTTTCTTTTGCTGCTCAGGATTGCTATGGGTATTCTAGATCTCTTCTGACTATAAATTTTAGAATTATTTTTCTAGTTCTGTGAAAAATGCTAATGATATATAAATTGTCATTGCATTAGATCTATGCATAATTTGTGATAATATGGTAATTTTGACAATATTAGTTTTGCCTATGAAAAAGAGGTGATGTCATTTTATTTTTTAATATCCAATTCAATCTCCTTTTTTAGAGCATTGTAGTTTTCATTATAGAGGTCTTTTGGCTCCTTTTTAAGGTTAATTTTTTAGCTACTATGAATGGAATTGTTATTCTGGTTTCCTTCTTGTTGTGTTTGTTATTGGTGTATAGGAATGCTATTGATTTTGTGTGTGTTTACCTTGCATTCTGCCACTTTTCTTGAATCTATTCATTAGTTCTAAGAGTTTTTCTGGTGGAAATTTTCAGATCTTGTCTGTAAAGGATCATGTTAACTGCAAATAAGGATAGTTTGAATGCCTTCTTGTACTATGTTAAAGTCAGCATTTCCCATTCAGATCCATTTATTATTTTTTTCTCTTGCCTGATTATTTGGCTAAATTTTGAGTACTATAACAGGAATGGTAAGAGTGAAATCTTTTTCTTATTTATGATTTCAGAAGAAATGATTTCAGTTTTTTCCTAATATGATATTGGCTGTGAATCTGTTATAAATGGCTTTTATTTTTTTGCAGTTTAAAATATGGTTTTCTTCTAGGCCCATTTTTATCAAGTTTTTATTATGAATTTATGCTGCATTTTGTCAAAGACTGTTTTTGCATATATTGAAATGATCATGTAACTTTACATTTACTTCTATTTATGTGAGGAATTACATTATATTGAACCATCTTATTATTCCTGGGATTAAACCTACTTGATTATGATTTTTTAAAAGAATTTATTGAGTGTTTTAAAGTGTCCTGTTAAAGATTTTTGCATTTATTTTCTTTAAGAAAATTGGCCTGTAGTTTTATTTTTCATTGAGTGTTTATCCAGTTTTGGTATCAGGATAATACTAGCCTCAAGAAATAATGTTCTTTCTCTTTCAGTTTCATGGACAAGTTGGAGTTCTGATAAAATTCTGTGGTAAATTCATCAGGTTCTGGGATTTTCTCAGGTTCTTTTATTACAGCCTTTATTGCCTCCTATTGATCTGCTTAAAGTTTTTATATCTTTTTGCTTCAGTTTTGGAAACTCATATATGTCTAGGAATTTATTCTTTTTTTTGTAGATGCTCAAGCTTACTGTAATATCTTTTTCAAGTGATATCTTTATTCTCTCTGGATTTTGGTGTTGTTTGTTTGATTTCCCTTTTTTCATTTATAATTACCAGTTTCCTCATTGGTAAGTTTGGTTAAGAGTTTATCAATCCTGTCTATCCTTTCAATGAACCAACTCTTTAATAGATTGATTTTTATATTTTTTTACTCTCCATTTCATTAAGTTTTATCATCAAGGTATTATCATGAATTTATATTGGGTTTTGTCAAAGAATTTTTCTGTTGTCAAAGACCACTCCTGTTACAGAGCTCAAAATTAATTCTGTTATAATTTCTTTCCTTCTATACCTTTTGAATTTGATTGATCTTATTTGTTTAGGATGTTGCAGTTCTTCATTAGGTTATTTGGGATATTCTATTTTAATATGAGCATTGACAGCTATCAAATTCCTTCTTTGATTTGCTTTCATTGTGTCATATAGATTATTTTTTGCTGCCATTGTCTTTTGATTACAGGAAAGTTTTAATTTCTTCTGTAATTCATTGATTGTTCAAGAATGTGTTTGCATTGTTTCTGTGGTCTCTTTTGATACTGACTTCTAGTTTCCTACTGCCATAGATTGAAAGTGTTCAGAAGACTATTTCATCTCTTGTATTTATAGAAGCATACTTCATGACCAAAAAAGTGGTCTGTTTTGGAGAAAGTTCCTCATGCTCTCAGCTGCTGAAAAATAATGTGTATTCTGTTTTTATTGGATAAAATACTCTGTGGATGTCAGGTTCATGTGTTCAGTTGTATAGCTTGACTCTAATAATTCTTTTTTTACCTTTTTGTCTGATTGACCTATTTGTGAGAGTGGGGTAATGAGGTCTCCCACTATGATTTTGTTAATGCTTATCTGAACTTTTATATTCACTAGTATTTGTTTTATTAAATTGGGTATGCCAACATTTGATGCATTGTTGTTTACAATTATCTCTTCCAATTGAATCATTTCCTTTACTAGTATATAGTGGCCTTTGTCTCTCCTGATCAATTTTGTCTTGAAGTCCACTTTGGCAGGAAATGGAAGAGCCATCCCTGCTTTCTTTTGGGCTCCTGTTACAAGCAGTATGGTTTTTCATCCTGTCACTTTCACTCTATTTTTTTTTTCTGGTTGAGCCATATCTTTTATAGGCAGTATAGAGTTGGATTCTGTTTTTTAATTCAATCTGTCAGTTTATGTCTTTGGTGGTATTTTAGTTACTTTTCACATTGCTGGGACAAAATACCCAAAACCAAAAGGTATAGGAGGAAAAGTTTATTTCAGCTCACAATTTGTAGAGGTTTTAGTCCATAGTCAGCTGTCTCTAAGGCAAAGTGCCCATGCAGAAGGGCACTGCAGAGGAAGATCAGTCCATGGAAGGGCAAGCTGGAGGTAACAAGCAGCAAGCAGCCACAAGCCTCCCTTACATTCCATCCAAGCTACAAGCCTACTGATTGGTGCCAGCACATCCAGGGTGGCCTTTTGATTATCTACATGCAGAACTGTTAGACCAATTCCATTATCCCATACCCTTAATCCTAGTTAGATCCAGCTGTCAGAAACCTCACCTCTGAGTACATACAGTTTTGGAGGCACATTGAGATACAAGCCAGAAACTCTGAGGAGTTAAATATATTTGTATTGACAGTTATTATTGAAAGGTCCTTTCTAAATCCTGTCATTGAACTATTTTTCTTTGCTGATTCCTTTGTTTCCAGTTTTGCTTGACTACTCTGCCAGTTAGATATATTTTTCCCTTTTGGCTCTTTGGTAAGTGTTACGGTTTATATCTCAATGTCCCCACAAAGTCTTATGTGGTTATAGGACTTTTCCAGAAGTAGTTGAATCTGGAGAGTATGATGCTGGAATTAAGGGTGTAGGATTACTAAATCAGTCCACAGATTGATTTGGTACCAAAAAGGAGCCAAAAGACACTGTTAAGGTCCCTTGTTGCTTTTGTCATCTTGTGGGTAACATGAACTATTCTCCTCTGTGATGACCTCATGCCAAGCTACCCTGCCTTTGAGCCAGCTGATTATGTACTGAGACCTCTACAAACTGTGAGCCAAATAAACCTTTTCTCCTTTAACTTTGAGTATCTGACATTTTGTCTCAGCAGTAAAAGAAAAGAAACTAAGACAACAATGTTGACCTCCCTGTCTTTATCTAGGATTTCCTTTAATAATTTCTCCAGTGCTGATTTGATAGTCATGAATTTCTTTGGGTGCTCTTTGTCATAAAAAGTTTTTATTTCTTCATCAATGTTGAAAGATAATTTTGCAGATGTATTAATCTAGGACTTGAAAAACTTTGCTTCAGATTCTCTTGGCCTAGAGCATTTTCTCTGTGAAGTTTTCTGTTATTTTAAAATACTAACCTTTATAAATTACTTAATATTTTCCTTTAGAATATTTTAGTTTTTCCTAGGATGTTGTTTTTTATGTGTCATGGAGAAATTCTTTTCTGGTTGTGGCTATTTCATGTTATTTTTATCTCATTATCTAGATGCTGAATTTTAGATTTGGAAAGATTTCTGCTGTGATTTCAGTGAATACATTTTTTAAAATACTTTTGTCCCTTCTCCTGATCTTTTCTGATTCCTATAACTCCCTGACTTCTATAATTTTTTGTTGAATCACTTTTCAGTTGTTGGATTCAGTTTTTGTGGTATCTTGTTCTTAGGGTGTCATTGATTGTATAATCTACTACCTCAGCTTTATCTTCTAGTTCTGGCACTCTCCTCACATTGGTCATGCCATCCTGGAGGTACAAAAAGACTGCCAAATCTGCTTTGTGCTCCCTCTGCAGGCAATGCTTTGGTTTCATTTGAACTGTAGGTATGGCTAGCTAGTTATTTGTTTGTTTGTTTCCTTCCCCTCTGTCTTACAATTGAGTAACTTCAATGTTGTCAGGGTGAGAGAGTGTGGTGTGGTATTACTGGCTAAGTACCTGGTATTTTGATGATTTCTGAAGGGGGTTTCTTAATCTCTATTCCCTTTCCACTTTGAAAATCCTTTCAGCTGCTTCAGTTTGCTCTTTCTATCCCTTTCTGGTGGAACATGTTGTGCAGTCTGGCTACACTGGTCCTCACCAGCTCTAGAGTTGTACCTACTGCTTGTACAGCTTGGAAGTTTTTGGCTGATGATTGGAGAGTTTCTATGTGAACAACAAGTTCTGCTGAATCTGAACCGTGGGAGGTCAGTAAGATTCCTGTAGGCAAGGAACTCTCTGGTGTTTAAGGGAGCGATGCGAGAGTGCTTGCTTTGCACTTTGTTAGTGTCTTTTCTCTGCATTCAGATCACTGGTTGCAACTATTGCCTGCTCCTGCAACTCAGTGAGCCACAACCTAACCTGAATCATGCCTTCATGTCTTTCTTTCCCAAAGGCCCATGGAAAGGCACATAGTTTCTATAGTGTCTTGATATGTGAATATCTCAGCTGCTAGTTTCCTTCTCCTAGTGATAAGGAAGTTAGGGCATGTGGGCACTGGAGGGTCACTGCTAGGCTAGGCATGGATTACAGCAGCTAAGCCACTGCTGTGTTACTTGGCTTCTACCTTCGGGAAGTAAATCCTCTCCCAAGATGGCGTGTTTACCACAACTAAGGTGTAAGCAGAACCAGGATCAAGAGGTGTCCCCTCTTGCTGTCTAAATACCCTAGATACTGGAATTCATTTGGTGGGTTTCTCTTCAAGCTCCTATATTTAGATTTCTGTGTACCTGTAATAGAGGCTGACAGTGAGCTTTCAATTAAAATGTGTCCTTACCTTCTTTCATAATAATAGAGTTGTAGCTAAGCTACTTAGCAATACTTTTGCTAGGTTCTTAGAATGACCTCACATGATTCAGTCCCAATGATTTGTGAACAGTACTGTGAGGTTCAATCAAACAACAAGGTGAATGTTTAAAAATTTTTAAAAGTATTACAATAAAAGATAATACTTGTCATTAATTTCCCTCAAAATAGTCCCTATTGCTTTGAGACACTTATACCATCATTTTTGCCACTTTCTGAAGCAGTTGTGGAAATCTGTGTGTGTGTGTGTGCATATGCGTGCTTGCATCTTTAGTGACACTGTTGTGGCTACCTCAATGTTCTAAACTAATCCAGAACATTTATCTTTCATGGTCATTTTGAAGAGCCAAATGGGGAAGAATTCAAAAGTCTGACTGTGCCAAGTCCTGTAAATAAGGTAGATGAGGACATTTCTGTAGACATTTTTGACAGAAATTCTTATACCAGAAGTGATGTATGACATAAAGCATTGTCATGATGGAGGGTGAAACTATTTCTTTTTTTTTATTTAAATAGAAAAAAAACATATAAAGGGTAGAGATAATACAGAATTTTTAAAAAATGATTAACAGTAAGAAATCACTAATTGATAAATTACATATTCTCCTCTTAGAAATAGTTGTTCAAGTTACAAAATTAAAGCATACAAAATAGATATTCAAACAGTGAGACTGTAAACAACTACGCATGCATGAGTCTCTACATGTATTTCTATAAACTTAAAGCTTTAAAATCTTACTGAGATAAAGTAAATAATACCTAAATAAATATCATGTCTGAGGATTTGAAGACTATTTTTTTTTTAATTTAAAGAGAAACAAAAGCATGTAAAGGGTAGAGGTAATACAGAATCCAAAAAAAAAAAGATAAACAGTAAGAAATCACTAGTTGATAAATTACTTATTGTCCTCTTAGAAATAGTTGCTCATTACAAAATTAAAGCATACAAAGTAGATATTCAAACAGTGAGAGTGTAAACAGCTATGCATGCATGAATCTCTGCATGCATTTCTATAATTTCTGTATTAGAGGGAAAAACAAAACTTAGCAAGACAAAACAAAACAAATTCCTGTAAAAACATGAAACCAAAAAGTCGTATAAACCCATAGTACAAGGTGATCTACAATGATTACTGTGTTGTTTTTTCTTATCTTCAATAGAATGTCTATATCATCAGGCATAATTGAATATAGCGGTATAATTGAGTATAGCAGTAAACAATAATAGTAGTAAAAATAAAACATTGTAGGCAGTATAAAACTTCAAAGGCAGGTAATAATCAAACCAGAGTGGATATTCTGGTGAATCTTGTCATCTTCAGTGCAGTTGCCTATACTCTTAGACTTGATACTATCAATCATAACAGCTTTGAATAAAATCTGTCAATACAAAACAGCGATCCAACAAACCAGATTCGATTACAATCAGTCATGGTAAAACAGTGTAGGTTTTACAGAGCTTTAAATTAAGTTAATAGGAAATTAAGGATGATTACCATACTATATCCTGTTATTTTTGGGATTACTGTTTGTGCCCTCAAATCTAGTACAGGTAGAATGACTGGAACTGAATATAATACATCTAAGCAGAGTAGTGTGAGTAATGTGGGTTTTAAATCCTGGTGCACTATTAACAATATAGCATATCAAGGCCATCTGTGTTAGAGTTTCTAGTTATCCTTCTCTGCCTCATTTCTGCCATGCTATTTTCCTGCCTTTGTCTAGTTTTTTCCTTCATTCTACTGCCTGCCCCACTCATTGAGGCCTTTCTGCCACTGTTCCTAAAATCCAATTTTTTTTTCTCTGTCTCTAGAATGTCCTTCAGTATTCTCTGTAGGGTTGGATTGGTGGTCACAAACTCGCCCAGTTCCTCTTTGTCATAGAAGCACTTGTTTCTCCATCAACTTCTAGTGACAGTTTTTTTGGTAATTTTTTATTTAAAGAGAAAAAAGAAACAGGAAAAAGGTAGAAATATTACAGAATTTCAAGAAAAGAAGATAAACAGTAAGAAATCACTAGTTGATAATTTACATATTGTTCTTTTAGAAATAGTTATTCAAGTTACAAAATTAAAGCACGCAAAGTGGACACTCAAGCAGTGAAAGTGCGAACAGATCTGTTCAACAATCCAACAAGAACCTAGAAATATGGTTATCAATCCCACACACCTAAACATACATGCAGCTATATCTTTTATAGCATTTCCTGTTTCCTCTTTTTTTATAATAGCAATTATACATTTTAAAAATTTTATTTAAAGAGAAGAAAAAAGCAAAACAGAAAAAAAGGGTAGCAACAATACAGAATTCTAAAAGAAAGAAAATAAAAGGAAAATGAGAAAAAGCCCCACTAAGAAATCAGTAATTTGTAAATTACATACTGTCATCCTGGATGTAGTTGTTCAAGTTACAAAGTTAAAGGGTACATAGTAAACATTCAAACAGTCAGACTACAAACAGTTCTGCTCAAAGATCCAACAAAGATTCAGCAATATGGTCATCTATTTTACACACTCAAACATACATGCAGTTATATCCCTTAGAGCACTTTCTTTTCCTTTCTTTTTTACAATAGCAATTACATATTTTGGTTTTATTACACTTGTAGTTCTTACTTACTTTTCTAAAGACAGTTTTGAAGTTTACATCAATCTGAGCTGGAGGTTATTCTTTTTCAGGGCTTTGAATACTTCACTCCAAGCTCCTCTTGATCTGATGGTCTGTGTCGAGAAGTCAGCCATGATCTGATGGGTTTACCTTTATAGGTAATCTGTTTGTTTTCTCTGACGGCTTTTAATATTCTTTTTTTATGTTGAATTTCTGGCATCTTGATTATTATATGTCTGGGTGTAGATCTGTTTTGATTGTAGGTGGCTGGGGTTCTGTATGCCTCACACAACTGAATGACATTTTCTTTTCCCATGCTTGGGAAGTTTTCCTTAATTATTTCAGTGAATAGCCTTTGTAATTCACCTGTATGTATTCCTGCTTCTTTGTTCACATTTCCTATTCTTAAATTGTAGATGTTCTTGTCATCTTGTAAGCTTTGTATTGTTACTGCCTGTTTCCTTGTTGTTTTTAAGAGATTGTTCCTTTCATGATCACACGTTGCAAACTTGATAGTCTATCCTTAGTTTCTTTTAAGGAGTTTTGCCAGCTTTCAATGGAGTTTTTAATTTCCTGGTAGTCTCTTTGAATCTGCTTCATGTATTCTATATTTTCTTTATATTCTTTATCAAATGTTTCTCTCCTTTTTTTGTGTTCCTCCCTTCTTTCATCTGTATCTTCCTGAGAGATGCTTCCTGAGAGCATTTCTTTTATTACTCTACTCATATCCTGCTTTATCTGATTTAATATTTCAGTTTTGAGCTCCTCTACAAGGTCCCAAAGATACCTCTTAATGTCCATTGAAGCCATGTCTGATGTGTGTTTGCCGCCTTCAGTCTCCCTTGTTTTTCCCTCTCCTGGTTCAGTGTTCTCAGGGTTCTCGGCTGGGGGCCTCCTCCTGCCTCTCTCTCCTGTCATGGCCTTGGCTTCCTCCACACAGGTTACATTGCAGGTCCCAGCCCCCTTCCCTGTTGGCCATGTTTCCTCCAAAGCATGCTGGCGAGGGATCTCTGCCCTCTCCTGCCTGCTCTTGTCACTGAGGTATAAGCAGCGGCTGCCCCTCCCCACTGAGCCAACCAAACTTCAGGGGCCTTTCACCTGGTTAGTGCGTGCTAGGCACAGGGAATTGATTTGGGATGGCTCATTGGGTCCCAGCCAGGGGCATGGCCCAGCCCAAGCAAATCCCACAAATCTGCTCTGGGGAGGCAGCAACCAACTGAAGTCACTGTTGCTCCTTGTTCAGGCTCCTCCTGCCCAGTTCCAACATGTCACCCATTTGGTAGTGCCCTTCCCATGGTGATGGGGTCTCATTCCCAGCACCAACCATGGATTAATGAAGGTCCCTTTGCTGGCTCTGCTCTCCATTGGGCTCACCAACCCCCGACTTCAGCGCTGCTGTGCGTCCTGTGAGTGGCAGCAAGAATGAGTTTGGGCGGCTCTGCCGTCTGGCATGGATTCAAGCTGGTGCACACTTGGCAGGTCACCGTGAAAACGCTGTGTCTTGTAATTTTCAGCTGTTTCAGTTGTAGTCCCGAAGTATTTGATGAGCTTTTTTATGTTTTAATTTCTTCCTGTGTCAAGAGGATCCATCTCCCTCTGTCTGGGTCTCTCCAGGGTGTTTTATTCTGGTATATGAGTTGTTTCTCCTGGGAGGCTTTGTATTTTGTTGCTCACTGATTGGCCATCTTGTCTTCTCCCTGAAACTATTTCCCAAGCCATTTTCTACACACATTATTTCTTTAATGCTCTAGTAAGCCCTTATAATGTTTAGAATTCACTGTATGTGTCTGGGTAAAAATCTCAGCTTGAAAAATTTCATTAAGGTAAAAAATACAACCGATGTCTCCTTGATGTTGGGTCTTGATTGATGTGGTTTTTTTCCCCACAAGAATTGAGTGATTTCCATTGAGAACCCTAAACACAGGCCATAAGAACAGACCCAAGCTTTGTCTCCCATGATGAAATCTCATAAAAAGCTTGAATCTGAAGCAGGACAATTGTGCCAACTGTGCAACTTAAATGAAACTGACAACTGTGGTTGTTTGTGTTCAAAGGTCAAAATGTGTGGAACAAATCTTGCATTTATTCTCCTCTTGAACAAAACCATAGTTGTTAAAATGCTTTGAACAGAACCATAGTTGAAACTTGAACTACACTGTTACTAAGGTTTCACTGATACTCATCATTTACCTTCCTGTTGGATGGCACTTTGCAGGAGTACTCAGCATGTTTCTAATCAAACCTTATAAGGCTTGTCTCTTTGAGAAATGTATGAATGCACCTTGATACTTTTTAGGCTGAAATGGCAAAACCCAGAGTCATCATGTAAGTCATATGCAGAAGATGGAAAGCTGTATCAATTGTCAATTCACTTGAAACACTTTCTTGGAATGTATGATATGAAGGAAACACATTTTCATAGTCTTTAGACCACTGAATTATTCCGGTTTTTTTGTTTTTAACTACCACTATTTGATCTGTGGTGACAATTTAAAACAGACTTGGAAATTTATAAGCAACAGAAATTTATTTCTCATAACTCTCAAGTCTGAGAACTTTAAGAACAAGGCACTGGTAGGTTGGGTTTGGTGTCTTGTGTGACTGGGTCTTCACTGCTAGGATGGCACCTTGTCACTGCATGCTACAGAGGAGAAAACCTTTTTTTCTCACAAGATAGAAGGGTCAGAAAGGCAAGAGAAGGTGAAACTGCTCTGAATCCTCTTTTTTAAGAACATTAATTCATTTCCAGGGCTGGAACCCTATGAACTTTATCACTTTCAATAGGCTCTACCTCTTAATAGTGTTGCAGTGGAGATAAAGTTTAAACAAGACTTGGAGTCACAGCATTGTTCACACTACAGTGTTAATTGTTTATGCTCCCTTATGGCATATAGATAACTCAGATGATATTGGTATCCAAAGACACAAAGCATGATATGCTTCGCTTGTCAAATGGAAGCTCATGAGAGATAGGTGATAAATGGAATCCTAGCTGAAGACTGGCTTACACTGGGTAGGTGAGCATTTGCTAGTCCTCAAATTACTGGTGATTAAAATACTTGGCAATTTGAGTAACTACTACAACAAGTCCTTAATTTGTGAAGTAAGTGATATCAAATCGGGGAGTCTCTAAAACTGACTCCTCCTAACCCTCCCAACAAATATTTTAGATCAAAAACACAACATTACTCCAAGAGGTGGCTGAGATTAGTGCCACCAGGATTGACATAAAGGCTGAAGGCAGTGGAAGGTATCATAGTTCCATTTAATTAGCTAGTCTAGCCTCCACAAATTAGATGCATTCTGTAGAACACTTACAGTCTACAGCAAGATCTATGAAATCATGACAAAATTATAGTTTCTTGGGAGAAAACAGAAATATTGCTAAACTAGATTAATAAGGCTCCAGATGTTTGTTGTATGTAGCTTTTGGTTCAGCAAATGTGTTTTTTTTCTTCTTAAAAATGAATCAGAAACAGTTTGTATTTTCATTCAACTTTGCTTTGTGATTATATTAACTCTTACACACTATCATAATATAATCTAAAGAAATATGGACCATTTGGATGTCTGCAAAGCATCACTTTTACTTGTGAAATTGATGGTCTCAATCTGATTGGATAGAATGAGCAAGAACCAATTATTGTGGTAGAGATACTAGCAAGACACATGTACATCTGCAGATGGGAGATCAAGTGTATAGAGGTTCAGGGGTCTAGCACTTCAATAAAAATTATGGGGCATAAGCAAGGAGGTGTCTTGTTGTTTTGCTGGAGATGGAACTCAGGGCCTCACAAATGCTAGCAAGTGCTCTACCACTGGCTATACCCACAACCCTAATCACCATGTCTTACATTCTCTTTTACAAAAAAGTAAGCATAACACCCAATAGACCCAATTTAAAAAAATCTTCTTTGAATTATACAAGCAATACTTGAGAAACTTTGAATATTGCTCTGGTTCATATCCTGGTAGCTGGTATCGAATGGGCCCAGAACAGGTAAGTATATAGTCCAGCAGAAGCTTTTTCTCCCCCCTTTGCCCACTCTGTTTCTTCCCTACTTCCCCCATTGATTTTTCCCATCTCCATGAGTCTATTTTCTAGTTTCCTATCATCTTCCCTTTTTTAAATCTATTAATTTATTTATTTCACAAAGAAGAGAAAGTGTGATATTTAACTTTCTGATTCTGGCTTATTTCACTTGACACAAGTTTCATCAATTTTTCCTGCTACTGAATTCAGGAAGTGCTTGCCTGTGTTGTGTCTTCAGGTGTTTCCCTTATGCTACATTTCAGCATTTTTAAAAAGTTCTGTTTTTATATTTATCTTAGTACAAGGTAAGAGACAGGAATATAACTTCAATCTTCTAAATGTAAATGCCTAATTTTCCCAGTACCATTTGTTAAAGAGATTGTCTTTTCTCCAACATTGTATTTGTCAAAAATCAGATGGTTATAGATGCATAAAGTTGTTTCTGTATCTTCTTTTCTATTCTATTGGCCTACATATTTTTTAGGGGGAGGCTCTCTGCTTTGATTTTTTGAGACAAGGTCTCTCTATACAGTTCAGGCTGGCCTTGAACTCACAATGTTCCTCCTGCTTCAGTCTCCCAAGTGCTGGGATTACAGGCATGCACCACCACACCCAACTTTACATATTTGTTTTTGTATGAATTGTTACTATGGCTTTATAGCTTAACTTGAAATCCAATGTTTTGATGTTTTCACCTTTGCTCTTTTTGCCAAGTATTGCTTTGGCTATTCTGGCTTTTTTGATTATGAAGTTTAGGATTATTTTTTCTATTTCTGTGAAGAATGTTATTGATATTTTAATAGCCATTGTGTAAAATGTAAAGAGTACTTTTGATAATACTGCCATTTTCACAATATTCCCTTGACCCAAGACAAGGGATGTCTTTCTATTTTCTGATGTCTTCTTCAATTTCTTTCTCCAGAGTTCTATAAATTTTTTATTACAAAAGTCTTTCATCATCTGGGTTAGGTTGATTTCTAGATATTTATTTTTTCAAAGCCATTGTGAATATAATTGTTTTCCTGATTTCTTTCTTGGTGATTTCATTATTGGTATATGGGAACACTACTGTTTTTTTTTTTTTGTGTGTGTGTGTGTGTGTGTGTTGATTTTTGTATCCTATCCAATAGACCTTTTGAAGTTAAGGTCTAGTGGCAGAAAAAAAAAGATATAGGAGTGAATTAATGGCAATCCCCCAAGAGAGAACAATGATACAGGCTCCTGCAATTCTGGAGCAGGACCAAGCCACCTGCAGTGGAGAATTGTATATCTTTCTAAAAATAGCATGTCACTGGGCTTTATGAAAACAAAAAGTTTGGCCCTGGGGTTCCATGTAATCATGTGTCTAGAACCACTGCTTGTTAGCAAAGTTTCACTGGAATTGACTCGTGTAAGTCACTAGGGCCCAAAGTCCATAGTCCATCATCAAAATGAATTGATATATCCAATATTGAGCCTGGGTAGATTAAAAAGTCAGAGTTAAGCTTTATGAAAAAGTAACCCAGATTCCATGTTACCCAGTGTTATTCTATGTTACACTTAGATCTGTACCCTACTCCTAATCTCATATCTACAGATAGTCTTGTGTAATCAGATAAGGAAAAAAACAAACCTATAAGTTAACTTATGAATGGGTCAGCTTGATCTGTGGTTACTACCTGACAATGGATAGTGCCCACTTTTTGCCAACCTCAGGGTTAGGCTTGAAAGGCAGTGAAAGGAGAATATTTTTCCAAAGCACAGAGCCACATCAAACACCAGTTTAGAGCAGACACACTCTGAAGTTTCAGGAACTGGGCTTCAACAGTGTGGATTTCTGTGGTAGCTGTTAAAGTCTAGGGACCAGATATGCTTCTTACACCTTTCTTAGACTTTGGTGTTACATTGTAAGGTATAAATAAGACTGACATAACGTTTCTATCACATGCATGAGGTGGAAATCCAGTTCAGATTCAATTTGATTAAAATAAAATATAAAAAAAACTTATCATCTACATTTAGAGACCAAGATTTATACCTACTGTAATTTTAATCCACAACCTAAGGAAAAGTTCCAATACTTCTGATCTGCTCCCATATTCTGAAAAAATTCCTACTCTTAATCCTGTAGATCTGTGGGTTCAATTATCCATTTTCACAACAATTAAATTAAGACTTTATTATTAAGTAAGTTTTCTAAATTTATTTGATTGTATTCTTTTAATCCTGTTGCATTTTCTGGATTTCTGTGTTTTAGATGGAAATGATTGTGGGAAAGGGCCAATAAAGTCATTATTCTTCTCTTGGTATAAATTTATCAAATTGATATTCCTTTCATTTAAACATAGGAGAATCACTGTCTTAGATTAGTGACTTTTTGATGTTGCAAAAAATGATAGTGAATCTGGGAAGAATGGTAACTGTCCTGGGACACTTCAGCAGCACTTGCAGTCCTAATTCAGTCTATGTATTGGCTGAGCTCAAATGCCCTTTGATTCCATGCTGGGGCTGTGCCAATCTCTGTCCTCTGGGAACAGTGCACACACCATCTTTAAGGTGTTACCAAGTTAAGGCCTGTGTAAAATTTAGTCCTTTAATCCAACCAAAGAAATGATAGAGAGAGAATGAGGGTTGAATCTAAACCAATTCAGGCAGAATACCTACTAAGGACGGACTTTCTACCAAAACACTCTCAACTTCAGTATCTTTATTTATAATTGGAATAATGTTATTTACCATGAAGGACTGAGTATTTGGAAAAGTAAATGAGATACATAGGTATATGCCAATAACATATATATTATATATTCTGAAAAAAATTTTATTTTAAAGAAAATAAAACCAAGCAAAATAAAATAGAATAAAGCCAATCAAAGCAAACCAGTGTAAGTGACACAGGACTTTAAAACAAGATAATAGGAAATCAACAATGGTTGCCATAATGTTGTCCTCAAAATAGCTGCCCATAACTTCAGACATAGTAAAAATCAAACAAAACAGAACAAAATAGGACCAATAAAAACAAAATAATGAATGCAATAAAGGACTTCAAAACAAGATCATAGTAAATCCAAAATGGCTATCTTATTGTGTTTGAAATAGCTGCCTGTGCCACTGTATATAACAAAATCAAACAAGGAAAAACAGAATAAAACCCACTCAACAAAGCAATAAAAATGATACAGGACTTCAAAACCAGATAATAGGGAATTAACAATGGCTACCGCCTTCAGAAAGAGATCTCCTGTAGATACTACATTGTGTATTGTTATCTTCTGAATAGATGATCAGACTACTGGCTTTAGACCTGCAATGTCAATGAAACACTAAACACCATAAACATGAAATTGTATTTTACCTCAGTAGCTGATATTGCAGCCTGTGTTTCTCTGGGTCAGCTGGTTACTTATGGTGGGGAGAAGGGGGAGGTGTTGGCTCTTCTTGTTTCCCAGCCCACATGCTGGAAGGGTCTGGCATCTGGTTCTCCCTCCAGTGGTCCACACATGGTGCCAACTTGCAGGGAGGGTTTGCTTCTTGTTGACTCCTTGTTCTCTTCCCTCATAGTCCATGAGTCGTGCCAACTCACGGGATAAGGCTGTGTCTGGCTGTACATGGCACTGACTTGCATGGAGGGCTTGCTTCTTGTAGACTTGTTCTCTTCCCCTGAAAAATATATCTAAGAATAGCAAGATTAGTTATATTTAAGAAAGTTGTAATAGTAATAATAAATGACATTTTGAAATTTGAATAAAAATTATTCTATTGAATACATTATAAATTATAAAATTTCATGTAATAAGAGCCATTATTGCATAAATTCAGTAGACCAAAATTTTGAGACATACAGAAGTTATAGAACTTTCTTGGCATTCTATCACTAAATAAGGCTTCAAACCCAGGTATCCTGCCAAAAGGCTTAGTGCTATTAAATACCATGCCAAGTTGTAAGACTTTCTTCTGTAATGTAAAAATTACAAAGTTGTTAGATTATCTAATTATTTTAAATCCATAGAATGACTTTCTTATGCTTGATTTTAAACATTCAAAGGAAGTGCTTCCTTTGAAACCCCAAAGGAATAATTAAATTGATTGTGGATCTGGGATCATAAGACTTGTGAACAGTTTCTAGTTGGGTATTTATCACTCAACGTCTCTGAGTTTCCTCTGACATAAATGGAAGAAATTTGCTGTCTTACCTTGTTGAGAGGTATAAATGAGGAAATGGTTGTTAAAACACTGTATAAATCTAATTGTCTAAGCGATAACTAGCTTCTATTATGGCTTAATTGTGAATGTTCCTCAAAAGTGTAATGTGACCAGTAACATTTCTTTTTATACCCCTATTTTTGACTTTGGGAATGGAAATATTTATTCTGTGTTATTGTATATTAGTAGTGTTTTAATTTCTTTTTTGATTTTTGCAAGAGCTCACCACTAAGAGTTTGCCTTGAGTCTCAGAGATCGTGCTGATTCATTGGACTTCCACTTTTCAGCAATGCTGGAATTACTGCCTTGGTTACTTTTACAGATGGACTATATACTTTTTTGCACAAATAAATGAACAATAGCTTTTTAGGGGTGAGGGACAATATGTTACAACTTGATTTGAAATATCTCTTAAAATCCTCATGTGCCTGGATTCAGGGATTGCCATATACTTCAGTGCATTAGTCCATAGTGCCAATTTAGGGGCTCAGTGTCCTGTGAGGAAATAGGGGCTGGTCTGAAGAGATAGATCACTGAAGGCATGACCTGGACAGTAACATCTTCCTCTCTGGCTCCTTCCTTACCTCTTCTATCTTCCTAAGAAACATGACCCGAGCAGGTTTCTTATCTCTGGGCCCTTAAACCACACCATTTCTACCATCAAGCCAGTCAACCATTTATGAATGTATTCTGAAACTGTGACTCAAAATAAATCTCTTTTTAAAGTTATAGGTGTCTGATATTATATCTTAGCCATGAGAAAATTACTAAGATGATTGAATTTGTTTGAAGAATCTAAAATTGGAATTATAATGACTTTTCTCTCCATTGGATTTAGAAAATGCAGCAAATTACTTGGTTGTATTTCAGTGCATAATACACGATCAATTAAAACTTTTTAAATATCTGAATTTCTAGAACTACTTTCATAGTAAAAAATTACTATTACACATATATAATACATATATATGATAAATAACCATACTTCTAATCCCTATTAGCTCATCAGAAATAATGGCTTATGCTTTCCTTGTTTGATCATTTTTTATGCCTATATCTTGTAATCTGAGCAACTACTTTAAATATAACAATATTCAATATATTATTAACCACTGTTAATCTCCTCTTACTGTGTTTTGAAATTATGCATCATTGTTTTAATTCTTTTTCCATTTAAAAATAAAATTACCATGCAAAAATTACCAAGTATTAAAACAAAGAATGATACCATTTATTAATGCTTCTTGATTTTTATATGAAGCTTTATGAGAGGATGAGAAATAACAGTTATCTAGTATTCTGAAGGATGTCATTATGGAGTTGCTCAGGTGACTGACTAGGATGTATTATCATGTTATGCCTCATTCTTTTGGAGTAAGTAGAAATGGGTAAAATGTGAGACACAGAACTTAAGTCTTCTGCAAAGAAATTGAGATCACTATTACTATAATGAAAAACATGAAAATCCATATTTATTCATGGGTTTCTAATACACTTATCCAATAATATTAGATATCTTAGTTATTGCACTGAGATGATGTTGAAGATGATATACCTGGAAATATTCAACTCAGTGGAAAATACAGAATATGTATAGATGGAGTAACCAACATTGTAGAGAGCAAGTGATGTAGCTAGGAAATGTGAAGACAAATTCTAGGTGGGAGGAATCAATGTGACACAGTCAGGAAATCTTATGAGAATGAGGACAAAGACTGAAGCCCAGAAAAGCCTTTGGCTTTTGAGAACTTGTGAAAGAGTTCTTTAGGCAGGAAACCAGTGAGTTAACTCTAAACACCATCAGATGAATGACTGGACAGCCAGAGTCATATTCTGTCACAGAGAGGATTGCCAGAAACTCTATGGGTTAACTGCAAAAACCATCATCAGCCAAATGGCTGGACAAGTGATGTCATATGCCATTATGGAGAGCTTTGAACATAAACTGAGGAATTTTAAACATGTTATGAGGACATAAACATTGTTGTCAGGAAATAAACTTAGTTTATTTAGAGAGGGCAGTGAATACTTAAGTGACAGAAGTGTGGAAGAACAGAGGTTCTCTGTCTACCAGGAATCAACCCTCATCTGGTAGAAGAATAACTTCAGTCTCCTATGAAGTCTTGATTTTTAACATTATCAGTAATAAAAGGTTTAGCCAATTATTAGAAAATGACTTCAAATGTATAGGTATGTGTTTTCTTTGTTTTTCATGTAACAAAAAGGCCCCAAAATAGGCAGTCAAGGCTGTTGTAATGCCGCAAAGATGCCAGTATGACTTGGTTCCGTCTTCCTGTTTTTTCCACCTTCCCGGGAATTTTGGTCCTTACTGTCATATGATGCAGTCCATATCTTCAGACAAGCAGGCATGAAGAAGAAGAAAGGACGTACGTGAAGTGGGCAAAAGGACATGCAAGGAAAATACATCATTAAACAAAAATTCCAAAAAACTTTACCCATTTAATCTCTGCTCACACAAACTGGCAAGAACAAAGTTCACAAAGCTAGTTCTAATTGCACATTCTTGTAGAGTGAAAATTGCATCTAGAAAAATTGCTAGGGCAAGCAAAATTGAAGGTATGTTTACAGGAATGGAAAACATAGATATATATGAGTGTCTCTTTGGGCATTTGATTCAAGAGGTAGTCTTGGAGATTTGAAATACTTACTTAATGTCTATCTTCATTACTGTTCTCATTCCTGAGACTAAATACTTGTCATCCAAAGTTTAAGGAGGAAATGTTCATTTTGGTTCACAGTTTTAGAGATTTCAGTTTATAGCTGGCTACCTCCAAGATAGGGTGGCTTGGCAGAGGGGCATTGTGGAGGAGAAGGAGTTCATGGCAGGAAGAAGGCAGGAAAATAACAAAGCAGTGGAGTAGCAAGCAGCAAGTGAAGAGAGCAACCCTCTTTTTATTTCATTGTATCCAGGCTACACAACCTGAGAGTACTTGGCACTCATCAGCAGGTGGGCTATAGCTATGCTAACCCAATCAATGGCTTAACTTAGTAATCATGCAGCCTTAGTCCCAGTATCATATGTTTAATCCAAGAATCACATACTCTGGACCCACCCACCCCTGAAAAACCCTACTTATGACTCAGAGACATTTTTTGGGAGACATATAGACACAAGCTATAACAATATCTTTAAAAATTTGTGTTAATCTGAGACATTTGAATGTGTGTGTGTGTGTGTGTGTGTGTAAAGGCTTCAGAGCTTTATTTTAGGAAGTTTGGAAAAGATGTCCCAAGAGATGCTAGTCAGATGGCATTTTAAACTAATAATTTATAATATCCGTTTGAATTTAGTATTTTTATTCTTTCTTCTTAGTTTGTGTAGAAAGTAGCTTCCAGCCACTGTTTCCCAGTATGCTTTCACTAATTTTAAACATTGTAAGCCTAGTTATTTATACATATAAATTCTGATAACTCCACTGTCTTATGTTTTTAATGTTCATTTTATTTTTCCTCTGTCTGCCTTTATTATTAAATGTTTATTTTATTAGTACATCCTTTTGATGCTTTTAAGGCAAGTTAACATTTTTATTTTCTTTAGTGAAATAGTTAGACTAAATTATCTATATAACATTTATCAGAAGTTAAAATACTACTTCTCTATTACTAGTCTATTTTTCTTTTCTTCCTTTCTATCTCCCTCTTTTTCTCTACCTTTTCCATTTTTTAGCATTCTTTCCTATCTTCCAGCCCCATTATTTCCAGTCATTTATATTTATTGTTTATATATCTAACAT
>PVLA01001208.1:336124-389812 GCA_004027455.1 Hydrochoerus hydrochaeris | reverse complement strand
AGTGTATTAACTGAAAATTAAGAACATAACTTTTATAAAACTAACTTCAATAAATTTAAACAATTCTGGATACATTTCACAAATAAAACTTTAAAATTTAATAAATTTATTGATTTATTTTTAGGATATAAGATGTGGAAATTTACTGGAAATTTTCTGTACAATTTGGCTCAGAATCAATATAAAACAAGTATTGAATTAATTAACTAACTTGAAGGGAAACGTAGCTTAAGTTGATAGACTTATGTGGAAAATATACATAACTCCATGGAGGCAAAGGCCTTACAACTGTTCAACTATTGGACCAGTAGTGACCCCATGACTATTAATTTCTCTTCAATAAACACACCAAAATATTGTGTCCAGCCAGCCTCCACACACCTGTTCCAGTACCTGATAGTGGTTATTGTCAGTTGAGATGTGCTGTAAGTATAAACTCTTACAGCCAAAATAAAATAGAGTATTAAACTTGAATATTGAATATTTAACTTAATCATTTTTATTTTGGTCCTAGATCAAAATAAACTATTTTAATATGTTGGATCAAATAAAGAATTCACAGGTCTCTTTTGCTTTTTAATGTGGCTGTTAACATTAGAACATTAAGAAAGTTTCCTGCTATCTTCTGTAGGTGGCTCATATTTGTACATCGCGTTGTATTTCTATTGAATGTATATTCAAAAAGGAAGAAAAGATGACGTGCACACGCAGAGCCGGTCATTACACTGCCCATGTGCACAGCACAGAATCTGGTTCTGAGAATTACGACGCAGATGTGTGATTGAAAGGCATCCGGCGGAGATGGTGATTCTGGCAGCTGCACAAACATGTGACTGGTACATAAGAAAGAAGAAAGAAGGACTTCTATGTACAATAGGTATAAAAATACATATGTGTTCAGCAAAAAAAAAACCCTGGGAAAATATGAAAAATGATACTCTTTGTGAACATTTTGGAAGAACAACTTCGCCTTTTCAAACCCTCATTATTATGCTGCTTATTCCACAAATAAAACAAAGAGACAAAAGGCTGTTATAGGAAAAAGGGTTCTGGCCTCCTCTGAGTTTTCTAAACGGAGAATTTTCTAGCATGTCGCACACCCAGTGCCGAGTCAGCACTGACAGGGAGCAGTCAGGATTTCTGAGGTGGGAAATCAGGTCAGGACGTGGTTCTCACCGGGCTTTAGCAGACAGCAGTCAGCATTCTGCTGCCCCTCAGGACACAGACCGCGTGTTACGGAAGACGTTACATACACAATAGCCACACTGACGTGGGGCCGGGGGCCGTGAAACACTAGCAGCATAAACGAGGCCTTGCATCGCTCTGCCTGCCCAGCCCCGCTTTTCCTGTTGCATCTCCCTACACGAGGGTCTCTGTTATCCCTTCGTCCCCTCTCTCCGTGACCTGAGCATCACTGTTCATGTCACTCAAGGTCAGCTCCTCACAGTACTTCTTTTCCCCTCTTCCCCCTGCTGAGTAGGAAACTCCGTGAAGATACAAAGAACAACCATTTTCTTACCTATAGCGTAAGCACCAGTCTCGCTTCCATAGGATTTTCACCACCAACACTCCTGTGCTTTCCCATGCCGACGACGCTCAGACCCTCACCTCGGCACACTGGCCCGGGAGCCGCGCTCTGAGCTCTGTCTGGTGTCCCCCGTTAGCATGGCACTCTCCTTTGAGGTTTGGTTCAAGGGCCAGCTTTGAATAAACAGTTTCATCCACTGCATGCCAGATATTTGGGCAGAAAAGCAAACTGAGGGCTTAATTCTGACCAGCACACTGAATCCGTATGACCGAAATCTAGTCAGTCGTCAAGCAAGACACAGGAGCCCAAACCCCGGTGAGCATTCTCTTCTGCGCTTTCAGCAAACACATTTTTCTGTGGCCTTCACTTCCTACATAGCTCTCCACTTCCTCTCTCCACTTTCTATCTTCCCATCTCATAACTCCTCAAATCTTGTTCCACAATCCGTACTCCACTCTTCCACATAAGTACAGAAGACTTATTCCTCACATAGAGTCCCGCCATTCACTCCCCTCCCGGAAGTCCTTTACTCTAAATGATCTCTGAGTTGCTATTCCCTGAGGTCTGCAAAGTTCCCCTGACCGCCTTCCCCTGCTGGCCTTACCCCTCCACGTCTGCTCTTGTCTGCTCTTCACACCACAGAGCACCTGGTCGCTGCTGGCCCCCTAACGGCTGCCTGCAGGTGGCTTTTAGAGATGGTCTCTCTTCTTCATCTTCTCTCTGCATCTTTGACCATCACCTCCATCACTGTGTATAAACAAAGCATGCAGTTAAAACAAGCCAGGTTTGCTCTAGGGAATGATTAGAAAATTAGTCCTGGTGGAATTCAGCCTCTGATTCCATTGTTTTACCTGGATTCCCTTCACTTCCATAGTGTCTTCTGCCTACAGCTATTTATGTGTTTTCACAGTGTTTCAAAAACCAAGTGAAAATTTTTTCTCTGCCTGCAATTCCTCCTAATATATGGTGGGCACTCAATATCAGTCTGTAGAATGAAGGCACAAAGATTGCCAGCTCATTTCATTCATGAAGATGACTTTAACCCAGGTTTTTATGACCTACTGCTGATTGTGAAACTAAGAGTTTTTACTTAATCAGAGGACTCTTTGCTATTTGGGGCAGACTGCCAGTGCTAAGGTGAATAATTCTCATCTGTGCTGGCATGTTAGCTTGTGCACAACACAAGGTCTTGACACGGACTACCTGGAGAGGGGGAGAGCATACGCAGGCAGACATCAGCTTGGACTCATTCGGGAGCTTTCAAATTTATAAGATCAGTCAGGTACAGCCTGCAAAGGTAAATCCAGGTCCAGATAAATGGTAGCATTAGATATTTGAGTTTTGCAAGAAAAACATTTTCTGTTGGGTTGCTCCTTTTAAATACCATGACCAGAAGTGTCCACAGGGAAATCAAAGCAATGTGTTTTCCTTACTCCGCTTTGTTATATGTTCTATCTGTTTGGGTAGACAGAACACATAACAGATTGTCACATTGTACTGCTATTTTTTTATGAGTGTGGGTTTCCTGTGAGGCCCTCAAATATATTTTGAAACATAAGAGAAATAAAAGATCATCTCATAAGATTAGTTGGATAAAAATCTATGTTAAATTCACAAAATAGATGCTAAAACATTCATAAAGTATAGGCCTATTTGCATATATTTTCTTTTTTATACAATTACTTGTAGTAAGAACTAGAAATGAATATATTTCTACTATAGAAATATATTTCTATAAATGCATGTGTTTTCTTCTTTTTATATGGTTGCCATAAGAACTAGCAATAAATATTTCTGTAAACTGAGTAATACCTGGTTCTAAGTGACAGAAAGGTATTTCAAATGAAAACAGCATCTTGTCAAATAAAAATATAATTTAATGTAGTTGTAAAATGCTAAATTTCAATAGTTTGAAAAATTTCTTTGTGATTTTCTGATCAAGACCATTCTTGAATTTTTTTCCAATTTTTCCAGATGAAGTAAAAGATATATCAAAAAACTTGTTAAAATATATATTTCATTTTTTCACAAAAACAGACTTCTTCTGAAGGTTTTTACCCTATACTTCAAACATGAGTTTATTATATACTTTTTCTTTAAACATTGCTGTAATAAGCTTTATCACTGACCAGTTGACAAATATGTTCTAATTAGGCATTGTTACCAAGCTACTGTGCTAGTATGCTGAACTCAGATTCAAAGAATGCTTTCAGACAGTTAAAAAAACAACAAAAAAAAAAACAAAAACAGAGCTCAGACTCCGTGAAACCACACAGATGAGTCAGAAGGCTTGTTCCGAAGCTGTGCCGTGTTTAGATCTCCGTGAAAACCAGCCAGTGTGCAGAGGACAGCAATGTACCCATTAGTCACAAATCTCTCCTGACTCCAAGGGTGGCACTTACAGCCCCATGTCCACAGAAAGGTAACTGATATTTTGAAATCTTCCATCATGGCCCTGGGTGGGACTCGTATTCTCTGTCACCCCTTCTCTGATGCCATTGGGTGGCACTGATTCAAGCAGCTGAAGGCTAAATAATTTAAGTGCAATTATAAGTCAGGTTAAGAAATCCCCCATGGAGAAGCTTCCAAGGGGAAAGCTAGCAGGAAGCCACACCGGAGGCCAAACAAAAAGGAACCCGAGCCAGAAAGGACTCTGGAGAGAAAGGAGGCCTCCCTGAGGTTGGAAGCAGGGAAGTTGGACCTCACAGACTCCTGAGGCAACGGCTGGTCACAGCTGATTAGCTCACCTGAAGGTGACAGGGAGGAAAAGAAGAAAAATCCCTGCCTTGGACCAGAAACAAGAGAAATGCTCTAAGCTCATTAGCATCAGGGAGCCAAAAGGCTTTGTTCCCACATGAAATTAGCAGAGGGAGTTACAGAATAGTGATTGTCTTTGGAAAGCAGCCTTAGTGCCAGGACCTAGCTCTGGGGTCCTCATACCTTCTTCCTCCCATGGACAAAGGGAACCTTTGTCCTGAAAGCTCTGAGGTCAGCTAAGCTTGGTGGCATTTTCCCTGGGGGGTATGAACAACTTATGGAGGCAGTGAAAAATTATAAAGTGGTAAACAGTTTTTAAAAGGAAAAGCTTTTTAATACATACACAAAAAGAATCCTTCACTCATCCAGGCAAGTGTCTGGGACACAGTGTAAAAAAATAAATGTGTCAAATGTGTACTCTAGAAAAATTGTATTATCTGAGTCTTCTCACTGGACAGATCTGTAGCTGCACAGAAGAGAGTGTTTCTTCTGCTCGACAGATTTCTCTTCTGGATTATCTCAATTTGACAGAGGACATGATCCCTTAATGAAATATGTACACTACAGGTAGGGAAGCAAATTTCCTTCCATAGAGGCAGAACTGTTCTCTAAAGTGACTATCAGACTATCTGATTTCCATCTTGTTGAAGAATAATAAGGCATTATTAAAATACCGAGTCATACAGAGCAGAAACCAACACCAGGCTGGCCTGTTTGTGAAAGGCATGAAAGTGGTATTCTGTTTTGCACAATTGCTGCTTTTAGATGTCAGCACAGAGCTTAGTAACTTTTTCCTTTACTACTGTCTCAATCTAAGAAACTGGGTAAATTGGTGACACGGCACATTTGAAAGGAGTGTGGGGTGGTCTGTTTCACCATATAAGCCACAGAGCGTAGCTGCCATTCACCCTGGAGGAAGACCTGAAATGTCACCGTCTCCAGAGCAGCAGAAAGTGAAGCTCAGGCAGAGGCTTCTGTGGCTGTCAGCCAGGGGAAAGGAATCACACATGATAATACACGGTGCACAAGGAAAACAGACGGTGCAAACCCCAGCTGGAAATCACAAGCACAGATACTTCAAATCACAGGCAGTGAGGGATGACCCGGCTGCTTCTCTTAAGAACAACTTCAGCATGAGTGGCTGTGAGTTTTTCTGGGCTTTAAACAATACTTAAATTGCCTGAAGAAATATCATGGATTTAGACATGTTAGAGTAAATACGCGGTGCTTTTAGACTGCACTGAGTGAAACTACAAGTTGCTCTTTTGCAAGCAGCTGGCTGGCTCCTAGCTTTACTCTACCGTAGGCGTAAAGATCTTTGTGTGGGAGGCAGCACAGAGTCACAGACAGAGGTAACGACTGTGAGATAAACCAGAGCCAAACCTTACTGCTGCCTGTGCATCATGGAACTTTCTTGAACTTCATTTGATGTTTAATGAAACGGACAGAATAATAATCAAAGCTACATTAGCAGCTGTTTTGGGTATCAAATGAGAAAGTGCATGTCCCACACTGATCACAGCACCTAGCACAGGATAAAAATCCAAAAGCCACACAAAAAAGCAAAACACATAAACCAGGAGGATGTTAGATGTAGGGAAGGGCTCTGCAGATTAATTATGAGTAAACTCAGCCTTTCTTAGGTGAAGAAAAATTGCTGAATATAAGGTCACATTACTATACGGCAAAATAGGATTTTAGTCATTACTATTTACAAGACTACCCTCAAACTCAGCTGAGAAATTTATTATTTGTTGGGTTTTTTTGTTGTTGTTGTTTTGTTTTCTCTCCAGCCCTTTCTCAGGATGGTAAAGATCAGACAGTGCAACACGCCATTCTTGTTCCTCCCGGTATTTTACCACTTTGCTTTTTGTCACCCACTTCCACCTCTGTGCAAACTTTAGAAAATGCATCTGTTCAGATCTCATAGTCTCACATCAGGAAAACACAAGATAGAGAAATCCAACACAATAGCTTGAGGAGCCGCCTTCTCATTCACCTGAGGAGGCAGAGTGTGGAAGTTGAGGACTTAAGGAGACATAGCCAGCCAGAAGGACTGTCCATCCCTAAGGAGGGCCATGACTGAGCCCAGCAAAGAGCAGCCCCTCCTGACTCCCTTTAACGCCCCTGGGCACCGTGTGACAGTATATTTCTTCCAAAAATGTAAATTCTTCTAAATTAAGCCAAAACACCATAATGGCCACACATTTTCAGGAAATGCAACAATTTATGTTATAAAAAATTGTTTTAAAATGAATATGATTTTTGTATTTTCATGAATAAAATTATTGTCATTCATTTTTATCAGAGCTATACCATTTGATTTAAAGAAGTCTTTGCCTTTTGCCATGCAAATCATTATATATGTCAGCCTCAGACTTTAAATAATTATTTAAGATGATTTTCAAGAAGTTAGAGTACAATCTGAAAATTATTAATATCTGAAAATTGTTTGACATAGAGGATAAAATTCTTAAAATAGTTGAATACATTTCAAATATATTTTCCATGTTTTTCAAGATAGCAAGCAGAAGACAGAAAGACAGCATACATACATTTCTTAAAATCTTTTGAGTGGAAGACATCATTTATATATTGACTTACTTTCTATATATGTGGCCTCATAAAAAAGCAAAAATACTGAAGGGGACAGAAAGTTAAAAAACAACCATGACTTTTCCTGGACAAGTTGTTTCCATTCTAGAAGAAAAGTTTTTGCCTCTAAAATTTTAAATATTTGAGGATACTTCCAATTAGCTTCAGTCAATAGAATTTTTTTTTCTGAATTCCTTACCAGTTAGAAAGCAGTCTTATCTAAATCCAACCTTGAGGATGATACTTGTTAAATAATTCCAAAATGAGGTAAGCTGTCATCAGTCTGACAGTATCAGTGGTACAGAACTTGCTGAAGACTCCCTTGCTGACTTGAGGGCAAAGAAAATAGTGAGAGATTTAGTCACCTGGAGAAATTTTAAAGAATTGTCTTTCATTAATATTTATTTTTATTAGTGCCTGTTTCAGTACATAATGATCCTAGTCACTGTGAGGAGTTGGTCCATGCACATGTATGTAAGAAAGTGACTTTCACCTCTAAGAAAGGCTCCATGAACTATAATGATCTTTGTAGCCCCTTACCCTTGTGAGTTGGAGCTTTTAGAATTTGTTGATATTAAAATGAAAATTCAAAATCATCCAAATGTCAAAGTTGACATTTCATTGAAATTTAATTCTGAGAAACATAGTGTTTTATATTCTGTTTAATTTGTAGAGTTTAGGTTCATTCACTGCTACACACACACACACACACACACTTCTTTTTGAATGAAAATATGAAGCTTTTTTCAGAATCAATTTATGTAAAAGAAATAAAGTTTCATTGCAAAACTCAGCTGTGTGAAGTAATTGCTGTCATGATCAGATATGCATTTCCTGAAAAGGGATATGATGGACATTTATCAGATCTTCAAAAAGCCATCCATGTGAAAACATAAAACAACTTATTTATAGGGAAACTTCTGAATGATTTTTCTAAATATTGAGTGAGTAAATGAATTTAGGAAGTTTATGAGCTGAAAGATTTTAAGAAATAATTGTAATTAGTCTTGTAATTGCTCTTGCTAATAGATGAGAAGGATGAGACCTGTTCTAAAGCTGCTTGGAGAACGTCCAGGGTAAGGACCACAGGACAGTGAGCCAGCTGACTTCCCCGAAGGCAGATTCCTTTGTCTCGTCAGTTACATCTGCATTGGAAAATATGTTCTTCATTAACCAGAGATGCAGGATCTCGTACAGAAATTATTAAAACACAGGTCCTGGTTTGGAATGTGCAGGGCAGAGTCTGCGATTCTGCATTTCTAATAAGTTCCCACATAAAACCAGTATTGCTACTCTGTCACCTATTGAACCACAAAGCCTAAGGCTAACAATAAATGCTGTGGTGGGCAAAAAAGGGCTACATAAGGGTTGATCCGACTTGCTAATTTGTCTAGTTTGGGCACTTGGCTGACTTTTCTCCATTGCCTAGAGCCCAGGACAAGCGTTATTGCTTCCTATGCAAAGCCCCACCAAGTATTCTCCTCTCTCCTGTCTGCTCTCTGCCAATCATGATTATTATTAATCTTACTGTTACTGGTATTACTCTCATTCCTGCTCTGTCCTTGGCTGCTTTTAAATACTTCATAAAAAATGACTAGTTAATCCATCCTGCTGCCACATTAATCTACTTCCATGGCATTATTTTTATCATATTACTCTCATCCTCCAAGACTTTCAGTATTCTAATTTTTTTCTGAAACTAGATTCAGGTTTTTCCATGGGTTTTACCATTCCTCATTCCTGTTACGGTCTCACAGCTTCATAGTTGAAGCAAATTTCAGCTGACAGATTCCTTAGTGTGTAATCACTCATCTTACCAATGTAGACTATCCTATCAAAATTTCAGGATCCTCTTCTTTGTTTTATTGTTTTGAGGTGCTGAGGGCTTAGCACAGGGGTTTTGCATTGAGCTGCAACACAACCTTTTGTGTTTTATGTTTTTATTTTGATACAGCAAATCACTCAATTGCCCAGACCAGCTTATAACCGTGAACTTCTCATCTCGGTCTCCCAGTGCGCTGACACATGTGCAGCCACTGCGACTCTGGGATCCTCGCTGGCATGACTGACTAACAGTTATTGCCACTCTTCCTGACACATCTTTTTTACTTCTGAAATGGTGAAGCATGCCCAACCTCTATAGCTACATCATAAATCTCATTTACCACTCTTGTCTTCTCAACTACTTGATGAGAGAAACATCTATTTTGAGCTTTGAACATAAAACCTAAAGTTTTCGAATAGTCAAATTCTGATTATCTAGTACAGGCATCAGTAATACTTAGCAGAAGAATACTGACTCTTAATGTGGTAAATCTCACTCTATTTACTCTTTCCTTTTCTGTGCAAGCTGGATTTCCCATTGCTGGAACACAATACCTGCCTGGAACCCACAATGTAAAGGAAAAACTTACGTTAGTTCACAGGGTTCATAAAACTTAGTCAGCCTCCATTGGCTCCAAAGCAGAACTGCTTGGCAAAAGGCGTAACAGAGGAAACCACTCACACTGCAGTGGCCAGAAAGCAGAGAGAGGAAATGAGGTGCTGTGGACAAGAATGCAGCCTTCCGGTCCATGCAGCATTCACTCATGGGCAACCTCATGCTCTCGTGTTCTACACACTGAATGTAGCCACCCACCAACTCCAAGGGTACTCTGTATTTCCCCTTGGCATGAAGCAGTAGAGGTGGCAACCAACCAATGGACCTGATCATGGAGGAGGGTAATGTGCCAGGAGAAAAAGGAATCCCTGGAGGAAATAATGAACCTGGCTAGCAGTGAGAGCACCCCCAAAATCCCACAGCTATTGTAAAATGTAAAAATAGTATGGGTTTTACTGTGAAAGTGAATCTCCCATGACAGGCTAGATTGAAGAACGAACCCAATGCAACGTTGGCCATATTGGCAGACAGTATTTAATCAGGCATCAACTTGGGAAGGGTGTTTGCTTGTTTGCTTATTTGTTTGTTTGTTTGTTTGTTTAAAATGAGCCACAGAAGAACTACAGAACAACTTCACTTCAGGATTTCCAGTGTTACACCCTCATAGTGACTGGGTGAGAGACAGCTATAGAGACCACCTCAGAGAGAGTAGAGGCAAAGCATAGATTTCCTAAGTAGTTTAAGCTTAAGCATCACAGGATATACATCCCGATCTCCAAGTTAAGAAACCAGGTCTAGCAAATATGACCTTCATAATTGATTAGATCTGAAAGTGCTGGCATTAAGTCAACAAATCTTGAACCTCTAGTCTGGTGCCTACGTCTGACAGAAACCAGAGTCTGGTTGAATTCCTCGCCTACCTAGTGAGCAAGAATATGCCTCAACTTGGACAGTGCACTGACAGAGGGACATCTAGAGCAGAAAGTAAAACTTACAAACCCACAAATCATATAGGTAGATGAAAACCTTCTGATTTGCTAGATTCTAAGACTACAGATCCTGGAATGACATCACTCAGTCAACAGACAGAGGAAATTTTCTTTTGGACTATATTTTCCATTTCCTTTATTGAGTCTTTGGAGGTTGAGGTTTTCTATTAACCATTTTTTTCCTTTCTCCTTTTAATTCTTTTTTCCTCTTATTTTTATTTTTATCTTTATTTTTTCTCCATTTTTATTTTTTTGTTTGACCTTTTCAAATACCTTTATTAAACAGTATTCAAGTCCACTTTTTTCTCAATAAGATCTTTCATCTAATTTTTCTCTCTTTGTCTCTTCCATTCATTGACTTTTCAAATTCTACTTTATTCATTCTCCATTTTCCAACCCCTTTACTTTTGCTAGCATAATCAATAATCTTTATGAATGTTTAAATAGATATCTCTACGTTACTACTGTTGAATACTGTTCTACCATTAGTGGAGGTGTGGTTGTAGTATTTAGTAGGTATTTGCTCTATGTCAATATTAGATGTTAGTGTTTAAACTATGATTTTAGATCTGTTTTCTATGGTTAAGGATGGTACATTACTGGAATTTAGAGTATGTCAATGTTCAATTTGTCTTTTATGCTGTTTTTGGTAATTTTATTGCTAAGATGGCATAGTTGTTTCTATTAGTTGATTTTTTCTGTATTCCAGCCTCTGAAACTTCTGTGTCATAAATAATATTGTGGCCCATTCCGAGAGAACTGAGTTCTGAGCCAAATGCACTGAGCCATATTTCCTTCCCAAATAAATGGAGGTGGTTGTATTTTGGGACAGAAGCAAAGACCAACAGCCATGCACAGAGTGCACCACTGAAAAGCAAACACTTCCTAAAGTGGCCTCCGTATTAGATATAAAATCTTCCAAAATAATCAACCCATAAACTGTAGCAAAAAATAAAAAAATCACAGTAGAAATATGAGAACATGAGCAACAAAATGCCTTCAAAAAAACTCTCAGTTTCCCCAAAGTTGATGCATAGTACATAAAGGAGGGAGGTGAAAAGTCACACAATTCAATTATTCAAAAGGATGACAGAAGAAACTTTAAAAAACATAAGGTTCTCTGAAAGCTGAAAGAAGACAAGGCTAATCAGATAATGGACTTACCAAGCAAAATGATTACTGAGTTCATGGATGACACTAATAAAAAGCTAGCTGAGCTAAATAAAATATACAAAACATGAATGAAAAGTTTAGCAAATAGAATCCATGAAAATATACTAATCAGAAATTCAAGAGATTAAAAATTCTGTTGAAACTATGGGCAGCAGAAATGGACATGAGTGCATAGTTTTAGAACTAGAAGATGGGGCTAGTGTTGGAGATTAATTACTTGGAAATTCCATAAAGAAAACAAGAGAATATGAATAAATGGATGCAATACTACTGGATGATACAAAGAAAAGTAATCTAAGATTAATAGGATATTATGAAAAATCAGAAAGCAGCAGAAATTGTATAAAAAACTTATTCACAAAAATAATATCAGAAAATTTTCTAAATATGAGAAAAGAGTTTAAGTGAGGTATACAGATATGTGAGGTATGTACATTAAATACCAACAATCAGAAAAGAAACTTTCCATGACATGTCATAGTCAGAAACACAGATGCCCAGTAGTAGGTCAATTCTTAAAAGCTATTAGAGAAAAGCAACAAATTACATATAAAGGCAAACCTGTTACAATTACAACAGATACTGCAACACAAACTTTAAAGGCCAGAGGAGCTTGGAGCAAGATTCCTCAATCCCTAAAAGACAACTTTGACCCACACTGATATATATCCTATATTCAAAATTAATGGAGAAACATTGTTTTTTCCAGACAAAACACACCTTAATAAATTTATGATCACCAAACCAACACTCCAAAAAATTATTAAGGATGTCATAGAAAGACTCAGTAGAGACAGCAATGTCAAAATTTCTAATAGAATAAATACATCAGGCAGTGTGAGCAGTTAAGTAGAAGAGATGGAAAAGTGAATAAGAAACAGGAAAATAGTGCAATGAGAGGAATAAGTCAATACTTTTCATATAACTATTAAGGTGAATGATATCAATTTCCCAGTGAAAATACACAGATTGTTGTGAAAGAAACAAAATCCAATGGTACATGTCCGCAAGGAACACATTTATCTTTAGAAAATATTCAGAGACTAAAAGTCAAAGGTGGAAAACAATATTCCATGCAATAAGAATCCAAAAATAAATATGACTATCTATCCTATAGTGTTGTTTAATATGGACAAAGAAAAAAATCAACAAGAAGAGATAGCAATTATAAATATAGATGCACCAAGTATCAGTGCATACAAATTCATGAAATAAATAGTATTGGATATAAAAGATGAGATAAACATCAGCACAATTATAATAGGGAAAAGTGATACTACATTGTCACAAAGAAATCTAGGCAAAAAATTAACAAAGAAATATGAGAGTTGAACCAAACTGTTGAACAAATGAATTTAATAGGTATTTTCAGAGTGTTCCCTTCAACAATAAAATACACATTCTTGTCAGTACCACATGATATTTTCTTCAAAACTGACCACATACCAGCTATATGAAAAGTATCACATACTAATTATATTAAAAATATTGACTTATTCCTGTCATTGCACTGTTTTCCTGTTTCTTATTCACTTTTCTATCACTTCTACTTAACTGCTCACACAGCCTGGTAGATTTATTCTGTTAGAAATTTTGACACATGGTTAAGAAAATGCAAAAGATTAGAAATTATTCCATGCATATTATCAAATCACAACTCAGTGAAATTAGAAGTCAATGACAAAAGAAACTACAGAAATTATTCAAATATATGGAAATTAACCAATATACTCTTAAGTAATCACTCTGTCACAGAATAAATGAAGGAAGAAATTAGTTTCTAGAGTCAAACAATACCAATATTCCTACCATAATTCAAAGAATATAATAAATGCAGTAGTAAGAGAGAATTTTATAGCTGTGAATGCCCATATAAGAAAAATAAAATAAGTCCAAATAAATAACTTGAGGATACTCCTCAAAGTCCTAGGAAAACAACAAAAGATTAAAATTCAAAACTGGAATAGGATGGAAAATATAAAGATCAGAGCAGGTCTTAATAAAATTGACAATAAACAACAGAATAAAAGATCAATGAAACAAAGAACTTGTTCTTTGAATAAATAAACAAAATAGAAACCCCTTTAGCTAATCTTCCCAAAAGGAAGAAAATTCAAATCAATACAATTAGAAATAGGTGAATCACAACAGACACCACAGAAATCTTGAAGATTATTAGCAACTATATCAAGATCTTGTACTCTAATAAATTAGAGAATTTTGAAGAAATAAAGTGATTCTGAAATAAATATGAATTATCAAAACTAAAACAAGAAGATGTAACCCTGTCAATAATCTAACAATTGGTGATGAAATCAGAGCAGAAATAAAAAATCTTCAAGGAAAAATCTAGAATATCATAGATTTACTGCCGAATTCTCCAAAAACACGAGGAAGATTTAACATCCGTACTTCTCAAACTCTTTAATGAAATTAAAAGGGCAGAAACACTCCCAAAGTTATTTGACCCAAATTGATATAGCGTATCTTCAAAATTATTGAAAGTTATTTATATGAATTAGCATCATCCTAATTCCAAAACGAAACACAAATCCAACCAAAAAACAGAAAAATCTCTTTAATGTACTTAGATGCATAAATCCTCAACAAGACACCAGAAGGAGAATGCAAATATTATCAAAAATATCATACATTATGACCAAGGCAATTTCATCCCTGGAATGCATGGGTAGTTAGATATCAGCAAATAAATAAATGACACACATCACAGAAACAAGGATGAAAATTGTCTCAATAGGTCCAGAAAAAGTCCATGATTATCTCAACAGATGCAGAAAAAGCCTTTAACAAAATACAATTTAAATTCATAATAAAAAAAAACCCTCTAAAGAAAAGTTATAGGAGGACTTTAATCTCAATCTAGTAAGAGCCATTTATGACAAACATACCACTAACATCATATTAAATAAAGAACAGTGGGATCTTTTCCCTCTAAAATCAGGAATAAGACAGAGATGACCACTTTCATTGTTCCTGTTCAATATACTTCTTTTTTGCCTTTATTTTAAAGAGAATAAAACCAAGCAAAATAAAACAGAACAAAGCCAATCAAAATAAAGCAATGTAAGTGACACAGGACTTCAAAACAATATGAAATCAACAATGGTTACCATAATGCCTCTTGTTATCTTAAAAATGGCTGCAGATACCTTGAGACACAGTAAAAGTTGAACAAAACAGAACAGAATAAAACCAATAAAAACAAACCAATGAGCACAATAAAGGACTTCAAGACAATAGTAAATCCAAATCAATATACTTCTTGTAACCTTAGAATAATCAGGCAAAAAAAATTAACTAATTAAAATAAAGTAAAATAAAATATGTAAGGTTAAGGTAAATTTTCTTTATTTCCAAAGTATGCAGTGCTTTACACAGAAGACCTAAAATATTCCACCATAAGCTAGCATCCAAATTCAATAGTGTATCAGAATACAAAGTCAACACAACAAAAATCAGTAGTGTTCCTGAACACTAATAATAAACTCACAGAGAAAAAATTAGGAAAACAATACCATAAAGAAAAATTCAGTACTTAGAAATTAACCTAACCAGAGAAGTGAAGCACCTACACATTGAAAATTATAGGACTCATAAGAATGAGATCAAAGAGAGGAAATAGGAAGTGCTATAAAAGATATAACTGCATGAATATTTAAGTGTATAAGGTTGATAACCATACTTCTAAGTTCTTGTTGGATTGTTGAACAGATCTGTTTGCATTCTCACTGCTTGAATGTCTACTTTGTATGCTCTAATTTTGTAACTTGAACAACTATTTCTAAAAGGACAATATGTAATTTATTAACCAGTGATCTCTTACTATTTATCCTTTTTTTTGAAATTCTGTAATATTTCTACCTTTTTTTCTGTTTTTTTCTCTTTAAATAAAAAAAAAAAATTTTTAAATTAGACCAAAAAGGACATTGGAAAACAGAAAGACATCCCATTTTTGGATAAGAAGAACCAATATTTTCAAAACAGCCATACTTCCAAAACTGATCTACATATTTAATGTAACCCCAGCTCAAATACTGGTAGTATTTTTCACAGAACTAAGAAAACAGTACTAAAATTCACATAGGATAAGAAAAAACCCAGAATATCAAAGCAATTCTGGGCAAGAAGATAGAAGCAGGAGGCATCATAATCCTGAACATCAAATTATACTACAAAGTTATAGTGATTAAAAATAGCACCGTGCTGACAATAAAACAGACTTGTGTATCAATGGAACAGACTAAAGGATGCAAAACAAGCCCGGGTACCCTCAGCAACCTCATCTTTAACAAAGGGGTGGAACACTTTCACTGAAGAAAAGGTAGACTCTGACAAATGGGGCTGGGAAAACCAGCTATATTCCTGCTGAAGACTGAACCAAGGTGATCATTTCTCACCAGGCACTAAACTAAAATCAGTATGAGTCAAATATCTAAATACAGATACAATGTATTGGGAAACAAAATATGTACAACACGGGGAGCCACATGCACAGAAAAAGAGTTTCTGAAGACCCTTAGTTGCACAAGAAATAATTCCAAGAATCAGAAAATGGGATCATATCAAAGTGAAAAGTTTCTGCATAATAAATGAAACCACCAACACAGTGAAGAAACAAGAATGTTCTCTTCCAGATCGCATCCCCAGTGACTAACTTCTCAGGAGCGGGTCTGAACTCTAACACATGAAAGACCTCAGGAGAGCATTTTAGACCTAAAGGATAACAGCTACTCCCCAGTGATAGCATGTGAGCTCCACCTTCTAACCTACGTACAAGAGTCTCTTAAAATCTGTGCGTGCGGCGAGAAGCCCTGCAGAGAGGATGGAGACCAGGAAGGCAAGGATTTCTATTAAAGTTCAAACAAAACAAAACAAAAAATATATAGTCCTCTTGTGAAGACAAATCCCACGATGTGGGTGAGACATTGTCATGCAAACAATGTGTGCTATTCCGAGATAAATCCAGGAATAATCTAGCTGTGAGTCACCACCTCTCTGCTAAAAATACATGCAATTATTAGCCACCTTCTGGGACGTACATTTTTAAATAGGTATCTCTTCGTTGGAATTTCAAGGTGACTCTTCATTAACTGTGGCATCACTCCCTACAGAAACCAGCATCCATAGGGAGAGCTGAAGTTGCAGTGAACAGCTACCCCTGGACTTGGCTCTTTCTTCTGTGAATGCCCAAGAGAGTTGCTGTGTTGCAGGGATCAGGAAACTTTTGCTCCCTAGGACTGCGCAGAGTGGGTTCATCCCTCCATTATGTTAGGTTATGCTTTAGGTCTAATATGTAACATCCACACATCCCAATTCCATTCCTGTGCAAGACTGGCGATAACCACATGGATTATTCATCACATTATGACCTGAAAATTAATGAAAGAAGGAAGACTTCTAAATAAGGGAATTAGCAATGACTCAGAATCTGGTACATCTGGGGAACCAACAAACTGACACGGCAATCCTGGGTGGAAGAAACCTTTAGTGATGGTATCATGAAACCATTCAAGTAATTATTAGAGATCAAATTATGAAGGATCTTGCATTATTGCATTTGGAAGGAAAAGTCTCAATCACAAAAGCAGTAAGCACAAAGGCGACAAGTCTCTCTCACCCTGGACTCTGTCACACAACGTGGCAGGGGATGCCGCAGGGTGTGTTGGTTTGGATTCTCCACTGGCTTGTGGAATGAATATCCTGCTATGGAGAGGGTGATGTGCTCTGAAAACACCAAAGGGGGCTTCTCCAGAGGTGAGATGCCTAGACTGTTTTCCGTCCTTTCTTCCCCCATGCACTTGTAATCTTACCTATTTGCTTATTTACTCCAACTTGATAGTCAACTGGGTAAAAGTAATAACTTTTTCAGACCTGTGTGCATTCAAATGTTTCACAAAATACTTGACATTTATTAGTTAATTAATCACTGTGCTGCACAAATGAATATAGTCCTCATTTCCCATTGGTTTTACCAGTTTCCAACTTTAGGATTTCCAGGGGTATTAGGACATTGTGGAATTTCTGAAGAATTTATCGCCATTTGTGTCTAATAACCAACAATGCAGCTCTGTTGTTGACCTAGAAATTCCTTGTATGAGACTACATTGTACTGTGTTGTCCTTATAGCTCTAGGGAAATATGTGCATGCTACCCCAGTAATTTAGAAAAGGCAGGGGGGTACCATCCTTCCAGACCTTACTTGTAAGTTAAAAATAATCTGTGTACAATAAACAAAATGCAGATACTCAAAAGTACTTTAAAAAGAAAGAGCAAGCTTTTCTTTTATTGCTGTGTTTGCCTCTGATCCTCACTGCTCTGCTCAAAGACTGAGGCAGAAGAGTCACAAGTTCAAGGCCAACCTGGGCAACTTAGCAAGACCGTCTCAAAATGAAAACAAAATAGGTGCAGATACAGCTCAGGGCCTCCTGGGTTCAGTTCTCAGTACCACACAAAAGAAAAGAGAAAAGAAGAAGAGAGGAGAGGCAAGGAGAGAAGAGACGCAGAGAGGAGAAGGAGAGAGAAAAAAGAGTAATGACAGGAGGAAAGGAAAGGGGAAGGAAGAGAGAAAGGAAAGAGGAAAGATTTCAGGTCAAACAAACTGCATCAATTTATAAGAGTGATGACACAATGCCATGTATTTAGGAAAACTCTGCTGGCTAGAAGGAGAGCTTCTCTCACCACGTAAATGCAACATGAATGGCCGAAAAGAAAAAGTGTCTTGTGTCTGTCTAGGAGGAATCTGGGAATGAGTTCCAAGGTCCGGTGGAAGTGCAGAGTATTCTTCAAATTACCGTAACCCCGAGGCTTCCTGGGATTTTCAGTGACTCAAATGGATCCATGACTGTGATCTGGCTTGCAGTGTAGACCTTTGTACAGAGTCGCCATTCATGCCATGTGAATGCTTAGAGCTCTGTGACCATGGAACGCCTGAGTATATATTAATGGGTTCTTTGTTTGTATACAATCCTGCATCCAATTATTGTCAAATCTCTGCACAACAGAGCTCTCCCCATGTGACGAGGAAACCAAGCTTCTGAGATAGCAAAAGTAAGGGTTTCACTGGTCACATCTGCTCTGAATATTTTTGTGTTATCATTTTCCTTTTAAATACCACAACTCCTTTATAATGTCACCTGCCTAGTCATAGCAAGAAATACAAATATTCAGCAAGACTCCTCCTACGTCCCCGACTCACCAATTTAAGTCATCTATGTTTTACCAATGTTCCATTCGTTCCCTTTGTGGGATATATACACAGACACATGGTAGACATTTATATACATCCACATCTGGTCACATACCTGGTTACATGTGCATACACATGGATCTATTAATGCCTGTATATGTATCGAGCTACACAGGCGCATCTGTGTGTCTGTGGGTCCATGTATGTGTGTTTCTGCATGTGTGTGTATGTAAACTATCTTTCTACCTTAAGAGTAAACACCATGTTTTGAATTTTATTCTCTCTCTTTCAGCCGGATCCTTTGTTTCTCATTTTGCTTTCAACAAAATCGTAATTTTGAAACTAGGTCATTCTGACTTCAAAAGTACTTTCTGCTCTTTGTTTCTTGTATTGTTCTTCCCTCTCTTAGAATGTAGGCTTTTTGAAACCTGGGTGCTTGTCTGCGCTGGGATCAGCTCTCTCCCGCAACCCTGGAATCATGTCTGCTCACACTCTGCAGTCAGTTAATAGTGGCCAAATAAACTCACGGACAAATAACTGAACTCCTCTTCTGCCCCCAAGCGGGGTAGAGGCTGCAGATTTGTTTCTTCTCCTTTTTTATCCCTGTAACCTGACGTCTCCACCCCACTCCACCTTGCAGATGACATGATTCTTCCTGACTTGGAACTGACTAACTTGTACAGAAAATGCCTTCTTGTTTTCATTTATTCATTTCTTGCTGACTTATTTTCGAGGATTTCTCATCTGGAAATGTTCTGGCTATTTCTGGTACATCTCACACGGGAGGCTGAAGGGGAAAAAATTTGGTGCTATTATCAGGCCCCACATGACCTGTTGTCAAACACCCGCAGGCCAAATCTAATTTATCTTTTGCCTTTTGGGCATGAATTATCCCAGTTTTCTGTGTTCAGTAGCTTAGTCTGGCTCAAATCAAAGTTCTTCAGCTAACAAAATCTCTGTGTTCAGTGAACTTCCTCATCGGATTCTCTTCTAAGGGAACAGGTTGCATCTTAGAGGATCAAAATAGCTGGTAGGCATGCTTTCTCCTTCAGCCTGCCTCCTGCTCTGCCGAGAGTTGTTGAACTGCTTTTCCACAAGAAAATCTTCCATCTTTGCTTCCCTTTCCCTGACCCCAGATCTCACAATGCTAATCAATAGACTGTCAGACGCGCCCCTGGGGGAGGATTTCCGAGCTGCTGGAAGCTGCTGCTGCACCTTTTTCCCTGTTGCTCTCTCTCTCTGTAAGGCTGATCCATGGAAATCAGCAAATCAGGTTTAAATTTCTGACCTGTAACAGTTCGCTCCACCGAGTTTGGTGCCCGCGGCAGCCTTACCTTGGCTGTGCTGTGCTTTGGTAGCTGCCGCAAGCTTCCAGGGTTGCTTTTGCTTTCCAGGGCCCGCTCTTGAAGTCTGAGTGTGGCTCTGAAGCTGTACACTGAGAGACCCTTTGAAACCATCTCTGGGGTTTATTCTGATGCGCATCTCGCCCCAGCAACACCATGCTAAGGAGGTGGGGTTCGTCCTAGGTGACGGCCGCTGTGAGAAATGAGCCCTTAATGCTATCTTAGCTAGCAGGTGTATTCTCACCGGACCAGAGATCTGGATTAGTTTGCCCTCATTGTCACACTGCTTGTAAAATAATAGGTCAATCATCTCACTGAACCATTCCTGGGTTTATTGTGACCCAGGCTTCGGTATAAGCAAGAGAAAGACTGGAGATAACGGGTTCAGTTAGTTTTCACTTAAACCTAAATGAGGGAGAGGAAGAGAAAGCAGAGGCTGCCCCTGGAGCTTTGGGAGGACTTAAATGTTAGCACTAACATATTGAACCTAATTCTGGGCTTCAGAGGCAGGTAGGGCAATCACCCAGGAGATCAATGCCCACCTCCCCTGGGCACAGACACTCACCTGCCTTTCCCATTCCATTCCCCAAATCTCATTTCTGACCAACTGCCCAAGACAGAGAAGAGTTGTTGTTGTTTTGTTCTTCTTCTTTTTCCATGAAAAATTCATTTAGGACATAACATCATAATTCTCCACTCCCACTCATTTTTCTTCTTTTTGTGAAAATCAATAACCTATAGGGCTGGGTTTTATGAAGGCTGCAGCAGTTAGGAGAAAATAAAGGAATGAATCTTAGGCTCATCGTATTTCACACACCCACCTGCTTACCGGTAGCCTTTGTGCCAGCCAAGAAAGACTCAGGGAACACCTGGGTATGACTGCCATGTGTGTGGATTGTGCACGTGACAGGGCACAGAGAAAGAAAGTGCAAGAGAGAGAGAAAGAGGGAGCAAGAGACAGTCAGGCAGACAGGAGACAGAGGCAGGGACAGAGAGAGAGAGAAAGGCCTATGGTCTGGTTGCCACTTTATTCCATGAGTAGCAGACAACTATTAAATACATACTAAGTAGCTAATAATTCACTATTTTTTTTCTGTTTTTGATTTTGTTTTTGTTGGGGGGGGGTCTTTTTGAGACAGGGTCTCACTATGCGGTTCAAGCTGCCCTTGAGCTCACTTTGTAGCCCAGGCTAGTCTTGAACTTGCAGTGATCCTCCTGCCTCAGCCTCCCAAGTGCTGGAACTACAAGTGTGTGCCACCATGCCCAGCTCGTTGACTAACTTACTAACTGAATAAATAAAGGAGGTCAGAAACCGGCATTCAGCCACAAATGAGAGGACTCTGGTGGGAATATATTAGGAATCTACCAAAAGTCTCTCAATGTTACGCTAATGAGATGAAGAGAATTTCTACCTCTCTAATCATAAGGTGTCATGATCAGAGTCATCTTGAAGGTAGGATGATCTCGGTCACCTTCCTGTCACTGGATGCAATGCTTGACAGCCACAGTGTAAAAGAGGGAATCTATTCGGATTGACACTCTCAGTTCATGGGGAGCTGGCTGGAAGGCCAGAACAGCATAGCAGATGGGTCTGGCAGAGAAATGGGCACATAGTCCATGGCAGCCAAGAAACCGAGAGACCCGGCAGCCAGAGAAGGTCCCCTGCTCCTCACAGCAAGTCTTCTATACCATCCCCATTGTCTGGTCACCTCCCCAGAGCCCCAGCTCTGCACACGAGACGTGGGAGGACAGTGCACAAATCTCAGCCCTAAGCAGAATGTGTGAGGCAAGGGAACAAAGCCGATGCATTTACAGAACAGCATCTGCCTGTGCCCGGCGTGTGGGGAAGGTGAGGCCGCAGGTCAGGACTGCGGTAAGGGAGAGAGGGGAACAGTAAGGGGTACTACATCAGAGAAAAGGGGCAGCGGCTCTAACAAAAGGTTAGACTGCGGGGCGGAAGATGAAATCATGCAGGAAGCCACTTCCCTGCAATTCAAAAAGTTATTATCCCTTCTGGGTAAATTTTCCATATGGTTAATTAGTACCTTCTCTGGATTTTTGCTGCGATTTGTACATGTTTTGTGTAGAGTCTGCATTGTAGGCCTAATTGCTATTTATTTGCTTTTATCTTTCTTTATACTGAATTGCTAGCTTTGGGGGAAAATATCTACTTCCAAACCAGCAAGAACTGGTGCACGGGATCCAGGTTGGGTTTCCTGGAGGCTGGGGTTGTTGTCAGTGCTAATAACTTTGATTTTACCCCTTGGGTCTATCCTCCTTCTCTCCCAAAGCCCATTAGCATAACAATGACAACCATGGGAAACAGAACCACGAGGAGAAAGTGAGCAGGAGAGACTGCAGCAAAGGGCAAAGCTTTCTGCATTTTTGTTCAAGGATGGGAAGACATTGAGGGAATGGATGCCCACTTGACAGCATGGGAGAATTTTCCGTTTAGAAGTAGCTTCCTGAGTACCTTCCTGAGGGTTCCTGTCCTTCCCTCTCATAACGCGTTCACTACAGAACCAGAGGGATTACTTTGGGTGCTAGGACATGGACTCACACATGTTTTAATGTGGTTCTGAAACCTAACATGAAACCTGAACTAGACGGTGATCACAGGGGGCCATGAGATTGTCTCATTTGATATTTATCCTTTTTTTTTTTAATCTGTACAAATTGAGTCTGTATTGTGTATGTGGTGGATACAGACATGCATATTTCCAAGGATGTTTCCTTTTAATTGAAGAGACAGAAGCCTGCAGTCCAAGTTTAAAATCCAGAGAGATGAGTTGCATGAGAAAAGGACTTGGAGATGCAGTAGGAACCCAGAAAAAGCTGTCCATGTGGGACTGTGACAGGCTTTAAGCCTGGGAGAATTTGATGTTGAGTTAGCCCTGAAATTGTTAGTGAGAAAATCCAGCCCCTGAATGGAGAACATTTCAGAGACAGTAAACAGAAAGGCAGGTTAAAGCAGATCATGCATCTAGAGTGTCCGTCTTCCAGATTCAGAGGGTTTTCACAAACCCATTGGACTTAGGTGTGTGGAGATAAATTTCTGTAAGAGACATTGTCTTCAGATGTTAGGCCACATCTGATCATGATTCTGTATGGTTCTGACATAAACTTCAGTCCTTACAAATAAGACAGAAGCTTTGCCTCCAACAACCATCCATCCAGTGAAAGTAAGAGAAGCCCTGAGTCCCGCTGGCATCGCTGACGGTGTGAAGCCACAGCAGTGATAGGAAGGCAGGAAAGCATGTTCGAAAGCTGGTAAACTTCAAGAGAAGCTTCTGAGTACTCCCTTCTCCCAGGCTCAGTTCCCAGTTCTTTAACGCAGAACAGTTCTGAATGATCAGATGTTACATCACGATTCTTCATTCTGTTTCTGTTCCCAGTAATTGTGTTAGGCTTGTTTTTTCATAGAAAAAAAAAAAAAGGCATCAGACTTTGGAGTTAGTCACAATATCTTTTAACTGGGGTAAAACAGAGGTGAATAATGCATCTTTTCTCTAATCCAGTTGTGTTAACCTCATATAGTTTATATTTGTCATTAATCAGCAACTTATCTACCGTATACTGTTTGGAATATCAAAAGGTCGTAGACTGAGGAAAAAGACAGAAATCTCAGGGAAAAATAGTTAAATCTATCTTACCTCCATCAAAATGTTCTTTCATCTACTGCCCCCGCTTTTACCACTGTTATCTGGTTGCAGGTTGGGTTGGCGGAAGTGGTGGTAGATGTGAGTAATGAGAAGATCTGAGGACTTACTGTAAATGCAAAGGCTTGGGGTAAATGTCTCTGGGTCAGGCTACATTAGCTGTACCCCTCATACAATTTGCAAAGCCAAAAATGAAGCATAGTGTGTAAATCATACACGCTAATGTCTGTAGGCAGTTTCCACTTTCTCCCGTATCTTTGATCAGTCACCACCCTGACTAGTCTGCCTCTTCCCACAGTGAGAAATCTCACGGTGACGTTGGCCTCCCACTGCACAGCATCTACTTCTGCTCTCTTGTGGCAGGATTTGCTCATCCAGCCCTCTGGAGTGCCGGGCCCGCTGAGTGCCGGGCCTTCCCTGAGCGTGAGATCCTTTACATTGGGAGTCTTAGCTAATCAGTCGTGCAGTGACAGCCTCCACACGTGGTGATGGTCCCTGTCAGATGGACTCTCCCGGTCCATACAACGGTCTTGATAGTTTTCAGCTACGCAGAGCCTTCTCTCTAAAGAGACCCCTAAGCCTAGAAGAGTCTCCTACCAGGGAGATTAGAGCAATCTCCACACAGTGCACATGCACGCCAAGGTGTGTTCATTAAACAAGTAGCCACACACACAAAGGTGAACACTGCGTGATCTCAACACAAGCAAACCCAAAGCAGTAGAGTAGAGTGATGTGATGGCAGGCTGAAGGCAGGAAGGAGGGACATGGGAATTGTTCATCAAAGGGCACCAAGTATCAGACAGACAGAAGGAATAAATTTGAGGTCTATCACACAGTGACTCGAGTCATTAATAATATTTCCTATTTCAAATTAACTAAGTACATTTCAAATGTCTCATCTTAAAAATTGGTAGGGAATCAAAGTGCTGCTATGTAAATTAGATTTATATACATCAAAACAGAACATTATGGCCCGTGAATGTATCCAATTATGACTTATCATTAAAAACCATGTTAATTAAACCCTATAGACCACTGAAATAGGCCCAGTGAGTGAGTGACAGCGGACTCACAGAGGGGCCTTTCAGAAGTTAACTCTACAGGAAAATCCACAGTGAGAAAACATCGGTCACAGGCAATGTGTGATGGGCCCATTAAGACTAATCTACTGCAGGCCAGGGGGCCTTGGAAGCAGAGGTGGCATTTGAAAGTCACACTTGCTAACTGGAATCAGAGCCACTGTGAGCCTGAGATCTCAGACTCCCCAACTGTATTACCATAGCATATGTTTGTGGTACGTGATAAACACAGTCACTGTGGGAGTTGGTACGCATACACTTCACAGCTCTGTCCATTTCCCTTCTCTGTCCCTTCGCCACCTTCCTGGTTCTTTCCTTCTCTAGGTCCCTTTCCCATGGCTCTCTGTTTCAAACAGAAAAAAATCCTCTTCTTCTTTTTTTTTTTATACCTTGGACAAAGAAACCAGTGGAAGCCTAAATATGACTGTGGTCATACCCCAGCTTTCAGAGAAGTTTGGGCGCCAATAAATCAGAATGGAAACAGTACAATGCACTTAGTACAGATACAGTAAAGAATTTAAAATATACAGTCCGGAGGATGGTTTTAGAAATCCTTGGCTCTTCAAGTAATTAAAAAAAAAAAGAACTAGAAAAATATTTGGTTCCAAACAACTCTCCTGATACGGTATATGGCTTCTCCATAGATTGACTATCAAAACCAGAACATGGACAGATAGTACTTGTAGCAAAACTTCTATAATCACAGGCTTTTTAAATTTTGATCTATGTCTTAGAGTTCATGTTTACTGTACCCATGGGAGCAAAAGCGTTTTCCCCAGATGATCACGCACCCCACTTTCCAGGAATAATCTCGGTTAATGTGTAATCTTTCATTCTCATAAATGCCCCTGTTCCATGGATCCATTATACGAGCGCCTTAATTGTACACCAGTTTTTACAGCACTTGCAGAACTGGGTCATGGACACCTACTTTCCTTCCAACAGAGTTCCAAAAAATCATCAAGAAAGGTTGAGTTACAGATATGTAAGCCATACCCAAAAAAACCCTAGAAATTCTGTCTCCAGCAAAAGGCTGTCCTGTGATACACAAAAATAAGCTGTTATTAATTCAGTTCATTGTAATTCTAGCAAATTACATTTGTCTCCAGATGTATTTCTATTTGCTTCAGAGACTATCAATTGTCTCAGATCTGGAAGTTTTGGGGAGGCAACAGTACCTGTGACATAATCGAAATGATATTAAGAAGTGAGGAGATGGCACGAGTGTCTCTACATGTCACAGAGAGCCCATGGCAATCAGATCACCTGATTTTACTCTAACTTTACAGGAAAAGAAACCGAAGCACAGCACATGAGTAAGCCGTAGTCACTAGTGGATTCCTGATGTTAGTATTATCGGGGTGCCCTGGACACCATCACTAACCTCCTTTCACCAGAGCACTCCGCACTATTTCTGTGACCAACCTAAGCCCAGCAGGAGCTTTGGAAGTGCTGTAAGTTATCCCAGCCTCTTCCCCTGCCAGCCGCTGCCATTCAGTACCTTCTTCCCCTGGTCAGTCAGTTGAGTGCCTTTACCAGCTCCCCACCTCCCACTTGTTATTAAATCATCAGCTCCTCCAAGAATCCCTCACTGATCCATGAGAATTTCTTAATCTCTGAGTTTCACGCCATTAATTGATGGACATAGACATTTAGAATTCAGTTGTCGACCCTTGTTACATGACTGCTTCTCTTTCCAGCACTGTTGAATCTCCTGGCCAGAGACTCTGCCTGCTCCTTGCATAGCCAAGGACTTAGACCTGGTGTGCAGAGCTGACTCAGGCAGGAAGATGTAGCACAAGGACCGAATCCTCGGAGGAATTCTGACATGATTCTCTCCCGCTGTGAACCCGTTCCTGCTGACAGGAGTCAGGCTCCCTGACGAGTTGAGCATGGAGGAGCTAAGCTCAAGGCTCTACCTGCACAGACACCTGCCTTTTGCCCCCTACACATTTAAAGTCCGGAGACTTTAGCCCAGGCCAGGCGGAGGCAGGCAGGCCTGAACAGATACCCCCCTGAAACCTCTGTCCGTGGGGCAGAGACGTGCTGATAACTGTGACGCGGCCTGCATTCTGGCATGTGTGAGTCTATAACCAGTCTATGTCTAAGCCCGATTCCTGCCACAGGCTGCAGTTCCACCCTTGTGGGGTTTAATATCAATCATGATAGGCTTTGCCATCTCAAACGTGTTCATTGAGTTCAGATTTCAAAGTGTTAGAGAAATCCCAGAGGGAAAGACAGGGGCAGAGCACACAATTAAAAGACTCTGTTAAAACTATGCATGTGTGTGTCTTCATATTTAAAGCCTCTCCATTGATTCTTCCCCCTGCCTGGGATACTCGTCCCCAGATACGCACATAGCTAAAGTCCTTGTCCTGCAAGTCTGTGCTCAGACACTCTTTTAGAAGGAGTCTAGTCCTGAACTCTGGACATGAACTTGCATTTCTGCCTGGACCCCTTTCACTGTCTTTTTTCCGGTGCTGTTAGAGGGTCTTATAAGTATATTCATTCCGTGCATTGTTATTGTGCACTTAGTAAACTTCAGGGATGGGAAATGTTAATGTCTTTTTCTTTTCACTGTTAGATTGCAAATGCTTAAGATACTTTAGACATTAATGTGTAACTATTTTATAAATCATTTTAATATGGATGAAAAAATTAATATTGTATCCATACAAAACCCAGGGTGGTTCAAGAATGAATCCCCTAGAAACAGTATAGTCAGAGCAGGTGTTAGAAAACCTCAGAGTATGAAGGACCAACTGCAGATATGCAAGTCAGAAGAGAAGTGCACACTCCAATAACAAAGGTCAGAATTGGCCCCATTGTATGGGACTCCACTGGGATTTTTGCTGTTACAAGCTGTGAGTCAAACTGCAGCAATGCTAGTGCAAACAGTTTCTAAAGACCCAAGAGTTTGAGAAGGTAACCATGAAACACACGCATTTTCCTCCCTGCCTCATGGACAGAGCATGTATCCATGTATCAGTATGGTTACAGTTTAGACCTAGAATGCCTTCTAAAAACCTCATGAGCTCAGATGCTCAGTTTTGGAAGGTGGTTTGACCAGGGGGATGATATATGTATCAGTGAGTTCAGTGCTGAGTCCAGCAGCTAAATGCTCTGTGAGGAGAGAGACCGTGGCTGGAGGAGGTGGGTAACTGGAGGTCCGTGGCCCCGAAGGGCTTACCTTCCTCCTTGGCTCCTCATTTTGTTCTCTTCTTCCCAGATACCATGACGTGAAAAGTTTTCCCCATGCCGTGTCTGCATTTGAGCTGGCCAACCATGGACTGAAACTTCTGATATGGTGAACCCAAATAAACTTCTCTTCCTTTAAGTCACAGGTGCAGGGTCTTTTTCCTGACAGTACTGTAAAAAGAAAAACCCCAAAATGCAAAGGTGAGTCTGGACCTAAAGGTACTAACATTCAGAACTCAAGAGGCAATAAAAGTATAGCAGTACACATATTTAATAAGTTAAATAGAGCTGACAAAATATTCTCTGAATCCTGCTGTGATGCATTCTTTACTCTGGATCCTGGAGATGTGACAGCGACAATATATGGCTCTTCCAGGGCCGCAGGGAAGGCTTGTGAATGTACCACTGCTGAGTGATGTTTCACAATCTGTATACAGAAAGTGCTACAGAAGCAGAGACGCTGGTGTATATGACGGTGTGCGTCATAAAACCGAAGTGAGAGTGACATCTTACTTGAGCCTGAAAGAGCAAATAGGAACTTGCCAAAAGATAAGAGCGGACACAGATATCAGGGTGCTGAGTTCGGGAAGGTAAAGACCGCTCTTCCCCGAGGAGTTTGCTCTCCCCACTGTGTCAGGGTGAGCCTGCTCCTCTGGGTCTCTGCCAGGATGCTGGGCAGTGGCTACTTGATAAGACATGCTGCAGTACAGAGCCAGTGGATGCATGATGACGGAAATGAATGATACTATCTGAAAGATCTGAACATCGCCTCACATAAAATAGACAGCTATCGGTAAGACACTAAGGTCAGGAGTTCTAAGAGCCATGTTCATGGTTTCAGGCCAACAATGCTGCTCTGTCGGACACAGATTGGCCAGAAGAAACGGTTGGTGACAAGGATGCACAGGGCCCCTCATTCTCTCTCTGATCTTTGCCCCAAACTGGCTTCTCATCTGAAATGAATCATTATGTCCTTTAAACTTCAGCCGGGTGAAGGATTTATGGTTAAGCTTTCATGTGACTTCAGAGATAAAACTTTACACACATGTTTGTAAGACCCCATGTTTCTAATTTCTCTTGGGCTCAAGGACAGGTGACAGACTGTTGATGAAAGTTTTCAAAACGATGAAGTTATTCACAACTGGGTGTAAAAGATGGCACAAAAAAGAAAATCTAACTTCTAAGATGTGCCCAACAGGCTATGTGGAGACTCCGTGGTCAGCCCGCTTCTGCTACAGGTCACCTGCATGGTGGGCTGACCAGAGGCAGGGAACAGTGACCCATTCCTGCTCCTGCCATGGTGGTAAGTGGAGGGAAGCTTCTCCGTGCAGCAATCACAAGCTGACGGGAACATGACCGTTCAAGTATCTACCTTCCCTTCCACTGTGGCACTTAACTTACTGAACTATAATTGCAGGATTCACTGATCTGCGTTTTCTTGCTAAATAATGCACTCACTAAGGGCAAGGGCTGCGTGTTATTTGTGTCTGTTTTCAGGGCACCTTCCAAGGTGCCTCCGGCAATAGATACTTGCTGAGTTCAAAACTGATGAGTGAACAGGTAACGCTAGTAGTAATAACAAAAAACATGACTGTTGTAGTTACCGTATTTTACTCTATGCTGTTTTTGCTCTGTGCATCCTGTGTGTTAAGTATCACACCTCCAGCATTCCAATTAATCCTAGACCAGCACTCTGATGTAGACACTGTACTCCTATTTCTATTTAGTGGAAGAGGAAAAAGGATGCAAAATGAGTAAGAAAGGAAAAAATCATGTTTACACCCCTAGCAGTCAGAAGCACAACGATTCACACTGACTTCTGCTAAGTCCAGAGCTTTTAATCAGAAGAGAGGTGCTCGGCATGAGAATATACTGATTGGAAGCCGCAAAGCTGGGGTAAATCTCAAGCTCTGATATACACAGTTGTCTCCTAATCCAGCCTTTTTTAAAAAGTAGAAACCACATCACTAAAATCTTTGACCTTCTGTGTTTTTTTTCTATGTCAAGTGTTTGTCTGGTGTGGAAGTCCATGAGACAGGCTCCCCAGCTGGATCATCCTGGGCAGCGCCTTCTGGGAGGCCTGGGATCCCAGGCCATGGTGCCATTTAGGAGAAGAGTGAGGGATCTCTCCGGGCAGAGAAGACACGAAGTTTGCTTTTCTCTTTCAAATATTCCTCTACAGAAACTTCAGATCAACCCAATCTTAGTTCATCATCACACAGCAAATCAGCATTTGGCCAGAATTGAATGTGACACTCTGCAAAGTTTCCTCAGGCAGGCAGCTGGATTTTTAGCCTGGAGTCAAAGGCCTATTTGTTAGTAGTATTATTAATGGCACATCATGCAAAGATGAAGCTCCTCAGAGCACTGTTTCTTAGGTGCTGGATAATTGCAGACATTAGAAATTCTGGAATACAGTAAAAACCTATGGATTTATGGGCTCATTTAAGCCAATGTCAATTAATTTGATTAGTCTCAAAGGAGAGGTCGGGGCAGAAAGAAAACAGAATGATCTTTCTTGAGGTCATTGTTCCCATTATTGATTATTTGTGGAATAAATTGGGAAGAGACTGGCAATCCCAGAAAACTGAGAGCCATGTTGCCACAAGGACAGAGATTCATCAGGAGAACCAGAAATACACACACACACACACACCCCAAAAGAACTCCCTAGGGAGAGGTGAGATGATGCTCGGAATCTTCTTCCAACCTTGGAGTCATGAGTAGTGAGTCCAAAGGAAAGAACCCCTGCCCATGCCTCTGCATCTGCCTCCATACCACGGGCTACAGCCAGACCACAGAATATTAATCTCCAGGCTCGTGCTGATTAGCTGAGTGAAATCTGTTGTTTAGAAGATTCAGTGTCCAAAAGTCTTAACATCAAGACTCAAAAAGTGTGAACAACTCTAACTACTCAAAAAGAGAGGAAAAAAGGAAAGCTGCCTGCTATCAGAGGACTTGCCAGCCACGAAGGAGGTGCCCAGAGGAGGAGAGAAATGAGGGTTCCGAGAGGCACAGGAGCAGCACGGCTCTGAGCCCTCGCGACACCCTTCCAGACCTGAGGTCCGGGCTCAAGTCAGCAGGTGCCGTGGATTCACCAGGGCTCGGGATGGGGCGAGGACCGGGAGGAAACAAGGACAGCACACATCAAGGTCTCTGACTCTCCTGAAGTCCGTGCTGTGGCGAGGGAGACAGCAAATAAAGAGATAAAATATAGATGTAAGTACAGATTGGGGTAAGGGGTCTAACCGCAGCTGTTCTGCCCCACTGTGTCTCTTCCTGTGATATTCAGAAATATGAAAATAATATCGCCCACCTTTTCTTGACCCCAGCATAGGATGAGAATCAAAAGGAAAAGCTCCTGAGAAACTTCAGCAGTTTTGTTCCAATATGATGTTATTTGATGGCTTAAATTTCTTTGAGGGGGATATTAAAGAATTACAGTGGTTAACACTGTAGAAAGCGTAGCATATAGGGTGGCCAACTTTTAAGAGTTGATACAGAGCAAGAATCTTGGGTTCTAGTGAAGGAATCAAGCATCTAAATGGATGGGAAATGGCTCGGCTGATATCAATGGCCAAATCTCTACTGCTACAAGAAAGCTGTCACTTGGAGGACCTCGGGTCTTCCTGTACCAGTAGGACAGGGCTGAAAAGGATGGTCATGACGTAGCCAGCCCCCTGAGACTGGCACTCGCCTTTGCAGGAACCAAGCACAGAAAGACTTTGATCGGTCTGAGACATCAGGATGTGCCCAAGAGCACAGGGAAGAAGGCGAGAGAGCAGAAACATAAGTTCATGAGTAAGAATGAGAAGATGACCGGGAGGAACAGAAGTAGTGAGAGAACCAGGGACAGAGAACACATAAATGGGCAGCTCTCTGAGGGACGCTGTGTCTGCAAACTTGTGTGGAAGATGCAGTTCAGAGAAATAGAGCCAAAGATGTATTGGCTTTGGCTTTTCATAGAGAGTAGCTAGATTAATGGCGTATGTCTGGAAGTTTCCTAGTGCACTGTTTTGCCCAGGTTAAGCACTGAGGAAGCGTTAGTTTCATTTTATTTTTTCTCTCCTTTATTACTGTGAATGAACTGCCATTGGGCGCCACCTCAAATGTTAGTGTTTCCCAGCGCCTTCACTACTGACCCGCCAATGGGTGAGGGAAGTTGCCGCATTTCCAGAGCCAAGCTACCTTGTGACTGAAGGGAAGTGTGCAAGTCTGGGAATTCTTGGTTGAAAAGGCCAAGAGCTAGTCCAGAGCACCTCAGAAAAGAGCAGATGGGAACATCATGGGTTTGTACCCTAGGAAGGATTTTTACTAAAAGAAAATGAAGGTTTTGCCAAAAGAAAAAATGGAAGTGAAGTTTATCAAAATGAGCTGACCCTGGTTATATGAGGATACACTAACATTAAAATACGTCAAGCTGTTTGCCTGCACCTTTGGTACTTTCATGCCTCACTAGATACAACTGATGCATGAAATAAGAAACAAGCACTGGGAAGGATGTAGGAAAAGGTCAGCACATTTCTTGACCCCCACCAACTATATTGCCGCCGACTGTCCATACAGGAGCTGGACCACCTCAGGGGACTGTCCCACGGGTGATGAGGGTGACGCTTAGGATTGAGCTAATGTCACTCACATAAGGTGGGACCACGCATGTGCCCTCTTGACATCCAAGATTCTGAGGGAAGAAGAAGAGACCCCGGCAGTGCCTTACCTCTTCCAGTCCTGATTTAACTTCATGGGAGACACTACTGAGACACACTGGAGTGTTATCTTTCACGAGGAAGGGATTAGCCCCAAGGGATCAGAGAACAGGACCAGAGCATGGCATGGCATGGCACAGAATGCCTCTTCCATTCAAACCAGAACTATGCATTTCACGGCTTTCTCTCTCTGAACTGGGCACTTCTCCTGGATTCTCATGGTGGTCTGGAGATTCTTTTCCAGGCAGATTTCTCTGCCAGACTATGCGCCAAAGTGACAAACTAAAGCAAGCCTTGTAACCTGCATAGGAATTCTTTTGTTAAAGTCATTCCCCAGCATAAATGCTTCCATTGCTGACTGGTAGAAACCATGCCACTGCTGACTTACACAGGGTGGCACCTGAGAAGCACAGCTGTCCTCTCTCCCCGATCCCCATGCATAGTGGCTGTGGCTGTGCTATGTAGGAACTGAGGGAACCTCTACTTTATTAAGAGGAAGTGATTTTTTTATAGTTACTTATGGAGAAAAACCAAATAGTGCAGTTGCTATGTCTATAGGCGCTCTTATTACTGTCATGAAATGCAAGTAGATACTAAAGGGATTGATAACACCCTGGGCTGGCCAGAGGCAAACCATCTAAGTGACTAAAGGCCAATATTAAAAACAAAGAGATGACTTCCCTCCTATATTTTGTAATAAAAAGCTCCAAGTTCTATAGCTGTGCTCCCACTACTTAATCAACAGTGTAGAGAACCAGTTTTCTAGCTCTTCAACCAACCTGGAAGGCAGGGAGCAAACTGTGGTGAGGTAAACTGTTTTCGCTCCCTTACCTTGTCTGCTAAGCAAATAAGTTAATGAGTCAACTCTTTTCTGACCTGCACATTATGTGCCAGTTGCTTAAATTAAATGAGAAGCTCTTTCTAGCTTGGGACCCAGAGCTCAAGTGAAAGTTGTCAGATTTGATAAAGGGGATATGTTCTAGAAGGAAACATTGCCTTTCTATGTTCCAAGGTACATCTGTTTTCCAGAGTGCATTTCCCAGCTAATACCAGTTTGTCGACAGCATTTGCAATGAATTTAATTGTGTGCTTTCCCTGACAGTCTTAATTGTAATCTGACTTCTTTCAGGTAGCAATCAGCCGTGTAAAGCAATCATATCTCCCCCAAGGCCACGATCGCAACCACCTGCGTCTCTTCTGTTTCGTGTTTCTCCTTTTAACCCCAGGGAGAGAGGATACAGAGCTGAAAAGGTGAAGCATTCTCAAAATAGCTGCTCTTGGCCTATCATTACGTGGTATATAATTAAACCTGGACATAGTAACTAAGGACCAAAATAATCCCATAATTTTAAATTGCAATAGTAAAGCTGCGGAGACGCGCTTTTTCAGTAGCAAAGGGATTAGCCCAGGTCCATGCCTGCGCCTGTTCACCTCTGCATGTGGTTTATGGCATGAATGCCAGTGGACTTTCCCTCGCAGGCCTCATCTGGAAGCCACACTCTGTTCCTGATGCCCCATCCCCGAGGCTCACCTCCCTCATGCTCCTTCTTTCCCTCGAAGATTACCGAGTGTCCAACTCATCACCGTCCTGGTCACACCACTCATAGTACTTCAACATCTTTCTACAATGAAAGTCAGCTCACATCACAGATATGGGCAGAAACTTTCAGTGCATTGAACTGAACAGAAAGATGACACTCTAATTATCATCTCAGGACTTACCTGTGCTTCCTATCTCAAACCCACAAAAAGAAACGAGATCGAGAAAAACTTCACTGAGGTTATAACTAATGTGGAGCCCCAAGAAACAGTGCAGGAATCTTGTAAATCTTGTTTCCATAATACACATGCATATGTCAAAGAGACACATTAGATTTTTTTTTTATAAGAGGAACCTGCTGTAATCAAAGTGATGAATTTGTGTGTATTGTAGTTTTAAAATCCATCTACAGTTTAAGATATCTTACTGGCTGGATATTATTTAGTTGTCTTTCATGGCAATTTATGTATCCAGTTTTCTTTTTTCAACATTTGCTTTTATCCCAACATTCAGAATTAGTAGAGACAGCAATATATAATTAAATGTTTTCAAGCAGCATCAATTATTTCTGTGAGGTAAAAATCCCTTAAGAAGATAGATGTGTTATTGAAAATAATTGTATTTTCTACCAAGTATTCTATAGGAAAAAAGCCACTTGGAGTGATTTCAACTCATGTGTCAGTTATACTTTCTTTGATTAGGACTGAGTTTAATTATTTCATGTAGTTATTGTTATTGACTGTCTAATGTATATCTACTGTGTGCTCCTAGTGTAAACATGGGCTCTTTCCTATTTCTCACTCTAGAGAGAAATAGAAACTAGATATAGATGTAGATGTAGCTATAAAGCTGCCGTGATCATCCATCTCTTCTTCAACTGTAGGGACACTTTATGCATAGTAAGTACAACACAGTGGTCCTTATTATCCGTGGTTTTACTTCCCGTGATTCTAGTTACATGTAAGTCAATCATGATCTGAAAATAAAGTTTCAGAAATGAACAACTCATAAATTTTAGGTTACAAACCATTCCCAGTAGAGTGATGAAATCTTGTGCCACCCCGCTCTGCCACCTGCCCTCCTGGGATGCGAATCATCTCTTCGTCTTGTATAGTCTTGCCATACGGGCTACCTGCCTGCCAATCATCTGGTACCTGTCTCAGTTACCTAACTAAATGTCACAGTTTCAAGTTGCCTAGCACTGCGTCATTTCATGTTTTGACAAGAAAGCACATTCCATAAGATACACTAAAATAAGGCTTACTACAATAAGTCAGGAAAAAGGATACGTTACAATGGAATTACAGCACAGTAAGTTAATTCAAGAGACTTTATTATACAGTTATAATTTTCTATTTTAATATTATTGTTAATTTCTTACTAGTTTATAAATTATACTTTACCATAAATATATATTTATAGGAAAATATAACTATATAAATTATATATAAGATTTATGTGTACTTATATATAATGTATTATGCATGTGTATGATACATACATGGCATGGATTGGTACTAGTCACCATTTGAGACATCCACTGGGGGTCTTGAAACATATCCCCGGTGAGTGAATGAGGGGGGAGCACTTTATTTCCTTAGGCCACCATCTCCAAGTATCCTAGATAGGAATTTCAGCAGCTTTCTTTTTTGGTGAATCTGCTGTGCCCCCTCCACATTGGTGCTCTCACTCCTTTACTTCTCTGCCTGTGGCTCTGCAGCAGTTACGAGGCACCTTCCTAAGTTCCACGTGTGCAGATGGCCACACCTGCACCACACATGCTACCTTCTCCCCTCACAAGCTACAGATAAGGGATTCAGGCTTCCAGCTAAGGTGAGTATGTCTCAGTTCCTCAAGAAATAATCAAGGACAACACATCAACAATGTTATCCACGTTCCATGTGCTCGCATAACCCAATTTTGTGTTATTTCTACCAGTCATGTATGTTGTAAATGGCACACACATACATGCACACACACACACACACACATGCACACACACACACACACACTCTGCCACACCCACCACCCCACCAGAAGGTCTGCTGTTGTCCTGTGTCTCTGTTCTGAGCTCCAGCTCACACCCACGTTCTCCCCTTTCAGCAAATTTCTGGAAACCGATGTCTGTGTGCCTGTTTGCTGTCATCAGACCCAGTCCTCTCACTCTCCTCGAACCAGCCCCAGCTAGATCTTTATCCCTCCTCACTCAGCTATTGGTTCTTATTCTTCTCTTTTTAGTAGCTCATGTTTGCAGTACGTTATCCTCAGACCCATCGTGGAGGGTTTGTGCCTGTGCAGAACACATCTTCATTCTTCCTCTGTCCGCTTTCCCTCCCCTCTCTTCAAGCCGTCTTCTCTCCACATGTATAAAATCTCTATCTCCACTTCTTTAAAATGTTTTCTTTAACTCTCTCTTCCTTTCACCTCTCCCCATCTCTGTTCCCTTTCCCATTTGAACAAGTTCTTCCTATTTCCCAATATCTATCCTCTATTTTACTCCTTATTTACACTTTCAGTTTCTCACACAAGAGAAACAATGCAATATTTAAGCTGTGTGTCCGATTTATTTCACTAAGGTTATACTCTCCAGGTGCAGCCATTTACCTAAAAATACTTGACATATTAGTAAACATCCAAAGGTTTCTTTAGAAGGCTTTCAGTTGCTTTCTCAGACATCACAGTCTTCTGAGTTTTCCTCTTCCTGGCTCACCTGTTTCCTTTGCTGAAGGAGACTGAAGGAGATTGATAATTTTTACCTCTTTGTATAAAAGCACCACAGGGTTTGATCCTGAACATTTGAAGTTTCTCTCCACTCTTCCTGCCTCCTCTCTGTCTATCTCTGTCTGTCTGTCTGTCTGTCTGTCTGTATGTCTCTCTCTCTCTCTTAAAGATTTCATCAGTTGTCTGAGTCTAAATACTGTGGTATACACTGAATAGCCTCATAATTTTATCTGCAGCTCAGATTTATCTCTTAACTTCAGACCACTCCAGACTCCAATCTCCAAGTGCCTTTTCCCTATGAAGATACAATAACTACCTCAAATGTAACAGGCAGCAACTGTTAGCCCAAAGTCCTGCTTTTCCCAAAGTAGTCCCTTGGCCTGCGATTGCATTTCTACATTCTACTTGCTGATTTTTCTTTTCCTCTTTTAACCAATTTCTAACCCATATGCAAATCCCCTTAGCTCTAGCCTCAAAATACACCAAGAACATACTAATTATGACCACCACACCACCACCTGTCCCTTGACTTTCTACCTTTAACCTAAAATGATGCAACAGTGTTATAACTGCAACAATGTTGTGACAGTATCGTCCCTGCTTCTTTTTGCTATTTTACTATTTACAATACAAAAATCAGAATGATCTCGTGAAACGTAAATCAGATCATAAAACTCCACTGCCAATGCCCAAGGGCTGACCATCCCCATGCTACAGTACAGAGCTCATTCTGTAGCTCAGTAAAGTGTTGCACCGTTAGACCTGCGCTGCCCCTCTGACTACACTGCCTACTTTTATGCCACACATTCACTTCACTGTACTGTGGTGGCCTCTTGTTTTTATAGACCTACCAGCTATGCTCTTATGACTTGGCTTTTGCATTTGCTGGCTCCCTCACCCGACCTGTCTTGTTCACTATTACAAATATTACTGTATCACACAGCTTTCTCTCTGCAGAGACAAAGTAGACAATGCCCACAACTTCAAGGAGGAGTTTCTTATGGCTTCAAAGGGTTCATTCCCTTGGGTTGCTCCACTGCAAGGCAGAAACAGCATGGCGGAAAGGTGTAACATGGACAGAGAGAGACAGAAGAGAGGGCGCAGGAGACAGCCTTGAGCATCATGTTCCTAAACCTATGTCCTCCAGCCAGGCCCTGCTTCCCAATGGTACATTCAACTTTGAATTCATCAGTGGGTTCTTTCACCAATTAATACAGAAGTCCCAAGATCCAATGACCTCCTAAAACCCCATCTCTGAACACGAGATCTAAACCATAACAGTTATCTTACAGCTGATGATTTCCTGAGCGTGTCTACAATAAATTCTACAATCAACATGTTTCCATCTCACTCATGTTTCCACCTCAATGTTTTATTTTTTTCCAAACAGCTATCACACTGTAGCATTGACCCTTTAGTTTTATCACACTTGTTCAACTCTGCAAACTGGAGTACAGCCTCCTGAAGATAGGGATCTTCCTCTCAGTAACTAATTTATAGCCCATACCTGGAATAAAACTTAGGACATAGACCTTATTCAATATTTGTCAGATGAAGAATCATGTGAATGAAATGCATGAATAATCCAATTCAAACATCCCAGAATCTACCCCAGCACACACATGTGTGGAGCAATTTTATTACATTGCAAACAATCACACTGATAAGCAGAAGTAGCTAGAAGCTACAAGAGACAGAAAATATAACTTCAAGGACAAGCAGATTGACACAGGTCCAAGTTGTGTCAATGGCCCAGTAGATGCCAGTGCTACAAGGAATGAAATCTTCAAAGTGCAAAAGGAAAATCTGTCAAATATAAATTCCTTAACCCGCTGAAACACCATCTGAAAACATGAGGTAGAAATAAATATATAAAAACTCTCAAGAAGAAAATATAATCGAAAGTCCATATAAATGTTATGATTCCTTTAGGGAATACAATTGGCAAATTATCTCAAAGTAGAGCACCTTCCAGACCAAAAATCATAGAAGCAACTGAAAAGGTGGTTATGGACTTACCAAATAAAATACTAGTTCCAGTTAATTTATAGCAAATAGTTCATTTAAATTACTGAAGAAACATCAGAGTTAAGAATGAATAATCCGAAATCGTGCCATTTTCTAATTATTTCCAAATTACTTAGCATCCTGGACATTGTCTTTCAGTAAGTGAATAATTAGATTATTGTTTCATAAAGCTGCTTGTGAAAACTCAGTATGGTTATACATGCAAAGCTTTTCATGTATTTTCAAGATTTCAACAATATTTTATGATTAATATTATTTTATTATTAGAAAAAAATTTAAATCTCTCCACTTTAAAAGCCTAGCATAATCCTAATAATGTTGGGGGATAAAATGAAATAAAAATGTATTAATTTCACATGTAACTCTAGGTGATATATCATTGATAAAAATTATAGCAAATTAAATACTGCAGTGTGTTATTGTCAAGTATAGTATACCCTTGGAATACAGAACATGAATGGATTAACATCAGGAAATGTATTAGGGTAATTTAGTATATTAAAATATTACAGGTGAACAACTATGTGATTATCTCCATAGGTGCTGATAAAACTCAACATTCGTTTTGATAAAACCCTCAGAGCACTTAAAAAAGTTTCTTAACCTGCAAAGGTTTTCTACCAGATACATACACTCTGAAGTTTTACTCCCTACATTCTTTGATTTCACCTTTTACAGTGGATTTCACCATTAATGATAAAAAAAAAAATCCACACAAGTTATTTCTTTATTATGTGTGCTTCAGAGTCATTGCCTAAAAAGTGGGAACACTCAGAATACACCATTCTTGGACTGTGATAAAGATTAAATCAGAAAATTAGTAAGCATTCTCTCAAATGATGACTTAAAATGCATTTAATTGTAGAATATGACTTCCATAAATTATTCAAGACAGCAACTGAATGTCAGTCTCTTCTTAGCATGTCACTGACAGTCCTAGATAATGTATTAAAATAAAATAAATGGGAGGTGAAAATATTGGAAAACTTGAAGTCACTAATTGAAGACAGTAATTATCTTAAAAATTCGCAAGCTGTTTGAATTAATATGAAAATTAAATCAAATATCTGAGTATAAAATAAACAAAAACATTGTGCCAGTAAACTGTTAATAATTTTAAGAACCTAACTTTTTAAATCCACTCAGAAATGCTACAAAATGCTGTTAATTTCTAGGAACATTAATAACAAGAAACTAGATCTCTGTCAAAAGTGTTGCATGTATTTATAAAAGGCCTAAATAAAGATTCCTTGCAAAGGGGATCAAATGTTATAAATATCATTTTCTTCCATATTTATTAATAAATAAATCCCCATCCACTTAAAAAATTATACTAATCCTACAGGTGATAAAGAAGAGAAAACACACTGTTATAATGAAATATGCAGCACAGAGTAATGAGGTAAAACTTGACCCAGCTCACACTGTAGAGAAGATAGAATAGTCCCGCATACACAGGGAAACGGGGATGCACATCAATGGAATAAAAGTTCAGATCCAATGAATTGTGCTCGTTTAACTCTGAGCAACCCTGAACAACTTACGTGATGTTTGAGAAGCTGGCTCACCTCTCTGAGGCAGGTGGAGAAACTGCTGTGTGTGCTTCCACTCCCAGGCCAGTCCTCCACCCAGCACTGAGCTGGACAGCCTTCTCAGACCCAGGTCAGTCCACGGAGACTTTCTGCTCGAAATTCCCTCATGGTCTCTTCAGTGTATGTGCTGTTAGCTCCGCAACGCATAGAGGCCCGGCAGCTTTTCTGGCCAGCTTTCATTCCTGCCACCCGGGCTCCGGCTCCTCCTTCCTGCCTGGCTTGTCCCCTGTCTGACCATCCTGCCTGGGTTTACTACTTCCTCCCATCTGATTGCACTGCCACCACCTCTCTGAAGACCTCCCCCAGAACAGCCATCCTTCTTTCCCCCAAAATTGATTGTCCTTGAATCCACTTTTTTCCTACTTGTTAGCGTAATTAGTATATTTGAGCATCCATACTCATGGGATTGATGTGTGGTCCATCCCTGTATCTAACAGCCTGGAACCATGCTGGACACATGGGACTGCTTAGTAAAGAGCTTTTGAATAAATAAATTAGTTAGGTTGCCGCACGTCATGTTTATAAAACATGTCTGTTCAAATGGCTTACGGAGTTCAATGTGGAAAACCTTACAGACATATTAGCGTGAAATAAGAGACAGCTCTATCTTATGGTGCAGAGGAGCTTCTGAAACAGGGTATAAAATTCAGGCTTCAGGAAGAGGAAAAGAAACAAGTTTTACCTAAGAAAAATGAGCCACCAAATAAATTCAAGAAGTGCCACACCTTTAACTAACAAGGTTTGTGTGGGCAGGAAGAAGATGAAGTACAGACTGAGGAGAGAGAGTTGCCACCACCATCTATGCTGAGGACTGAGTCACTGAAGAGATCTTACATTCTGGGAAGAAAAATACAATCCATCACTTAAAAGCCCAAGGAGCAAAATAGACATCTAATTTAGAGAAAAAGACATTGAAGTGGCCTTTAGATGTGTTCAAACACATCTGATAAATGTGAAAATTAAATTGTTCATCAGCAATGCAAAAAATAATCCAAAAAGCAGTAATTTCAAATACCAGTAAGAAGGATACAGTGAAATGAATAATAACATAGGCAACTGGGGAAAGGACCTTCATGTAACTGCTGAGAAGAAAATTTGGCAACATTGCTCAAAGGGAACAAAAATGTGATTATAATATATTCATACTGTATTAACCTATATAGGTATTTAAAAGAATGGGACAGTATTAGACGGAAATTGTCACCAAAACATAGATTATATGACATGATTAACTGTGACACTACCACAGATATCCATATATTACATATTTAAGTGCAAAAATGAAAATCAATATATATTAGTTGTTTTAGACAAAATAAGTCTTTGACGATGTCATGGTGGTCAACTTAACGCCAGCTGGACTGCATTCAGCAGGGTGCTGGGCATAGATGTTCCACCTGAGGAAAGTTGCCAGCATAAATAGAGACGTGGAGAAGGAGAAGCTATTTACGTTAGCTGCATTAAGGCATCGAGGTGTTGAGGCCTTGTGGTTCTCCTACGAGTTGCTGTTGAGCCATTGGTTCTCCTGGAGAAGCTCTGGTCCTCACATCGAGCATTGCTTCCTGGCTCCGGAGAGGAAGACATGTGCTGCTTGGTCTCCAGAATGAACTCATCACGCTGGCTTCCTGGCATGTACTAGACTGTGCTTGTCATCAGAGGAGCTCAGGGCCTCCATGTCACTGAGGATGGCTGTGGTGCTTTTCAGGACAGCCCTGGTGTTTGTTGTGTGACTTCTTGGCTCTAGCGTAGAACCCTCAAACTACCAGCACAGCTCCTTCACCCTGCTGGCATAGACTTTCTGGCTTCCACCACAGAACTTTGGGCCTTCCCAGCATGGATCCGTAAAACAGACTGGCGTGAGTCCTTGTGGGCTCTAGATCTCCAGTTGAACTCATGGGAGACACTGTCGTGAGCCCTGGGTCTTCATTTGGACTCACGTGAGACACTGCTGTGGGATTCAGGCCCTCGGCTAAATATTCTGTCTTTAGCAATGTAGATAGATTTCCTGCATTTTCTTGTGTAACCCTGGGTGACCATCATAAAAATATTGTAAACTCCATGTCCTTATTCTAATTGTTCTCTGTATAATCCATGACTACAACAGAAATTGGTACTGGGAGAGTGGGGTCATTGCTGTTATGTTGCCTGACCATGTGAGTTAAGAGCCTTGGAAATTAATTTGGCAAGCTTTTTAGAGACTGGCAAAGAGACAGCTCCTGTATGCTGTAAACTATATTGGAGACTCTGGTCGGAACCTGGAAAATCAGAGTACTAATGGAAATGCTGCCAATTAAGATGAAGCTTGGGAGGCTTCTGTTAGAAAGACTGCTATGTCTGCTGGAGTCCAGGTAGTATATTGTGTTTTAGCTGAAAATTGGTCTTCATTTTGTTTGTATTTAGGCACTGTCATGAGCCCTGGGTCTTCATTTGGACTCACGTGGGACATTGCTGTGGGATTCAGGCCCTTGGCTAAATATTCTGTCTTTAGCAATGTAGATAGATTTCCTGCATTTTCTTGTATAACCCTGGATGACCATCATAAAAATATTATAAACTCCATGTCCTGATTCGAATTGTTCTCTGCATAAACCATGACTGCAACAAATGATTATTTCTTGGAGGAGAGAGACAAAATTTAAAAGGAGGCTATCATGCTATTCCACATTTGCAAAAGTTTGTTGGAAATATTATACTAATAAAATATACACTTTCATTTTACTCTTTACAAAACCATTTTCTAGATCAAATGATGCAGCCAGGAAATGTCGGCACGCCTTATAAGGTACCTATCTTCTTCCTCACATCAGTGCATTCTAAGTACCGGTGTGTGTTCTTTACCAAAATGAATAATCCTATTCCTACCTCAGATTTCTGAGTTACACATTTTTACTCCTAGTTCACAATTAGATATCATAAAGTTCAGCAAGATCTAATAACTTCTATTTTCTGGTTCAAATATTTTTACATCACCATCAGGCAAAAACATCAGACATTTACAAAGCTGGTGAGAAGTACAGCATAAGGACAGGGGCTGACCCTCCCGGAGTGTAAGAAGACAGCTGAGCAAGGTTCTGCCCCATGGTCCAAGCTGCATCACAGGCGCGAGGGTTTGACAAACATCATTCCCCACTGTATCCACGCAGCCCATTCAGACCAAGATGTTCTCATAAATCAGTGCTGAGCTGGGCTTCTGGATGCTGTGGTCACTGGACTGTTTGGGGGACGTACTTTCTCCTCCTGTACTTCTGCTGGGTAGGTCCTAGAGCTTTGGAATTGAATAGCCTCCAAAAGGTGAGCAATCTATTCATTTATGTTCCCTATTCCTCGACCAACCGAATGAGGCACACAGGCTCTTGCCATTTGCGGAGAATTAAGACAATTGCTATCTGAAAGTGTTTCGTGGAAACAAAGGGACATTGCAATTTAAAACTCTACTTAACAGATTGTTTCATTCTTTTCATCTCCGAAAACAAACGAACAGCCAGGAATGAGGTAACTGATTAATTTCTCTTCAATTATTGCTTTATAAAAATCAACAAAAGGATCTTTTCAAAGAGAGACTGGGTAGCACGGAGTCACAAAGAATTTTGTGTGATAGCGTAGGATAAGAGATCTTGGACTGCTGCACCAACAAAGGAACTAGGAACGCAAAAGCCAAAGAGAATTAGGGATTTTAAAAAGATTAGTTCAAACAGAAGGCAAGGGACAAAAGGCAGGCTGCATTATTTATTCCCTAAATAGTGACTGAAACTTTCAATGTCTCAGTCACCATGCTAATATAAATATTACATGTTAAGCAAATAAGAAACAAAGTCGACCTGATTCATGCATTCCCTGAACTTTCAGTGAATTGAAGATTATAGTGGACTTTTTCTGATAAAATACAGCTTTGAAGGAAACTGAAGAATAATAGTCTCACTTAAAAACATAGACCAAATAATACTGGGTAAAATGTGAACCAATATAAAGTGATGCTCTTTATAATTAACCAGCTAAGGTTTAATCTAAGAATGCAAGGATGGTTAATGACAAGGAAGAGCAGAAAATATCCTTGGCAATAGGACACAAAATAAAATCCAATCATTTCTCTATTTTGAATGGTTTTTTTCTCCTGGTACTTGGAATTGAACCCAGTACCCTCTACGTGCAAGGCTACAGGGCTGTATCTGTAGCTTTATCTCAATAAATGTGATGTATTTTATTTTTTTTAAATTTTATTTAAAGAGGTAAAAAGTAAAACAGAAAAAAGGGTAGAAACAATACAGAATTTCAGAAAAAAAATAAACAGTAAGAAATCACAAGTTGATAAATTACATATTGTCTTCTTAGAAATAGTTGTTCAAGTTACAAAATTAAAGCATACAAGGTAGACATTCAAATAGTGAGAGTGTAAACAGCTATGCATACATGAGTCTCTACATGTATTTCTATCCTTTCTGTATTAGAGGGAAAAACAAAACTTAGCAAGACAAAGCAAAACAAATTCCTATAAAAACATGAAACCAAAAAGTTGTATAAAACCACAGTACAAGCTGATCTACAATTACTCTCAGACTTGATACTACCAATCATAACAGCTTTGAATAAAATCTATCAATACAAAACAGAGATCTAACAAACCAGATTCGATTACAATCAGTCATGGTAAAACAGTGTAGGATTTACAGAGCTTTAGATTAACTTAATAGGAAATTAAGGATGATTACCATACTATATCCTGTTATTTTCGGGATTACTGTCTGTGCCCTCAAATCTAGTACAGGTAGAATGACTGGAACAGAATATAATACATTTAAGCAGAGTAGTGTGAGGAATGTGGGTTTTAAATCCTGGTGCACTATTAACAATATAGTGTATCAAGGCCATCTATGTTAGAGATTCTAGTTATCCTTCTCTGTCTCATTTTGGCTATGCTATTTTTTTTGCCTGTTTGTCTAGTTTTCTCCTTCATTCTACTGCCTGCCCCACTCATTGAGGCCTTTCTGCCACTGTTCCTAAAATCCTGGTATTTTTTTCTCTCTCTCTCTAGAATGTCCTTCAGTATTCTCTGTAGGGTTGGGTTGGTGCCAAGTTCCTCTTTGTCATGGAAGAATCTTGTTTCTCCATTAATTTCTAGTGATGGTTTTGCAGGGTACATCAATCTGGGCTGGAGATTATTTTCTTTCAGGGCTTGGAATACTTCGCTCCAAGCTCTTCTTGAGCTGATGGTCTGTGTCAAGAAGTCAGCCATGATTCTGATGGGCTTACATTTATAGGTAATCTGTTTCTTTTCTCTGATGGCTTTTAATATTCTGTTTTTATACTGAATTTCTGGTATCTTGATTATTATATGTCTGGGTGTAGATCTGTTTTGGTTGTAGGTGGCTGGAGTTCTGTGTGCCTCACATAACCGAATGTCATTTTCTTTTTCTATGCTTGGGAAGTTTTCCTTAATTATTTCCATGAATAGCCTTTGTAATTCACCTGTATATATTCCTGCTTCTTCATTCACATTTTTTATTCTTAAATTGTAGATTCTCTTGTCATCTTCTAGCCTTTGTATTGTTACTGCCTATTTCCTTGTTATTTTTAAGAGATCTTTCTTTTCATGATCACACATTGCAAACTTGTCTTCAAATTTTGATAGTCTATCCTTAGTTTCGTTTAAGGAGTTTTGCCAGCTTTCAATGGAGTTTTTAATTTCCTGGTAGTCTCTTTGAATCTGCTTCATGTATTCTATATTTTCTTTATATTCTTTATCGAATATTTCTCTTTTTTTGTGTTCCTTCTTCCATCTGTATCTTCCTGAGAGATGCTTCCTGAGAGCATTTCTTTTATTACTCTACGCATAACCTGCTTTACCTGATTTAACATTTCAGTTTTGAGCTCGTCTACAAGGCCCCAAAGATATCTCTTAATGTCCATTGAAGCCATGTCTGATGTTGCGTGTTTGTGGCCCTCAATCTCCCTTGTTTTTCCCTCTCCTGGATCAGGGCTCTCAGGGTTCTGGTTTAGGGGGTCTCTTCCTGCCTCTCTCTCCTGTCATGGTCCTGGCTTCCTCCACACAGGTTACAGTGCAGGTCCCAGCCCCCTTTCCTGTTGGCCACGTTTCCTCTGAAGCATGCTGGCAAGGGAACTCCGCCCTCTCCTGCCAGCCCCTCCCCAGTTTGGGCCAGTCAAACTTCAGGGGCCTTCAGCCTGTTAATGCTTGCTAGGTACAGGGAATTGATTTGGGATGGCTCATTGGGTTCCATCCAAGGGTGTGGCCCAGTCCAAGCAAATCCCATGAATCTGCTCTAAGGAGGGTGGAACCAACTGAAGTCACTGTCTCTCCCAGTTCAGGCTCTTCCTGCCAGATTCCAACATGTCACCCATTTGGTCACACCCTTCCTGTGAGGGGTGTCTCATTCCCAGAACTGACCATGGATTAATGAAGGTCCCTTCACTGGCTCTGCTCTCCGTTGGGCTCACCAACTCCCTACTTCAACGCTGCTGTACTTCCTGTGAGTGGCAGTGAGAATGAGTTTGGGCAGCTCTGACAGCTGGCATGGATTCAGGCCATTGTAAACTTGGTGGATTGCTGCAAACAAAAGCTGTGTCCCATAATTTTTAGCTGTTTCAGTTGTAGTCCCGATGTATTTGATGACCTTTTTAACATTTTAATTTCTTCCTATGTCAAAAGGATCCATCTCCCTCTGTCTGGGTCTCTCCAGGGTGTTTTATTCTGGCATATGAGTTGTTTCTCCCAGGAGGCTTTGTATTTTGTTGCTCACTGATCGGCCATCTTGTCTTCTCCTATGATGTATTTTAATTCTCACCATATGATTCAGCATTTCTCTGGAACTCTGGCCCTTGAAATATGGTAAAATAAACCACTGTCCATTGACTAAAAGCAGGATTATGTACACATATGTGAAATAAATGATTAGCAGTATATTTAACTTTGTAAATACTTGCAGAATTAACACTCAAAAGCAATTATCTTTATTTGTAGAATAAAAATAGAATAGGAAAATATGCATTAATAATTATAATAAAATAGAAATTTCAATTCTCTTTATTGAATGAATTTTTATTTTTTTCGATATTTTGTTATTTCAATCAGTAATATCATGGGTATCTTTGGAATGCCTAAAAGTATACATGCCCTTTTTTTTTTCTTTCTATAATCTATCTAATTTAGACCTCAGAAGGCTATTTTTGACATCTAATTTTATGTTTTTACAACGATTAGTGCAAGTTTCTTATATTCTGCCCTTTATGCAATTGGTCAAGTTTTGTTTTGTTTTTCTTCTCATTTGAAGGATACATATTCTCTTTCTTTTATTTTAGTAGCTATATTTGAAATACTTAGAATAAGTTTTTAAAACAGTAAAGAGTTGACCTCTTGGCCTCTGTTTATAAGAACATTATAATTTTTAGAATCATTTCCACCAACTCTTACATTTTGATATTTCAGTCTTACTGGTTCTATGTTTTCCAACCTAACTGGTGCTGTCACTTACAACCAAATGTTTATTTAAATTTATCCATGTTTGCTGTTTCTTTCCCCCTACTATTTTCTTTTGGGTTTACCATCTTTCTTGTTGAAAAATAGTCTTACTACTTCTTACAGTAACAATTTGCAGGAATTAAGTTTCCTCAATTTTTTTCTAGAAAATTCTTTCATTCCCCTAATTCTTAGATAAAGTTTAGTCTGATTTGAAACTCTAAGTAATGATCTGTAGGACATAGATTCCTTCAATGTTTGGTAAAGAAACTCCTTCGCTTCACCCTCATTCTAAGTTCACTCTGACTTGAAATTTCTGACTTATTTTACTTCTGCACTAGAGGGTCTATTTCCAGTGTTTTAGATCTTTACTGTTGGTGTGATATTCACTATTTTCCTATTTATTATTTCTTTTTAAATAATCCCACTTTTATTTTTAGCATGCATAATTATTTTGCCCTTAATATTGTGTAATAGTACTATAATTCAACTAAATGTTTGATTAGCATATCTCCCCTGGTTAAGACTTAGAGGGTTCAGTCAATCTAAAATTCAGTCTTTCATCAAAATGGGATGTTTATAGATCAACACTGCCCTTCCCCAGTCTCTTTCCCCTTTCACTTGAAACATCTCAATTTTATTTTGTCCTCTGTGCTTCCAAACAATTTTTCTATGTCTTCATCATTTGTATTATTGCAAATGATTTCCTATACTTTGTCTTCTAATTAAAATGCACACCACACCACTTTGAACCAATCCTATCTACTCATCAATTTTAAGAGACTTTATATTTCTTATTTCAATAATTTTGTTGTTTGCAAAATAAATTTGGTTATTTCCTAGAAATGCTTTTTCCTGTATAATAGTGTAATTTCTTAAAGCAGCTATTATTTACTTTAAACACTTTAAAATCTAGTTGTTTTAAATTCACATATAAATTGGTTCATTATCTCTTCTATTAGCTCTCTCACTCTGTGTGTGTGTGTGTGTGTGTGTGTGTGTCCTTCCCTCTGTCTCTCCTTCACTTTCATTTTTATTAACCTGGATGAATTTACCACCAAAGTCCTCATCTCTGCCTGTCTCAATCATATTTCATGTATGTTTTGTAATTTTTTAATGCAAATTCTTCCTGTTGAGGGCTGTATTCAGTGAAAATTCTGTATTTCCTGGCTGGAAGAAAGCCACTTTGGAACTATTTATCTCTAAAAGTTCTTTTCCCAGGACTACATGTTGTGGCTTGAATTGTGGATTGTGAATCCTGACTTCACAGAAGAGGGAAAGCATTTGCGCTAGAATTCCTTTTGAGCCAAGTTTTCCATCCCTGACCCTAGATAGGATGTAAGATTTTATAGTCCTAGAGTGTTAAATTAATGTAGTTCTTGTTGATGAATGGTGCTGAACTCAGGAACCTAGCTATATGCAATACCTCATTTCTAATGAGCAGCTTAAAGGGGCTCTTCCACTCTCAGTGGCAGAGTTCCAGGGCTCACCCCTTAGCAGTGACAGCAGCTCCCACTCTGCTCCAGGCTCAAGCTCGCTCTCTCTCTCTCTCCTTGAAGATTTTTATTTATTTATTTATTTATTTATTTATTTATTTATTTATATTTTGAACTAAGCTATGTATGTACATTTGTGACTGTTATATCTTAAATACCATTTCTATTTGTTTGAAAAGGGAAAAAAAGAAAAGCATTTCCTGGGTCGGTTGAGCTACCCTTTGCATTTACTTGATACATTCGATTATCTATTTAAGCTTCCATTTTCCATGCAGAAAGATTTCCTTGAGGGTAGGGATTGCACCCTACTGATCCGGATTTCTCATGAACTTACCACTCCTGTCCTCATTTTGCTTCTGCCATTTTGTGATGTTTCTGAATTTTGCTGGCAGTTGATAAGAGTTTTTGCAACATTTGGTTGCTACAATGCAAATATATGAAAACCAAAATGACCTTTAGTGTCTGATGGGGTTTACTGAAGCTTTGTCTGAATGATGTTTTATAATCCAGATGTAGAAAAGCAGGCTTTCCTAGTCTCAGTTATTAGAGAAAATGAAAACAGAAGCATAATTATAATATATGTCTTTAGTAAAACTGCCACCTGGGATTAGAGGTAGGCTTCTTTTCATTGAAAATGTTAAATAGTTGTCTCAAAAGTTCAACGAATCAATTAACATTTCTTCCTTGTATTTAAGTCTGCATTTTGGGGGAAAAGTAATTTGAACATGCTTTTCCATCTTTCCAAAAAACAGGCTTTGATTCTTAGAACAAAATTGAGCAACATAATTTTATTAAATATTTTCAGCAAGTCTCAATCCAACAGAATGATGTTGTTTTAATTTATCAGCTACATTTCCATTTTGTAGCTACCTGTAAGAACTTACACAAAGGTTTGAAAGATATAGGCATGGTCACTTTTTTCTATCACAATTGAGTATATTGGTGTTATGTCCATTCAGCTGATAGATGGTAATGTAGTAATGTACCTTTAGCAGGAAGATGTAGAATGAGTGTCACTTAAAACTAGAATCTGAATGATGATTACTCTTTAATTCATATCCCTTATGATACTTGCTCAGTTGAGTTGCATGGTCTTACCCGCCAAGAGTTGTCCTAGATTTTTTCTTGTTTAAGAAAACAAGTACATTGAAAATGATTTTGAAAATTGCACTTCTGTGTCTCAAAATATTTTTCAGAGCCAGTAGTTACTAAATATGGCTTGCCTGATACTAGACCAGAACTTGCACTGAGCAAAATTTTAGTTTTATCTACTACAGAGTTGTCTTTGAAGAACAGTTCAAACTCCAGATCTGAACAGACTCTAAAGTTCTAACCAGATGAGAACTATCTACTATCTGTCTGTCTGTCTGCCTGTCTATCTATCTATCTACACAGGTATACACATTCATTGCTTTAGTACCTCAGGCCATCTTCTGGCTACACTGGCAAAATTGAGAACTCCAAAGTGTGGCAAAACAGTCTGAAAAAGCAGGACAGATGGCCCTGTTGTCTATCTGCTCTTCACAGAAAACTTTCATACTCCTGCTTTAAAGGACTTAGAGCTGCATTGGGGTCATATTTCTTAAGGATTTTACCACCTGTGTGACTTTGTAACTCTAAAACTAAATATCAGCCAACTCCTTGAATAGGCAAGAGTGATAACATTTTTGTTTGAAATACTTGCTGTATGTTTCTAGGGGGAGAATTACACTTTCTCAGACTTTTAAGACCAAATCTTGCTGTACAGCTCCTATGTCTAGGGAGCTATGAATTGAATAAAGTATTTCAACTCCAAGAAGAAGCTTTGAAACCCAGTTGTGTGCACTGGTTTCCACCTGCAGAGACCAAGGATGCCCTAGAATTTACTCTGTCCACCTAGACCCTGAAGGAAGGTACTATGGAGCAGAACCCCAGCTAAGTCAGAGTACACATCAAATGCAGGGAAAGCCCTGGAGACCGTAGGAGTGTTTCTAACCACCACTAGATAAACTTAAGCCAAGTATTGAAAAGTGCTTAGAAAAAAAAAAATGTTGGCATTGGTCTTTGAGTGACCAAATGTCTAGAGAGAGTATCAGTTAAGAACATCACCAAATAGTGAAAGAGTCTGTAATAGTCAGAACCTAAATGAAGGCAATTACAAGAGATGATATAGAATCAATCTCCATCATGTTTTCACAGCATAAAATGGGTGTATTTTGTTCATGTTAATGATTCCATGATTCTATAAATTGTGGTTGAGGATTATTCTGCAACCCACTTCCAGTACTAAACAATACATTTCTAATTTCCTCTACATTTTCTCCAGTATTTTCTTTTGTGCAATCATGTACTTAGATGGAATTGATGAGACAAAGAGTATGAGTGTTTGCTAGTAATTGCAAAATTTTTCCTGTGAGATTTCTCAAATGAGAAAATAGAGCATTCAAGCCAGGCATAGAGGTGCATGCTGGTAATTCCAGCGCTCCGTGAGACCAAGGCAAGAAGACGGCAGATTCCAGCCCAGCCTGAACAGGTTAGCACCTTAGCGAGAGGCCGTTCCAAAATAAAAAAATTAAATGAAAAGGACCAGAGACCGTTTAGAACAGTGCAAATGCTATGGGTTCAATCCCCTGTTAAAATTTAAAAAGAAAAATCAAAGGAGGAAAATAAACAAATATTTAGCTGTTCCCTGGAAGGACGCACAGAAGTCAGGAGACAGCTGTACTTACACCTGCGATTTATTGCATAGACACAGTGAGGCACAGAGCCAGCTGCCAAGGACAGAGCGCAGGCAGACTCTGGGGCATCACATGCAGGTTTGCTCCACTCTGCTATGTGGCCTGCTGTGCACGTGTTTTGTGAATCACTAGCATTTTATTTTTGTTAAATGTGTGTGTGTATATATTCCTGAGCATGGAAAATTCATTTCTTTTGTTTGCTTCTTGGTGTTTCAACTCTCACAAACTGGATATTTCTACAATTGTAATTATATTTACGTTCTTCTCTATTACTTTGATAAATTTTATTAATTTCTACTAAGACAATGCTGATCTTCTAAATTCTAACCTAATGACTCTAGAACATGCTCTTAATTTAAATAATTTGTTAATCTGTAACAACCATGGTAAAAGTAGACACAGATTTTGAAACACACCCCAATTTCGACACTTCAAATATTTATTTCAGAATTCAGGGTTTGTAGACATTCATGACATAAACAGTGATATTATCAAATATATTTGTGACAAAATTGTGTAAAGCAACAAATTGATACTTAAATAAGTGCCTCAAATTAGAAAAACTTTTGAGGTATATTGAGTCTAAATCTTACACAGTGATATGTAACAATCATGGAGATATAATTACAAAGAAGATATTTATGAAAGAGTAATAAATGAACAAGAATAATAAAAATTATACTTACACCACAGGTAAAGTGTTCTAAAATCATGTTTCCACATGGATAGACAGGGAAGAAATTGAAAGAACACTTTAAATATTGTTCATAATGCAAACAGCTGGGGATTTTTTCCCATGCCCTTCAAGCGCATTTTGATGGAAGAGTATACAATAAAGAAACATGAAGAGAAACAGAGCACTTCAGAGATGCAAGGTGAGCAACATACGCCAGCCTGGAATGATCAACCTCCTCGCCTGCCTGTAGGATCAGAGAAAGAACGAGCTGCTTTTCCTTGGCTAACCTGAGTCTCCAGGAAGCCAGGGCCACCAAGAGTTCTGAGCTGTGCTCATGGGATTGAGCCCAGAGAACCCAGGAGCTTTTAGACTGGATTATGCTTAGATTCCCTTGAAGCACTATTAACCCAATCATTTGGTTATCTTCTCTGTTAATAAGAATTTATTATTTATTTATTTATTTATTTTTACTGAGGATCAAACTCACAACCTCATGCTTGCCAGGCAGGCACTTATGCCACTGGCTCTAGATACCCAGCCCCTCTGTTTATAAGTTTTTAAACTAACGTTTGAAAGAAAATCTCAAGAAGTTTAGGTGAATGGCCATGGCTGTCTTCGTTAACCAAGAAACTGTGGCTTCCAGTAGCTGCCTTTCCTTAGAACCACTGAGGGGTTGCCGGCTTTCCCTAGAACCACTGAGGGGTTGCCGGCTTTCCCTAGAACCACTGAGGGGTTGCCGGCTTTCCCTAGAACCACTGAGGGGTTGCCGGCTTTCCCTAGAACCACTGAGGGGTTGCCGGCTTTCCCTAGAACCACTGAGGGGTTGCCGGCTTTCC